>NSJW01001027.1:0-71640 GCA_019955255.1 Castanospermum australe | reverse complement strand
CGTTTCCTTTTACTCAAAAACTTGCAAAACATAAATATCCCTCCATGAACAACAACCCAACTCCATTACCATAGCAGCTAATTTAGTCATGTACTACTTAGGATTTATGAAATAGGAAGAAACAGAAATAAAAGAATAAACCGAAAATGCACTGAACAAAACCTAAAATCAAGGTTAAAATAAATAATTATACTAATATTTTAATAATTAAATATTATAAAAATTAATCTTTTATAAAAAATAAAGATTAATATTTTAAAATTAAAATTTAAATAAATAAAAAAATATAAAAATTAATATCCAAAAGAAAAATTATAGGAGCAAAAATCCAGACACGCTCCATTACCCCCCCAAGACCATAACTGTGGGCAAGAGAAAGATGACTGTCATTTTAGCTAGTTTTGACTGATTGTTTAGCCTCTGCTTTGATCTCATCATCCATTCTTTCAGCACATGCTCTACCGGAAGCCAAAAGCGGATCACCTACAGTGTGTGCAACAATAAAATCCTTCTCATGTGATAAAATCCTTGTTATAATAATCAGATAAATGTATCAAAACCTTCTCATGTAAAAAAGGGAGAAAAGATGAAGAAAAAATAAATGATTAAAATCCTTCCTAGAAAGATATTTAAGAAAAGGAAGAAAGAGAATGTGTTGTCCCTAGGCCTCGAGACAATAAAAAATTAAATAAGGACAAGCAAATAAAAAATTAATTTTGTTTTAATCTTTGGGTATTATCTAAGAATCACAGTCAAAGGACCTAAACGGGAGAAGAGAAAGGGAAAGGGATAGCGGAGGTTTACGACAATGCTGAAAAGGGAAACAGAGAAAGAAAGAAATTTGGTACCTTTCCTTTGAGGGTATTATTATTTGACAAGGTTCGGATAGGATCGAGATCACGATGATCCAACAAGTCTTCGATGCCATACAAGCAGCTTCTGAGCTCGCGACAATGGCGACGGTGGTCGTCGGTTAATGCTTGTTTGTTCGCTTGCGCAATGTGCAAGAGGTCATATCTCATGAGAGAGATTTCGCCTGCAAGCAAATCCATGTCGCCTGCAACTGCAAGCAAATCCATGTCGCCTACGAGCAAATCAGAGGGGTGAACTTCTGGCACGTATAGGAAATTGGCCTTCTCCTCCACCATAGCAGCCAAGTTAGTATATGTTTCAGCCATCTTCTTCTTCTGATCACAAATTTACAAATGCACTCTGCGGGGTTTATACTTCATATACAGTTTAGAATGTATTTGGATGATCTCCGGTAACATAATTATATAAACACAAATTTTATTCTAAAGATGGATTATAAATTTCAAGAATCATATTAAAAAATATTGTTTTTTTTCTTCTCTACAGAATTCTCTTATTTCATTAATAAAAGAGAATTTTGATACGTTTAAAATTGTATTTTTTTTGCGGACGAAAGAGGTAAGGGTTTAAAAATCTCTATGTATATTAAATTTATATTTAAAATATATTTTAATTTATATATTGTTACATTAATTTATTTATTTAAATTATAAATAAAAATTGTAAAAGTATACTTTTTAAAATTTCAATTTATATAGAAAGCAAATTAATCTCTTTCTCTTTCAAATTTAATATAGGGCTCCTTTAAATAAACTTATAAAAAAAAGTATTTTTTTATATATTTTATTTTAATAAATTTTTTTTAAAAAAATAATTTTGTATTTAAATATAATATTTAAAAAGTACTTTTAAATAATAATTTTTTTAAAATTTATTTAGATAAAAAAAAATAGAAATACTTAATTTATATTAAAATTACTGAAAAAATTTAAATGCAAGATATAATAAGTTATGATATGTAAGATATGATTACATGACCTAATATAATAGGGACAGTGAAATTTTTAAGTATATTATGATAACAACGTCATAAAAAATAAGATATAAGATAATAACAACATGTCTAATTGTGTACCTAAAAGTTTAATAATATATTGCTAATGTTAGTTTTATTTTATTTTTTTTAAGTGATATAGTAATTGAAATCAAAATTCAATTGAAAATATTAAGCCACAATGACTTAAAGTTGCGTTATTTAAAAATATAATTTATAAAATTACCTAAAAAAATTTATGTAAATAAAGTTTATAAGAAAGAAAAAGAAAGGATATAAAATAAATTTTTTAATAAAAGTAAAAGATATTTTTGTCATAAAATTATATTAAAAATTATTTCTCTTTTTTATTTTTTTTAGAAATTAGATATTATTGACTTTTAAAAAAAGATAAATTAGTTTTTTTTAACTTTTATTTTTTTAAAAAATAACATCCAAATATATTTAAAAATATATTAAACTATTTTTTTTAAAAAAATACTTTTTCTAAAAAAATATACCCAAATAGACTCATAGTCTTATTCCAAGTGATTTTCAATAAAAAAATTATTTATATTTTAAATATTTTTTACATTATGCTTTTAATACAAAAAATAACTATATTTTTTAGTACAAAAGTAACTATTTGTTTGAGATAAGATAGGTTTGATATTAAGCCTCTCGTTATTTTATTATTATTCTATTTAAATTTAAACAAGGTGATGGGTCAACCCATTATTTTTTTTTTATTTTAGCTAGGTAGATGATTGATATTTTCAATCCATCAAGTAAAAGTGGGACAATTTATTTCGCCTCATTTTTACCTGACTCGTGACCGGTTAGTCCGATTTGCAATCTCTACGGTTAGGGTAGTATCTAACTCCTAAGAAACATGTGTTTTGGACTTGGGTGAGAAACATGACTTAGTAGAAAAAAAAATGAGAGAAATATATTATTTGAAAATATGAAAATGTGTATAATGAATTGTTAAAAAAAAAACTACGTTTATATACTTAATTGATCTGCTAACAAACTAACTAATTGAGTTAATTATTTATTAACTATTAACTATAGTAATAACCTCCTACTAGGTGAAGAATGTTTTGGGCTTGAGTAGAAAAGGAATTGGGTCAAGATTAAGAATGGGTCAAGCTTGAAAAAGGATTTTTATTTTTATTTTATTTAAAAATTTGTTTATCATTTTTCATTTTTTAATGAAACAAATATTTTTTTATATTTTCATATTTTATCTATTGAAATAATTATTTTCTTTTTGTTATTTCAATTTTTTTTGAAAATTTTATATTGGAAGGATGTGAGCAAATTTTGCAACTAGTTATGAATAGGTTGTCAAACAAGTTGGAACAAAATTAACTGCTTTTAAACCAGTTGATAATTTATTAACCTGATTCATTTAAAAATAATAACTTGTTTAAAAAGTAATATATATTTTTTAAAAAATTCAAATCAAGTTTTTTATTTAAAATAAATTCAAGAATTAAGTTAAATCAATATTATCCAAATTCAAATATAAAAATTACGTTATTTTTGTCTAAAATTACAAAATTCTTGATAAATTATATGAACTACCAAGCCAATCCACAATAAATGTATTTCATTCGTTTTGCTCGCGAGTTAAACTAATAGAACCAAAGTACCATATCTAAGCTGTGCCATCACACTCTCGAACACATACCGCTGCTGGCTCCATCGAAAAGAGCTTACTTCAATTAAAAAACAGGAAAATTTCTTTCTAGCGTGTTGATATGGTACCTTAATTTTTTTTTTTCTAAGATATCAATAATAAAATAATTTGTCAAATATCTATTAATTGTTTTTTCATAATAAATGAAAAGTAAAACTTGCAACCAATTAATATTTGTCAGATCAGCTTGGATTCCATTACCAAAAAAAAAAAAACAAGGATAGGTACCAAATTAATCCCCATAACATTCACTAGATGCAAAATCCAACACCACACTCGATTAGTTTACAGCAAGAGGGGTATATTATCCCAACTTGGATCCTTTTACTAAATGGCAGTCTAAAAGTACCCGATATGGTAGCAGAGCCAACTGCTGTCGAGGAATATTCATCCCACAAACTACTCACTAGTAACATACAGATACGTCTGCTAAACACATTTTTGGGTTCTGGTTCCCATTGATACCAAGGTAAAGAAAAACATAGAATTTGAATACAAAAATATGTATCAATCAATTCAGGATTGCTTCAGTGACATTTTATTTAGACATGAAAACATTGTCATGGTAAAACATCCAACACTAAGGTCTGGAATAAAAAGTCAAAGTAGGCATCACTGATTGAACTGCGAGAGTCCTGCCTCAAACATGATTAGCATTTATGGAGGCATGTCCCATGAACATGGTGAACCGATTCAAATCAATTAACAAAATTAAGATTCAGAGCGGGACTTCACAATGAAATTTTGGCGACTTATGGGGTTCATGACCACTGGTGGACCAGCAGTACGAGGCCATGACTGAAATTTTTTGTCAGTCTCTTCAAACCACTCCTTATTTGAAACTGTGCCAGGGGTAGAACCTGAAGAAAGAAACTAGCAGTTACAAGCTGCTGAAACAGCCATAGTGCAAATCTAATTCTAGGGAAATCACAACTTACCTCCAAATATCTTTTTGTCTGCAATGATATGATCACAGGCCCATGCAACTCCAAATGATCCAATTACAGCAGATATGATATACTTGGCTGCCATGATCAAAGAGCAGACTGCACACAACAAAAAGTAAATAAGTTAATCAAAAATAAAAAAATTAGAAAAAAAAAAACTTAACGGGGGAGACATCCCTCCACCCCCCAACAAAAAAAAGATATGACAGAAGGAAATTTCAATGTCAACAATCCAGGTCCATTTCACACTAAACTCCGCAAGTGTCAAAAGCAAGGGATCATAACAAATGGCATGGCAGAGCAACTAGGTTCCTACCCACTCATGAACATGACAAGGGAGATCCCTTTGACACTAAAACTCCACACTGGCTAAAATCTAAA
The DNA here is from genome assembly GCA_019955255.1 of Castanospermum australe. Lineage (NCBI taxonomy): Eukaryota > Viridiplantae > Streptophyta > Magnoliopsida > Fabales > Fabaceae > Castanospermum > Castanospermum australe. Next base: position 66,761 of record NSJW01001027.1, on the reverse strand, counting down.
TATCGTTACGACTGGAAGCACAACAGATATTCGACTTCTACCCACTCACGAACAAGTAAAAAGAAATCCAAAATGTTTAGCTTCAGGAGATATTACATAGATTAACATGACTGACTGCAGAAAACAATAACTCCAAGAAGACAAAGCAGCTTTGATACCTCAATAGACAATTGTCAACATAAAATCTCTATACTGCAAGTGGTGACAGTTCTAGAACTGCCCAGAAACCAAAGTACCAATATACCTACAGCCTACAGGATGGTGTACTATGTGCAAAGCAGACTAATCCATGCCAAAAGGAAATTAATCAGAAGTTTCTGTTGGCACCACCTAAAGGGCATAATAGATTAAAAGTAAGACATTGACCAAATAAAATCCATTACAAGAATCCAGAAGTGTAGCTTCATTGGCACAATAGAGTACAGACAGAATAGAGAAAGTAAGGCATTGTGACAAAATATAATTGTATAACAACAGTGTATAGATGAAAATTAGTTGAATTTAATGCATATTTTGGATGTAACATACCATACAGGTTGGAATAAACAGAGAATCAACGATGGAAACAAAAAATCAAAACCAAATCTATTCCAGGACCACAAACAGTAGCTAAACAGAGTGACTGAAGGGATATTATTTATCAGGAGAGTATCATTTTTATGCTTATAGTCATGAAATTAAGTTGCACAAAATCCTTTACAAAAATCCATATCCTATTTCCAATTGCTATGTTACATGTGTCTGTGTTTCAGTTTCAGTTATAGTAACCCACCTAATGATACTATACTCTAGTTCCCTTCCTGAACCACCCTACTCATTATAAAAAACATGAAAATTTTGATCCATTTATAAAATTATACATATCAATATCACATACGTGCATATATAACGTATTCTTTTGGAAGCTGCTGCATCATGAGATGAGAGAGAAAACATTTAACAATTAAAAAAATAATTATGCCAAATATCTTATGGCCAGAAAGCATTTATCTACACAATTAACTGGTTGAATTACAAAAAAAAAAAAAAAAAACACTCAAAAGAAAATTCTCACGGACCGCAAAGTCGGTTCGAATTCAGCCTTGAATATGAAATTTCCAGCCTATTCAATTTCATTGTGTACGGAATTTTCAGAGAAGCCAACAGAAATTCATCATAATTCAATCAATCTATGTTACAGTTGAGGAAGAGAAGTGGAACGACAATCGAATCGACACAATCAGGAATTGAAGGAGATGGAATCGAGATAGTAGAGAGTGCGAGAAAGCGAAGAGAAGAGGGTAAGGGCGCTTACCTGAGACGAAAGCTTCAGATCTCTGCTGCGCGTCGCGGTGGATTATGCAAAATGACAAGGTTTCAGGAGAGGAACGATTCTAGAGGGTACAAATCGAGATGGGTTAGCTCGTGGCTTGTATCCGCTTTAGTGACCCGGCCCATCATCCAGCCAACCCAAACACGACATGTCGACATGTGATTATAATTAATTAAAAAAAATTTGATACTTCAATTAAAAAGCTTATTTTTATTTTGAGAATTAAGAGTCACTTTGTGCAAATGTTGTATATTTTTCATTTTGAAAATATTATACTTAAAGATTCTCCGATTAACAATTTTTATAACTAATAAGTGTTAAATGTGATGATAAGAGAGTTACGTTATTAAGAAAAAAATTAAAGGTCGAACCAATATTCAAGAGGTTAGTGTCACACCAATGCCTACAGAAATATCATGATAAAAGACCAAAAAAGTTAACAGGCTCATTTTAGATAAAGGAAATTTCTGAAACACATAATTTTTGTTTATTAATTTAATTCCCTAAATTTTTTTTTTATTTTTAATTTGAACCTTATAATAATGATATGTTAATGATGTAAATAATGACATGAGAAAAATCTTAATCATCGCAAATTAATGGAGTTATAACCCTAACTAATCTTATGAATCATTTTGATAAAAGGAAATTTCTAAAACACATAGATTTTGTTTGTTAATTTAATTCCCTAAAAAATTTTATTATTTTTAATTTAGTCCTTATAATAATTATATATTAATGATGTAAATAATGGCATGAACAAAAACTTAATCATCGCAAATTAATGGAGTTATAATACTAACTAATCTTATGAAGACTCATTAAAAATCAAATTATAAATATGTGTGTTATGACTCAAACCCATGAAGGATCCATCCTAAAAGACTAGTTTAGTGGGTAAGAATATTTCATAACTTAAATACCACATTGAGTCTCCTATCCTACTCAATATAGGACATAACAATGTGTAAATTATGGAGACTAGAAATCTATTTTAACTTATTTTTTTGACTGTTCCGATATCAAAATGACATTATTCTTAATGACACCATTATGCATATATAATTGTGTTGAATAACTAGCATTATTTGATATACACATTACATGCTAAATAGCTCATACTATGCATAATTATAATACCAAGCTGCACCATTTGAATAGCAGGCTGGTTGGTCAATTTTAAATGGCAGACCACCCAAAATTACGTATTTTTTTTTTCTATTAACAATTTATGAATGGAGTTTAGGGTTAGCCTTGTTGCTTGAAAATTCTTTGTTAACATATTTGACTGGGAATCACATTCCAAAAAAATTTATCATATCAAACTAAGCTTTTTTCTTCTATCAAACTCCAATGATTGTTGTTTATCTGTTTTTATTATTAAAAATCTAAAACCGCATAAACTTACAATCTCTTCATTTTTTTGTAATTTTAATATTTTTCATTTTCAATAATGCCAACGAGACAGTTCATCATTGCAACTCTTTTACCTATTTTTTTACCAAAATATTATGATATCTTGCCTTGTAACTTCATAGGTTTTTTTGCATAAGTCCCAGTATTGTAGAAGTTAAATGATAAATCTACCGATGTACGTATAGAGTAAATCATAGTTCAATATAAAAACAGAAAAATTTTATCATTTGTATTGAATCAAAATTCCTTTGTTAATATTCTAAAGTTATCAACAAACCTGCAGTGTCTGTATATGTACATGGGAACAGAATGCCAGTAAATTATACCTTCAAAAGATGATTGATTAGCTTGAAGCCTTTCCCCACCGTCACATAGGAGATTAGGTGAAGGAGAAAAGAATAAAGAGTCGAATAACAAAATCTAGAAACTCAACTCAAACCAATCATGATCAGAGCAGCAGCAGTGACATTTCCAGATATATCATGGCCTTGTGCACCAGCAAAGTTACAGTGCTTAGAAGCCTTGCCCTTGTGGTCAACTGCTGACTTCAGTATGATTTGCTGACTACCTGCTAGAATATGTAATTGAGTACAACTACAGGATCAACAACCAGCAGCTTTCAGAAAGTTATCGTAGGGACTTGATGCTGGCAGTTTGAACAAGGGAGGATGATTCTGATATTCAGTTGCACACAGCATTGGAACAGGGCCAGATGTTGGATTGTGCGAATCCACAGCAGTAATCTCGTCAAATAGAGGATTGCCCACCTGCATCTTATATAATTTAATTAGATGCTCCACTTAAAACTTGTATATGTAGATAATAATAGTGTAAAGCTGAAGCCTGAAGGCATTAAAAAAGGTATTAGAGCCTTAGAACTGATAGCTATATACATATATATATATATATATATATATATATATGAATTTAATGCAAGGAAGGAATTACCTTCTGAAAGCCCACATCTATATTGGAAGAGGAACCCATATTTTTCAATTCATTATCATGACTCAGGAAAGGGGAGTTCATTAAACATTCTTGCTCCTGTGTGGTACTCATCAATCTGGACATGTTCTGCTTTCCCATCAGAAGTACCTCACAGTTATGAGCCATATCCTTGTAAGGCACATCAAATGCAGGTGATACAGAAATCCTCCCAGCTTGATAAGATGTGTCCAAAACCTACACTCAAAGTGCGGTGTCAATTTCAGTGTGATTGATATAGAAGAGCTTAAAACACAATCTAAAGAACACAAACAATGTGTGAGGGTACGAATACATACTAATTCTAAAAGATGATTGGCACTCAAAAGACGAGGGACCTCCAGGGACAATCCTGGATTGTCTTTTATTTGACTTGCAATTAAATCAGGAATAATGTCATCATCAGTTGAAACTACTGAAGCATCCTGTAAAATGTGAAAGTAACATCAGTCACTGCTCACAAGCATAAACAAAGGAAGCAAGATATGGACGGTTATTAGCTCCCCCACCTGAGACACCTTTTCAGGCATATCCACAGTCAATTGGGATCCAAGTTGACACATGTCATCCGGTGAGAATTCTTCTAGCAGCTGCTCCCTTATAGAGGATAATTCAGGCTGCATAAAAGACCAAAGGTTCATAGTGTGTAGAAATGCAATATGTTTTATCTTCCTACAGTTCAGAATATATATAACAAGCCAAAGCCTTAACTAGCCTAAGCCTTACTTCTGACGAAGTTTCCAAGCTCCTAACGATTTCAGAAGCAAAGAATTCCTCAGTTTGGTGTATAAAAGTCAATAGTTCTGAAAGTGTGTCTAAGGCCCTATCATCATCTTCTTTGGATCCGTAGTTGATGGTCAGATTGTCAGGCGCAAAGCTGACAGCTTGCAACTTGTGATCTTCAATCATACGAAGGAAGGGATCAACCTGAGTCCAGAATATGAACATTAAGGTGACATAAGATGCTTCACTTCCAAGAATCCCATGAACAAAAAATTAGAAAAGAGAAGTACAGGATCACTTCTTTTACAGGCAAAGTGCCTTCCATTATCCATAACATTTGATTGCTTGAGACAGATTTTCTTATTTCTTAAATTTCTTAATAAAGTTTCCCTATAAATCCCATTGAATACGTTTCTGGGACCTCCATATGGCTTACAAGAAGGGACAAGATGCAGGAAACCTTCAGAAATGACTCACCTTTCTCGCCGTAAGCATCTCCTTGGCACTATGGACAAGAGGGACAATGTTGTATGCTTTTGAAGAAAACAGAATCATTGAAGTTGCCAAAGTAAAGAGTGATCTCTGACGAGATGGTGGCAATGGCCCTGCAATAAAAAGTAGGAATTAAGAGCTGAAGGGCTAGACATTCCAATCCCAGTCAGTTTGTTCTTTCCTGGCCTCATTTTCACACCCACTCCCTGTGGAAATGTATACGGTTTCCAATAAAATGGCTATCAAGAATATTTTTCATATGCTATTTTATCTTGCGAGACTTTATAGCAAGACTTGCTTGAGAACCAACTTATGTCATTCATCAAAAGTACTGGTTTCTTAGCAATATATCAATCAGAATCCAGCATTTCATAGTCAGCTGAATGCCCATTATTGCAATTCACATCTTTTTGGCTTTTTTATGGGAAAAAATAAATAATTGGTGAAAATAAAAATTACAATTGTGAGGATAAGCAACCCTCAAAACATAAAGAAAATCCATAGGGTGAAAGAGTACAAGAAACCCCCCAAAAGAAAACAAAAAAACAAAAAATCTTGTGGAATGTCCACAAGAGGGATCCGTCAAAAGATCCTAGGTTGTGTAATTTAACACTAGCAATGCTATTGTGCACAACAGTCCAAGAGGAAACAAGTATGATGGGTTTTCCAATAACAGTATATGATAATTTGGATAAGCCATGTCTACCTTCAAAAGACCCAAGAAAAAGCAAATCATGTGTCAGTCCATGTCAGAATGGATACTCTGCTAGGGACAACCAAATTTAAGTTTACTATGACTGAAAGCTCACCTCCTTCTCTCAGAGAAATATTCCTCAAAGAAAAAGCAAGCTGAAAACTCCGAACTAGGATCTCATGATAAGAATTCTGCAAGACAAAATAACCATGTAAAATTATTTCAAAGGAAAAGAAAGTCCACTCATAAAAAAGAAAAAAAAAAAGATGGGAAACAAGACAATGGCAATAATGATCTAGAGCGCCTTAAATCTTTTTCTGTTTTAGCAGTATGATTCCAGGACATGCAAATTGACATACTAGATCTTAGCAAGAATAATTTAAAACTTTAGGTCAGATCATGGATGTTAATATTCCATAATACATTCACAAGTACAATATGAAAATTCATTGTAGCATTACTGTTGCTAGGGAAATATAAATATTTCTAGCAGCAAAATGAGTCCAGAAGACATTTTTTGGACAACAGAGTAGTATTACAATTATAAAAATAATGATATTACGTCAAAGCTGTAGATCACATGAACACAGTTGAGGGACTGAAAAAAAAATGTTCCCAAAACAGACCTCAACATCAGCGATAGCCAACCCACGAAACATGTTGTAATGCTTGAATTGCTCCAAAAAGTACAAACTCATACTCTAGTTACAATTAACCTAGTCTCTTTGATTCATAACTGACTATTGGCTTGTCCCTGTTTTCCCTGGTTGCAAAAACCTTACTTTCATACCCTGGACATCTCTTCTCTCTGTTCTATTTTTTCCCCATTTTCCTTTTCTTTCAAGTTTCATGTTCTGAGGAAATTTAAACATTCGAGTGCTACATTAAGCACTAACAATAATGTAACAATCTTGCAGGGACCCTTCAACAAGTAAAATTATTTGAAGATCATATAAGAAGAAAGAGTACTACTGCGAAACAAGAGTTCGGTTATTACCTTAGCTCTAGAAAACAGCAACACCAAGCTGTATGTATGAGCAATTGCTTCATAATTTGCAGGCATATTTCCAGGAGTGATTGACTGTGCCCAAATTGATGATAGCAATAGGTTTATCTGATGGCTACTCAGCCTGAGGGCACTAGCCTCCTCCTGTGTTCAAGTTAAAAGCAGATCAGTAATGTTAACCATGATAATAAACCAAATTCAAGCCAATGTAAAACAGCACACTGAGGTTAGAGTAGGGTTTATATCACCCGTATTGGTATATTTGAAGAATGAGCAATAATCATCTTTAACTACTCGGGCTTCCATAAGTGGAAGACAATTACAACTGTAGGACCATAGTCAAATCCTTAGTGGATACTCATCATTGCAAGACTCACCAAGTTCCTATCAGCATTGTTTGGAGTAATTCCATACACTGCAGTTAGAGTGGGACTCTTCACACTATAAACCCGACTATAGGTTGACTTCAATCTGTTTAGGATCCCACCATTGCTGTTGGCTGGTTCAATCTCTCCAGCAATATTTTCTTTGTTATATTGACTTAGATTTTCACTTGAAGAACTTTTCTCCAGTCTTAACTTCTCAAATAAGGCAGCTGAAGTAGAGAAAACTGAGACTGCTCTTGAAAGTGTTCGTGGAACACCCAATGCCTTGCGGTCAAAAACAGACAAGCATGGACGAGGGAAAACAGAGGTTGGCACAAGAACAGTAGAAAAGATGCGGTGAGCTACCACTCGCGTTTCATTATCTGGATGGATCATAGCCATGAGTAGTTGCTGAAACAATGCCTCAGGGAATGCCTGAGGAAGGGGAAAAAAGGCTTTTAGTAGTTTGGCCATGAAACTCAAAGTAGCTAAGCATCAAGGAAAGAACTAAACCACGAATATTCACTCCTTGCCTTGTTCTGATTGGACAAATTTGGCAAGGAGGCTACAATTTCAGCAGTCCGATAGACAGCATGGACTGTGGTTCTGGATATTGCCGTAACATTTGAGATATTCTCTAACATCACAGCCATAACATCAAGAATTGGGCTTGCTTCTCCAACCTGTTCATGAGTAGCAGCTTAGTCTCTTCTTTTCTGATAAATCTAATAATGAATGACAGCAGTATATACAATAACATTTTCAAAGTTAGAAAGACAACATAAAACAAACAATTAATCTTCAAAAGCATTTATGGCTCAATTTTTCTGAACGTTTAGGTATAAACTTCGTTGAAATATGTGGGGAATGCAAGGTACCTTATTTGACAACTGTACAAGGCACTTATCCACAGCTTCTCTGAAATTCTTGTTCCAATTGATTACATCAGTGGCCGTATTTGAGTTATCTAGGGAACAGTGTATGCTTTTCCGCAAATGTCTCATCAGATCACTTATTGCACCAATTATTGCTACAGAAGGTTGGACCTTTGCATATTGAGCAAGTGAAGTGGTCACTTCAACAATGTCTAGCTGCATGTTGGGTTGTTTAAGGACAATTTTATTATCCAGATGCTTAACTAACAATGACAGTAAAATATGTGTGTTTTGCTCTGCAACAAACAGAATGAGGAAAAATGAAAGAGAAAACAGAAGATCAGAATTAATTAACAAAAGATTATATGACATCAGAAAACTTTAGATCAAATAAGAAAAATAGTATACCAGAATCATCCATTAAAAAAAGCATATCTTTTAAAACAGGAAAGGCAAGGCCATTGTTTATAGACCATAAACTTCCGTTATCAAAGTATCGGAATAAAGATTCCATTACACGACGTATGGTAGTACCCTCCTTGGCTACGTTGGCCATATTATGTAGGCAAACCCCAGACCAAAAGGAGGGATTCTTGGCATCTTCCCTGCATGATTTATGAAACATAAATCATTGAAAGGTAATAAAATAAACAAAAATAGCACAAACCCATTTGAAAGATTTTCTGCTAATAAAAACTATTACGTTGTCACATTTACTTCGCCTTTGTCATTCACAATATTACTCCAGGATGGAATTCTCTTTTTGACATCCAGCAAAGGAGAGAAGTGACTCTCATTTTTCATCTGTTCTTGTACCCACATATTCTCAGGACCTTGTTCCTCATGATCAAGGCTTTCTGAAATTTTCTTAGGACCTCCATAATTTTCCAGGACAACAAAAACAATCTAATGAAATAGAAAAAAACTCACTATAGATCAAACAAGATATTTAATATTTTCAATTAACACTGGTAAAAATGATATATGAGGATACAGTCCCAAGGAAAAGTCAGCCACATTAAACTTATCTACCAATTAAGGAATGAAACAGTATGCAAAAAGTTCATATTAAATTCTTCGAAAGAGTAAAATGCTAGAATATCAATGCACACATGATGCAATTTCCCTTCTCTTTCAAAACTCTGGTCTCTGATTATAGTTTGAAATTCGTCAATTTTGACACAGATGGACTTACTGGCGGGATATTACATAATTTTCACAGCAAATTAAGCATATAAAATTCCATAAAGTGCAATAGAAGCTCTAGACTCCTTACATTGATTTGTCATATATAGTTTCGAAAATGCAAGGAACTTTCATATATTGACTAATAAAAGTTCAACTGTTTAAGCATATTTTATAGAATTTTACATAAGATGGCTACAGACATGGGCAAGGCACAGGTTAAACAAAGCAATCAATTACCTAGTTTTTATAAAATTATTTTCTAATTTACCCAAAAAATAAAAATAAAGCTCATTTTTTATTCCCAGGCAAAAGAACCATTCTTAAAAGAATGTTCAGGTATCAAATCTCTCTGAGCCCTACCCTCATATTCTTCCATTACCATTTCATTAATTTACCCATAAAAATAAAGGTCATTTACTCATTTTCAATTCCCAAGCAAAAGTACCATTTGTCAAAGAATGTTCATGTATCAAATCCGTTTGAGCCCTACCCTCATATTCTCTGTTTTCATTTCATTCTCTGGTACACCTATATGGTAATAAGAAGTATTGGAGAAAAATAATCAGACCACACAAAATAATATGTTCACAAGTTGCTGCAACCACTTAAATATTTATATTCTCTCTAAAGAGAAAAAGCACAAAATCCATGGTCAGCAGGAATGAGAAAAGCTATATAAGTAGTCTTAAAATTGAAGAAGTAACAAATCTACTTACATCATCAAATTCAACTGATATGTGAGAGTGTTCACCCATAAACCGAACCTACAGAGCAGAGTACTTCATTTAATTCAAAGGATATGTATACAGATTATACATCCCTTGAAGAAAGGAGATAAATGTACTGAGAAAGAAGGAATTACAACAGAGATTATTAAACCCACTTCAGTCCAGCATTTTCACTAGGTAGCTCACAGTTATCCAATCTCAAAGCAAGCGAACAAAAAAGAAAATAGAACTGAATGTGATCGCCATAAATTTATGATGCAATCTTTGACCTAAACTTCTCAATGAAAAGAAAGAGAGCATTAATGTAAAAGCAAGAACTTCTACTGAAAAATAAAAAAAGTCAAAGCAAGAACAACTAGCACAAGGTGCCAAGAATTGTCTATTCACACAGGTCAACAGACATGCTAACCAGCTATGAACATTATTAAAAAAAAAAGAAAATTCCTTATTTGTGCATTAGGGATTGATTAAGAACTAGGACAGGTTGAAGAAATTATTGGACAATTGAAGATAATATGGGAAAATAATAAGATGATATGAAATTTGGACAGTTGTAAAGGACAGATGGAACTGCACCATTGCAAAAAGGTGAAAAAAATGAAAGGAAAATGGTGAAAAAAAAAAAAATGGCGGCCTAATGCACAAGGCTCCCACCATTGGGGGGTCTGGGGAGGGTTAGATGTGCACCTTACCTTTGCACTAAGTCTCATCCTCAAAAGAGTGAAAATAAATAAATAAATAAAAAGGACACCAAGGGCAATGCCGATGCAAAAGGAAAGTAAAATAAATGGCCCATAAAGGCAAGCAGAGAATAGATTTAGATAGGACTAATGCCAAAAAGACATCAAGGCTTGTTGTAGTTGTTTCTGTCACTATGCAGACAAAAGAAAGGCTGAGATGTGATGATCTAGGCAATTAATGACCAAAGAGATATAAACTACTGCAAAAATAAAAATAGAAAAATTTAGAACTGCTCAAAGACAGATAAAATGCTACAGGAGGAAAGACGTATATCCAAGTTCAAAAGAAGCCATGCTAATTTGGACCAGAGGATTATGCCAGTTCACTTTCAAGGCATGGAATTCTCTGGACATTTCAGGACATAATTGGAAGGACATTATCCATTCTTTCCAAGTTCCAACAGAGTCCATTCTGTATTCAGGTAACTTAATATGTCCTGTGACAGTAAGAAATTGCTATCACCTAGTCAAGATTATATTTAAAAAAAAAAAGAAAAAGTACCCCATTATTGAAATAAAATTAAGAGACCATGAATGTCTGGGCATACTTTTGTGAAATAATAACCAAAGGTCTTTTCCTGTACATAACCGAAGCTAACTACGGATACATGATAACCGATTTCGTCTAACGTTGTTCCAATCAATTTTCCCCCTAAATATTGAACATGTTCACCGCTGTTTCTAGCCTATTACTGATGATTTCCAAAGTTGTGAACAACACATCAAGACAGTGCAATCCAATTAAGAATTTAACCGTCTTAAATACAGTTTTCCTTAAATCACTCTTCTGTCAGACTACACACTGACAAGGACATCAAATAATTTGAAGGAGATCCAATTATAATTTGTCATTTTTTGGCTGCAGTTGGTTCTAAACAAACAAAGCAATATGTATAAGTATCAAAACAATATCCTTGAAGATTTATATGAAAAGTTGAACTCAATGGAATTATGTCAAAGAAAAACATAAAAACTCCAACTCATTTGTACAACCATAAAGCTTGTTTGACTCCAGTCAAATATGCAACATGCTTTTCTCCAAGACCAAGTTGTGATCAAAATGTTAAAAACAATGATGGCATCATAAAATAAATACCATTGATGAAAGGACTTGCAAACCAGATGAACGACTAGTTCTTGTCATTTCATCTTCCCCTGTTTCTTGAGCTAATTGACAGAGCTTTGGGATAACACCTTCTAAGGTGTACAAGTAACTTCCATCAATCTGCAAGATTCAAAACATTTGTGAGTTTCAAATGTTGCTCCAGTCAAAATTTAGAAGGATATAAGAAATCGCAGTCAATATTATGTATGTTTAATCCACTGACTTAAAAACTTGTAACTGTAGAAGCACCAGGGAAACTAACCTGATTATTTACAAAATCAAAAAGAGAATGACATCCTATAATTCTCATTTCTTCCTGCCGTGTTTGATCCAGAAGAGTGTGAATAATACTAAGCAAGCTACTTGCGAATAGTGGCCTACCAACAAATATGGAAAGAATAAATCCACCACTTGTTTTAAATTATCTTAATTCCAGGAGGTTAAGAAAAGATCACAAAAGAACTGCTTGTAACATTAGCAGCTATAATTACCGAAAAAACATTAGCAGCAATAATTACCACCAAAAAAAAAAAAAGAAAAGATTAGCAGCTACAAACTAAAATTCTCTTAGAAATTACTAATATGCGGCACATGGTTTGTATGAATGAATAGAGTACCAATAGAACAAGTATCAGTATAATTGCTGCAATCAGGCAGAAGCAGATTACAAGACAAAAGAATTAAACCCTACATCAGTCCATCAAAACTACACATTAATGAATCTCCATCTGCTACAAACACAACAAGGTAATTATGCTTTCTTTGCCATTTAGTTTTCATAACAAGTAATGTTAGAGCATGAAGGTGAGATACAAATGTTTCGTCATGACATTAATTTCGAGTTACATCAGATGCTCAATTGGAAAACTTCAAAGATTGTATGCTTAGAAACTATTAGTGTTTCTGCACGATACATCTCAATGAGGGCAAGGAATTTTTAGAAGTACAGGCATAACTCCATGTAAGATCATAAAGAAACAAAAAATAATATGTGATTTTAGTCCTTGCAGATTTGAAGAATGCTTAGTATTCCAGTTTGGTGGGTATCTTGGTAGTTTGGTATATTTATGTTGCTGAGTTACTGGGGTAGAACTTGTATTGCCGGGTTCGGATGAAAATCCTTCTACCTGCTTTTATAATTTCTTTTCCTACAAATTCATTTCATGATCAGTAAATTATATCATAAACTGCCAAGGGGGCTGATAGAAACCTGATACTGAATAGTTTGATATTATTGAATATTCACAAAGAACTACTCTAGTTACTGATCTCACTGAGAAATCAGTACCCAGGAAGCCATTACACCAGAAAGGAACAGCTCAGAAACAGAAAAGAGAAGAAAAGGAAATACACGACAGGTCATTCGAGAGACCAGGAACCTCCCTGCCCCAAAAGGGTCCCAAAACCTTACTCACAAAATGGCCTATCGCCGTCTCTTCTCTCCAACTCCTCTCTTATACTGACAGCCTCTTTCCTCTACTTTTGCCAACTCAGCATTCCGTTAGGATTTAGTGAATATTCCCTCTTTCCTCCCTCTCCCTCCTCACGTGGTACAGGTCTAGCATAGGAGTACCTAACAGGGGCATAATCCAAATACACATTGTATATACAAAGACCTTGTTCATAATTATTTTGACCCACACTTATCTTAACCCAACTACACTTTAAAGTGTTCACATCACATAAACACCAGAGTAAAGATTCTGAAATGTCCCAAAATAAGCCACTTAATATGTCCTCCCCACCCTGTTTTATGTTCCCTTTCCCTAGCATTTTCCCATCTCTTAAAAAAATTCACCTAGGCCCACCAAAAAAAGAAAATTTTGAAAGGGTTGGTTACAAGAAAGAAGTAAAACAGTTTTTCAATGATGATAAAGAGAGGATGAAGGGTGAGAGGCAAGATAATGTAACCAGTCTTTGAATAAACCACAAATGATTCAGGCATCATTAGTTGCAAACTCTTCAACTGAAACATACAAAGCAATCTGTATATAAGCGTAAAGATAGGAGAGATATGAACTTACATTTGTTCTTTACAAGAAAACAGCAATTTCCTGTAAATGCACATGACTATTTTTGTTGAATGGAAATTCTCATTTCGTAGTTCCTTGTAACACCTTTGCTCAAGGGCATTCATAATCTGATCACCAATTATATAACAATAGTGAGTATATCAACAACCTTTAAGCATCTACAAACTAGAGCTTTTCTTAATAAAATAATCAGAAGACTTTTATAATATAGTTACTCAAAAAGATATGAAAATGATTATGTTAGAGAAATCAAAGAAGGATACAGATGCAAAAGAAAGGATACAAATGGAATTTTCATGATTTTCCCCAAAGTTTTTTTTTAAAAAACTCTTAAACATATATCATTACAAATTTGTATGTGTGCGTTGAGGTGGGCATAACTTGAAGCAGAATTGAATAGAAAAACTAATCATAAGATGGAACCTAATAATATCAAACAAGGATTCGTATGGCCAATCCCTAGTTTATACAGCTAAGTGAAGCCTCTTATGAAATTGTATGATAGTATATGAAAATGCACAACAAAGTAACCAGCTTAAAAGATCATACATCTAATTGCCTTGGTACACTTGTCTAATATGTAGTAGGCACAGCTAATGCTGAAGGAAGGTTTCTACAGTTACAATCTCTTTCCTTTGAATTACATACAAATTATTCAATCTTCAATATTAAAGTCGATAAATATATTAGTTCCTGTTTGAACTCCCGCCATGGTATCAGATGCATCAAGTACCATTTCATCTGTTATCTTTGACAACACAATGTCCCTCGAGAATCCCATCCCATAATGTTTAACCTTATCCAATTGGGCTCTAAGGTGTTCTATCTCCAATGGTTGAATTTCTAGGATTTCAGTATAACAATCTTAATGACCAAGAAGGTTCTTATTCGATCTCCATGATATCTTCACCTGATGTGCAGATCACCTTAAACTCTTTCAGATTTTTCAATTGTAAATTTGTTTTCCTTTTTTGAATCTGGAATCCTTCCATACATTACAGCTTCTTTAGGAAGTTTAAAGCTAACTCTAAGATTGAGGTTTTTGTTTGGACAGCAATACTAATAGGATTTATACTAATGATCTGCTGCTGTTGCATAGGCCACATAAGGCCTTGTCTCCAAATGTCTATGTTATGAGTTACGAGAGTATGGAAATGTGTGTAAGTTGTTTGGGATGTTTGGTATGCATTGTATTTGTCCTCAAATTTTTTTCTCTACCTTTTATAGGGGTTTTGAGAGGAGAAAGGAGGCTAAGGTGTTGCAGACTTGTTCTCCTTTTGCAGGCATGTGGTGCATTTGGTTAGAGCAAAATTCTGGAAGTTTCAGTCAGCAGTTGCAGCCAGTAAATCTTCTTTGAGATAGGATTGTTTTCCTGGCTTCTATGTGCATTTATTTACGCGCATGATTATTTTATGGGGTTTTCCATGTGAGGTATGCAGAGGGAATGGAGAGCTCTTTTGAGCTGATTTTTTTGTTTCCTTTTTTTCTTTTGGCTATCAAAAGGATTCCTAGTCGTCCTGTTCTGTAATTTTCTTCTCTCATAAATTTTCATACTTAAAAAGATCTACAATTTCATTTTGTAGAACTTCATCTAAGTGAACATACACAAGAATCAACCTACACTCTCAATCTACAGAATATGATACATCACCATGTCTTTGTGCTTTAGTAAAAAAATTCATACCCTTGGGATGCGTAAAGGATTTTTGGCAGCATAGTCACATAGTTTTCCTATTTTCCTATCATTTGGCCCTTCCTCCTGTCAAATCATGAATAAAATTAAAAGAAAATCAATACAGCGGGCTTTTTGTGAGACAAGTACTAGCTCAAAAAGAACAAGTCAGTCAGTTAGAGAAGCATATGTGTCTCATGTTTAATTTTATATGTTGCATCAAGGCCACAATCATGTAATAATGGATCTTTCAATTAGATATATCGTGCATGTATTGTTTAGCTACAGGCAAGCAAAACAAGCATTTCCATTACAAAAACATTGCAAACACAAAAAGGAAAAGCGCTTCACACTCAGATACTGTTCTCTATATCATGCTGTCTAGCCTTCTGAAATGAAGAATTTTGCCTTCAACTTCAGTGACCTACTTTAATTAAGCACAGTTGAACATTAAACTAACAAGAATTAAAATTACTGTAAGTCCTTCCTCCTACATTAAACTATAAGGGCAGGACAAGCAACTGCTCTTGCAATGACAATGTCACATGATTAGAGACATTGAAGAAAAAAAATTAACAGAATATACCCAAAACAACAGACCTGGTTACGAGGAAAAATGTCGGCAATGAGCTTCTTGTACCTCTTGACTGGCTGTCTGGACCTTGCCCGCAAGGATGGGCAGAAGATACATAGGTTATCGCAAGCGGGCAGAACTTGACGCGAAATTACACCAGAGACCAGACTCATTTTCGAATTCCAATATCAAGCAATTGGATGGAGGAATTACCAAATAATAATAATGATAATGAAGATGATAAAGTTTAACAAATTGGCTTGAAATTGTGCTCTCTTTACCTTCTAAACCAATCAGCAAAATCGGATTTTGGACGCCAAGAAGGGAAAGAAAAGCTAAAATCTCTACTGGGTACCTCTCAAATTCAACCACCAGCCTGCAAATAGCAAATTTTCAAACTAATTAAGCTGTGCCCGAAAAGGGAAAATGTAATACTGGAATTTGACCCCAGGAAAAAAAAAAAAAGATTGTCATAAACATTTTGGAGTTTGATAAATACGCGTAGGAGGGGAAGGTACCTCGTACAAATGAAAGCAACAGCGGAGCAGAGGGTGGGAATCCATTAAGCCATGGAAGAATGTTTGTGGCATATCATATGAAAATAAAAATCTACGATCTGATTGTGATGTGATGTGATGATAGTAAGAAAATTGTTGTAAATAAGAAGGCGGAAGGAAGTGGAACGGAACGAGGGGGAAAGGAAAATTGCAGGCCTGGCTCTGGCGCCTCCCAACGATGCTTTTCAAGTTTTCCACACAATCACAATGCAACGGTTTCAGGTGGCTGGGCCCCATTGACCCTCCACTTCCCCTATTCTAATTATTAATTAATTATTAGCATTAAGCTTATTGAAATGATTATTAGCATTACGCTTATTGAATGTTGAGCATAAAATAAGCATTAAGCTTAAGCAGCTCCTCCCCCTAGACTAGAGTCCTTGCCTTTTTTCTTTAAATAAAAAAACCTATTGAAATGTTAATTTCATGCAGGCATTATGGTTTGGTGTTATATTCATTTTTAAAAAATTAATTTTAATTTATTATTTTTATAATATAATAGTAATAATAAAAACATGAATGTTGTATCACATGAAATATAATTATTTTAAAATTTAATTTTAACTTATTATCAATATATATATATACACATACAAAGATTTATTTAATTAAGTTGTCCAATCAACACGAACTAACTTATAAAATATGAGTTAAATTGAGTGACTAAATCAGTTTTAGTCTAACTCGACTCCATTGTTTTAAATTTTTTAATTTTAATTTTAACAATATTTTTATGTAATTAAAACAACAAACCATAACTCAAATCATTTTTGTTAAAAATTAATGATACTCCAACTTCAACCTTCTAATGACAGTGACAACAATAGTTTGGAGTACTCCAACCGAACACAGAAGGGGTAAAAAAGCAGAGATGAGAATAAAAGAGGAGGAATGTGATACATTCTCAGCTCTCAAGGAAAGGACAAAAGAAGAGAGGGCTTGCAGTGAAGACATAAAGAAACAACAGATAGATGTTGATTTGGTGCCCACTTTTGGAATGAAGCAATGGAATATGTCTTCATGAGTCCTCTTCATGATTAAAAGCATATGAACGAGGCAATTCCACCACTGAACATGGCATAATCAACATGCCGCATTCATATGCAAACTCAAAAGTTTAAATTTAAAAGTGAAGCTCTTTTCCTCAGTTGAAAAGTGTCGCTTATACATTAGTTCTTGTGCATCTTCCTAATCTTAAGAATAATTTTATTTAATATATCATTTCAAGAATTAATCCCCATTGATAAGGTATAATTAGTTTTACTTTTACATGACTTAAAAGCACTTTATGTGAAATGCAAATATCACATAGATTATTTTTGAGTTTTTTTATTTTTCAGAGTATCCTCTCACCACCAAATAAAAGATTAATCTTTTGAAATACTGTTATGTGCAGAAGCGAAAATTCCTCCCAAGAATATTTGCTCCATGAATTATTTCTGAGTTTGTAGCAATCAAAATATAGTACAAATTGCTGCATCTCAAATAAATATCAGATGAATTTTGATGTTGCAAGCGAAGCGTGAACATATTGTCCGTATGCAGATTTAATCATGTTTATAAGGAACAAAATTGTGTAGCAGATGGGCCTAACCAAGATTCCTTTATAGATGGAGACTGACTTTTGAAGCTCTAAAATTCCACATCATAGT
This sequence comes from Castanospermum australe, assembly GCA_019955255.1. NCBI lineage: Eukaryota > Viridiplantae > Streptophyta > Magnoliopsida > Fabales > Fabaceae > Castanospermum > Castanospermum australe. The sequence goes on along the minus strand of NSJW01001027.1, from coordinate 48,645 downwards.
ATTAGTTTTATTTTTTTTCCCTTTTTTTTGTTGGTAAAGATAGTATTGCCTTTCTAGTTGTAGCTGATAAGATGAGTATCCAATATTCATGTAGAATTTTCTATGGATGCTTTTATAAGCCATGATCACTGTATGACAGACTTCTTTGAGCAGTAATGAATTGCATTCTTTGAAGGAAAAAAAAAAACAGATAAATTTATTCAATTAATTGTATATAAATTTGGTTAAAGAGTGAAGACTCACAAAAAATAAGTTGGCATGTTGTTATTGGTGTGGAGTGAAAGAAGGGGAGAGATTTTGCCGGTGGAAATAAGAATTTGAATTTGAATCATTTCCTGTAAGAGGACCATCCTGTGTTAAAGAGATAAATATAAATTATAATATATTGAGACCCAACATGATAAATTATAAATCTCACTTTTTATATTTGAAACATTTTGTATTCTTCTTTCTCTAATAAGATACTCTCATGTTATTTTCACTAACAGGAAAAGATCCTAATCTTAAGAATTTCTCCCCACGACAGTTTGATTGTGGAGCAACTTGTTTACTTCCTAAATTTTAATAATAATAATAATAATAATAATAAAGTATCCATGATTCACCCACTCCTGCCAATAATGTTTCCAAAATAAGGGCTTCAATTAGCATAATTATCATTAATATTATGTACCATTAAAGAGAGATATCTTTCTGCTCTCTTTTCTTTTCTTTCTTCTTCCTTTCTGTTCTGTTGGGGCTGTCAGAAGTACAACAAAGATCTGGAAGGACAACAAAGTATTAGACACCCCAGAAAGAGAAAAGTGGCTTCATTATAGGCTTCTGGCTACTTAAGTAATTTAAAAACCATCATATTCACCATCTTTTCCACTTATACAATTGAATTTGAACCAGAAATCGATGGGATCAAGCATGAAATATTCTAAAAGAGATAAAAATAGTTCGAGCAAAGGTTAGGCAACAAAGAAGGTTCCACCATAGTTTGAATTAAGTTCGCAAATTACTTCCAAATTGGAAATTCTTGCAGGGCACATGATCAGGAAACAGCCTTGTCCCAAGCTGATAAAATGACAATTCAAGCAGTCAGATTGAGCATGAAGGAAGAATCTTTCAAAGAAATACTGGCGATGTAATCGAGCCATCAATAAGCTACAATTACACCAGCCTGTAGTGTAGAAATCTAATAACATCTTCAAATTCATATTCACATCCTTTTGCTATAAAATAGGGAAAATAATGTTTATAAACTTAATTCATCAAGTAAAGAAAGTGCAATTTCCTCAACTTAGAAATTCATTCTCTTTCAATTCCACACCTACGCTCTAGAATTACCACCATGATCCCTCTCAACATGCTCCACAAGGGACACCGGGTCAAGAAATCCTCTACTACACTTAGGACAAGCATCAATCGTCGCCTTCACCGCAGATCGGTTGCCACTCCTTTCATGAACTTTTTGTACATGATCCACCAAAGCAGTGACTGAGGAAAACTTTGCACCACACTGAGGGCATTGCTCCACTTGGCCACTTCTACTTCCACTGCTACTATTCTGTCCCACCCCATCCCTTGCTGTCTGCCAGGCTTGGTTAATTTCACCACTCAATTTTGACATGCCAGCTTCAGCTGAAGCTCGAATATTAGAAGCCGCATTAAGAAAGCTTGTAGTCCATTTAGATGATGAGGTTGAAGTTAAATTGGGCTTTGACTCCTCTTTTCTACTCCCATTCAAAAGACTCATAAATGAAAAACTTGTTTCCAACTTTTTGGGCCCGGGACATTTGTGGTCAGCTCCAAACCGGTGCTTCAGACAATGCTCTACCATGCAGTCCTTGCACTTAATTGTGTTTGAGAATACCAAGATCTCTCTGCATCCAGGGGCAGGGCATTTTTTCTTCTTTGTGACTATCTCATAATTTGATGGGTCACAGTCAGTGCTGACATGATTCTCCCAAGTTATGTTTGGATCTTGATCAGAAATTAGGCGAACTCCTTTGGCACAAAGTGGACATATTACAACAGTGACATCTCGTCTGCCGGCTTTTGCACACTGATGCTTAATATAACTTCGGTGCTCCAAACAATATACCTGCAAGAGATTGAGCAGATATAGTTAGCTCAAACAAAGAGTTCTTAAATTAAACACAAGGAGAATAGTAATCCATAATTTCATACCAGCACATCTTCAGAAAGTCATCATGCATAATCACTACCCCCATGAACTTGAGAAGTCAAAATGCTTATCGGAAATAAGAAAAAGTTTTGATTAATATACAACCAAACATGAAAATCATAACAGCCAAATACCGCATTCTTACATCTATAATCAGGTATGCAACAACCTGACAAGGCATTGCTGGAAGTACTCAACTTAATAGAAACCTGAATGCAATTTGTCCTTGAATAATAAGAAGCTTCAATCCATTTCCAGCAAAGGCAATGGAATTACAGCAAACCAATATGTATAACAAAACCTAGCTTTCCAAACTTTTTTTCACATTATATTGAACTACTTTCAAGTATAAATAAATTAAGCACTTAAATGATGTCCTGGTAACTTTAGGACAATATTTAAAAGGAAAGGTAAAGACAATGCACCAAACCAATTGAGAGGAAAAAAAAGTGCTAACCAATGTTGGCCTCAATTTGTAACTTATAATTATATGACAGCTGATTAGGAAAATGCAGTGACAGCAAGCGCAATTATATCTGATATTATACCAGTATCTGATAGAGTAAAATTTATTGCCAATCGCCAAGCACTTCCATTTGGGAAGACAATATGCCAATGTGAAAGCAAGGCACAAATCAGGTTTGGCCTTAGGTGAGAAAAATATAAAATGTCAAATGGAGATGTTAAGTTCTGTCATTGAATATACTATCAGTTATTCAGCTTACAGTATAGTATATCAGTTCAATATCCATATTTGCTCAAAATACTTTCACATGCTCTTGTTGAACAATCGCCCTGCTTGAAAGGGGAAAGACGTAGTCAAATTTTAAATTTTTTTCCTTTTTTTTCCTTTCTGCAAGGTTTGGGTTTCTATTTAATTATGTTTCTGTTGACAGAAAAGCGGAAAATATTATGGAGATAATTTAGAAAAATGAAATATTTTTCCAGCTTAATCGCAATTTTCTTCTATATTTTCCTTACTTTGGGGTGGCAGGGGGCAATTTTCAATCAAATTCAAAACAAAGCTTCAAAAAAAAAAAAAAGAAACAAACAAACAAACAAGCAAAGCAGAAGATTTAATTATTTTAACATCAATTTTCTTTAAAATAAATTCCTTTTAACATTAATTCTTTTTAAATCAATTCAACAAAAATCTAATCCAAAACATACACCAACCCAGAAGCTAGAAATTACGCCGAACACCAACCTAGCAATGCACGTAGAATACAATGCAATGGCACAAACAAATTGCTCATATAAAAAAAAATTTTTAAAAATGATCAGAGAGAGAGAGAGAGAAAATTGAAAAACCTGGTGACAGCAATCGCATGTGAAGGGCAAGAAATCAATGAGCTTGCAATCAGAAACAGCACAATGCTTCCCTAGATCTGGGAATTCCGGAGTTCCCATCCAAAATCAGCTTCAGCTTCAGCTCCCACCCGCCCGACAAAGAAGACAGAAACGAATTCCAGGGAAGAAAAATCGAATAGATGGATTTCCAGCGGATATGGAAATTGAATGCCGAGAATTCAGATTTGCGCGAATATAGAGAGAAAAGAAAAATCCAGGGAAGGAAGGGAGGGAATCGTCGCCTTGTCGGAAAGTCGCCTAATAATGAAAAATTAAAATAATAATAATAATAATAATTTAATTAATTTGGAATATAAAAATTTGCTCCGGTTTGCCATTTGGACTCCGTCAACGTCCACGTCAATAACAGCGGATAGTGATGTCTAAAATTTAAAAGTTAAAGCTATTATTCAATAAATAATTCTAGATGTTTCTAACTCTTCACGTTAATAATTTTTTTAATTACTAAAAATATTCAAATTTAAATTGTTTTACTATTTTATTTTAAAAAAATTTATTAAGATCAATTGGAAAAAATGATCCATAGGCTTAAAATCAACTAAAATCTGCAGACTATGACCCAATCAGTCATTGAATTCCAGTCCCATGTTACTGATTTTTTTTTTTTCAAGTTGGCTTGTTTACATGGCTGACCCCAATTTAGGCCGATGATTCAACTCAATACATTCTTTTTAATGGGCCAAGATTCCAACAGTCAGATTGGTCCGGCCAGTCCAAATTTCAAATCAATGAGCATTAAAATTTATAAGGGCTTATCTCAGCAACCACAAAAGATTATAAATGGATGAATTTAAATCTTCTGTATCTTCCACCTTATTTTTTAAATTAAAAGCTGATAATTAGAGATATTCACAGTTCGATTCGGTTTGATTTTGAAAAAAAATCTTAACCGAACCAAATCAATAGGTTGACACATAACAACAACCATTCTGTTTGATTTGTATTGAAGAATCGAATTCGTTTGATTGATTCTTTTACAGATTTTTTTCACAAGGAAAGAATCTCTGCTGTAGAAATCATACAAAGCAGTGAGGCCTAAATTGGTGCAAAAATAAAAGATACAATGGAGCCTAAATCACTGCCTCAGTTGAGTGGGTCATTGGAAACCTAAAGGTAAAGAGGAGCACGCACAAACAAGGAGTAATGAAATTTAAATGGTGATTGAAGATGAAGACGACAGACGGAGCCATACCTCATATTCGAGGAAGACGCAAACAATATCAGGGATTCAGGGAAGACGAAGACAAAGCCAAACCTTAAATTCAAACATTTGTAGAAGATTACACGTAGCCAGACTGAAGATGAATACTGTTAGAATATATTTAGAATATTTTTAAAAAAAATTTAAAATATATTATAGAATCAATTAGTGTACGAATTTATAAAGTAATTTTAAGAGTCGTATTATAATTTTATTATATTTTTTAATTTATTTTTTTATTTGATTTGAGTTACTATAATATAAATAGATATTAGTGCTTTGTCTTTTGTAGCATATTAACACATCTAATATATTTATCACATTATTCTCTATTCTTCTTTCTTCTTTCTCCTTACCTAAAACTCTATAATTTTAACATGGTATCGGAGCGGTACCATCCACATTGAGAGTGTCCATATTTTTTGTTGTGTTGAGTTCTATAGAACTCCTTTATAAATTCTCATTTATTATTTTCTCAACTCATTCTATCATCTATTTTCTCTATTTTTTTACTATTTGACTCTTTTCCAATGCTAGCATAGCATTGAGGGGAGTGATAATGATAGTGGTGACTTTTCAATACTAGTATTCATGATGCTATCTTCTTATCGACAATTATTCTAGTGCTGATTTCTTTCCCACTAATGACTAATATCAACGGTGACATCTTTTTAATACTAATGTTTGTCATGTTATTCTCTTCCTATCGACGATTATTTCGATAGTGACTTCTTTCTTATTTATGATTCATATCAGTGGTGACATCTCTTTAATACTTGTATTTATGATGTTATTCTCTTCACATCATTCCGATGATGACTTCTTTCCCATTAATGAATCATACTAGTAGTATTTTCTTCTCAAGTCTTTTGGGTCTGCTATTTAGTCAACCAGAATCCTAAAATCATTTCTTTTCACGTAGGCTGATAATCATTCCTTACTGAGTTATCTTTTCAGCAATGTTCATCTCTCTGGTGTCCCCAGCTTTCTGAGTTGTGGAGTCTATTTTATATTTATGTTATTTAATTAAAGTATTTATTTGTAACAAGTTTAAAGCTTAGTAAGCTTTAACTTGAGTAGAAGTGTTAGAATATATTTATAATATATTTAGAAGATCTTTAGAATATATTGTTGAATCAATTAATACATTAATTGATGAAGTAATTTTAGGAGTCGTATTATAATTTTATTATATTTTTTAATTTATTTTTTTATTTGATTAGGGTTACTAAAATATAAATAGATATTAGTATTTTATTTTTTACAATATATCAATACATCTAATATATTTATTATATTATTCTTTATTTTTTTTAATTTTTTTTTCCTATCCAAATCCTATAATTCCAAGAAAGACGATAGTAGTGAGATTGAAGTCAAAGATGAATGCAGCAGATGTAGGCTGGAAAACACTCGGAGTTGGGACTTGGGGGTGAGATTGAAGCGCTCACAGGTCGAAATGCTCATGCTTTTTAGTGGCTAGGGCAGAGCGGAGATTAAGAGTGAGAGGGAGCAATATTGGACAATGGCACAAAGGAAATTTGGAAAGGGGAAAGAAAAATAAGATAAAGACTTTGGGGTATAAATGTAAATCTAACTAGTAAAATAAGGATAAAAGAGTAATTTTACATATAAAAATGATTTATAATATATATAAATTAACCATTGGTTCTGTTTTCAAAATTGAAATTGAATACTGAATCGAACGAATTGATTTAAAAAAAAAACCAAAAAATCCAATTTTGATAAGTTGTGATCAGTTTTCAATTTTTTGACCTGATTTTTTTAATTTTGTTCGGATTTGTTTGGTTATGAATACTCCTACTAATAATTGAGTGTAAAAATATTTTAATTTAAAAATTAATGTTTATTAAAAAATATATTTTTATGTTAAATTGTGAATACTTAATTAAAAGAATCTAACTAAAGATAGGAAAAGGGGTTACAAAATTTGAATCCATACATGGTAAGCTATTCTTAGGTGGGTAAGTGTAACACAATGTTTATATACTAAATCATTAAAAGTGTGTCACCTCACTTATAATTGAAAGTAATGTTGTTAAAACTGAATCAGATAATAAATTAGTGAGATTTTTAGTTCAAGTTTAACTGTTTAAATCGGTTGATTAAACTAGATAATGTAATAATATAATATATATAAAAATATTCATAAAATGTTAGAAAACATTGAATTTTTTTAAAAAAATAATAATAATAACAGGCTGGTTAAACTAATTAAATTGGCCGATTCGAGTAATTTTGATAAATTTTATACAGTTTTGATTGATTCAAAATAGTCTTATCATAAATCCAATTATAAAAATGAAGCATAACCGATTGAGTATCCGATTCATGATTGAACCTGTCGGATCGTCCAGTTTAATTCAATTGTGATAACATTGGTTGAACGAAATGGTAACTCACAATTATTGATGTTATATACATTCATGAATACATGTAAGAGTATTGTCCTACCCCTTATCTACCTAAAATAGCAAAATCTCATATCATTCATGGATAAAAAATCTCTTAAGTTCATGATTATTTGTTATTGACTAAAGAATCAATCATTTAGAATTTGATGAAATATAAGTTCATTAATAATAAATTTATAATTTATTATAATTAATTCTTTCAATTTCTCCTAAGTATATTCGCCCTAAAGATGTCAATCCATCACTATAATTATTTTATTTAAACCCCACAAGACACCCGAGTATGACAATGCTCTGCTTTCAAAGTCCAACATCTAAGCGCTAGACTAAACACACAAATTTCCTGAACCGAGACATTACTGAGAGCAACATGCACATACTAATGCCTGAAAACTTGTCTTGGAAAATGGGTATTACAGAGAAAAATGCATACGCTTTACAACGTTTTTTTGTCTTAATCTCGACATCTCCACAAATATTTCTCAGCAAACGATGCTAGTCCATGCTGCGGGGGAGGCACCTGATCAGGACCTGCTTTCTGAAGAGTCAAATTGAAGGGTGTGTCCTGAGTCTTGAGGAGTCTTCAGTGTCCAGGTGATTTGTACCCATCACAGTGCAAGTTGACAAACCAACCAATTAGGGACATAGAGGGAGGCAAAGCTCGTGACTCTCTGATTGGTAAGTGTATATTTCGGATTACAGTTTACAAATTTTATTTTAGAGTAATTTAATTTTATAAACTTGATATTAATTAAAAATAAATTTGAATCAATTGATTTATATTTTAAAAAAATGGTGTTCATATAAAAAATAAGAAATAATATCAAACATGTTTTTAAAATTAAAATTATATTTAAAAAATAATACAAATATCAAAATATACAAAAGTTTGTTTAAAAAAAAAAACCTGTTTGAGTAACAAACCCTAAGAGATGCATGGAAAAGCCCCAGCAGTAGACAGGAAAAACCGCGGAAAATTTCAAGACGGAAAACAAAGTCACCAGGCTCTTTGGGGTTACAGTCTCGCAGATTGAACATCAACATGTGACATCACAAGGGACAAACTTGGGAGGAGAAATCAAATATTTTCAGCATGAGTTGCAATGCAGTCCAAGACCCCAACTGACAAGCTACAAGTACCATTTCAACTATATTATTAATGAGTTAATGGGTAGTAGTCAGAGGCTTTTGGCCACCATCTATGTCTTGCACCTCAAAAGTCACACCTGCTCTTTTTTTTCAAAGAAAAAAAACCAGTGAGATAAGGTACACAAACAGAAAAGAAATGTGACACAATAACATAAAGGAGATCCGAAGCAAAAAAAGGGGCGAGAATGACATATTTATGACCATGGGAATCCTATTTTATAGCTACAATAATTTTTTCTCTTATTAGGATTAGTTAATGATACCCAACTCACTTTGAGACCTTTACTGTAGTCTATAGTTCAGTCTCAGAGCTTTGTGCAGTCTCATTTCCTCATTTTGCTCTTATTTGCTAACTTTTCTGTCCTGCATTAAATCATATGACATAGTAGCTCATCCTTTTTCATCTATTCTCTGTTGTTTTCCCCTCCTTGCTGTCTGTTTCACTCTCCTGTGTTTATGCTGCCTTCAGCAATTTAACTGCACAGAACCAAAGCAGAAGACTCTTGACAAGGCCAATCAACGGTTCAGATTCATCTTCAATTATTCATGGACGTAGTCTCCGTTTGGATATATTTTCTTTTTGAAAAAGTATTTAAAAAAAAAAGTACTCCAACACATTTTTAAGTGTATTTAGATATAATATTTTTAAAAAATAAAAGTTAAAAATATCAATTTATCTCTTTTTTTAAAAATCAATGATATTTAACTTCTGAAAAAAATAGAATATGAAATAGTTTTTAATATAATTTTATAATAAAAATATTTTTTATCTTTATTAAAAATTATATTTTATATTTTTTTTTTCCTTCTTATAAATTTTATTTGCATAAATTTTCTTAGATAATTTTATGAATTACATTTTAAACAACGTAATTTTAAGTTATTATATTCTAATATCTTAAATTGAATTATGATTTTAATGACTATATTATTTAAAAAAAATAAAATCTAATAATATTAATAAAATATTATTAAGCCTTTTGGTATACAATTAAACATATTATTATTACCTTATATCTCATTTTTTACGATGTTGTTATTATGACATACTTAAAAATTTTACTGTTCTTATTATGTTTATTCATTTAATCATCATTTAAAAATATTTTATATATCATAATTCATCATATCTTACATTTAGATTTTTTTTTCAGTAATTTGGATATAAATTAAATATTTTATTTTTTTTTATCTAAACAAAATTTTTATTATTATTTTAAAGTATTTCTTAAATATTTATTTTTTCTTAAAAAAATTTTACTAAAATAAGATATATAAAAATCCAAACGAGCCGTGTTCAACAGAATCATGGATGCAAGGCTGGGGAGTGAGATGCAACCGTTGGTAGAGACACCACCCAGAGCGGCAGAGCCAAATCGTTATTCACACAGATCAATTGAGACCCTCGTGGTGGTTTTGGCAGTGATCACAATAGTGGGTGTCATTGCAGGGATGATTGCTCGGTTGTGTGGTGGAAGGCACTTTGGGGGCAATGGGGAGAATGACATAGAAGGTTGGGTTGAAAAGAAGTGCAGAAGCTGCATTGATGGGGGACTCCCACCTGCACCTCTACCTCCACCAGAAGAACCAAAGCCGGCAACAGCAGCAGCAGCAGCAGCAGCAGCAGCAGCAGCAGGGGATGAGAAAAAGTGAAAAAGGGCACGGATGCATTCTAACACATTGTAAGTCAGTATAGAACTTGATGAATGTTTTGGCTAGCCAGTGGATCCCTTGTGATTTGACGTTAGGGGAAAGTTTATTACACAGCTTTAACTCATGTATAGAGTAGCACCATGCCAGTTGTAGAACCTAAACCATTGATGTTTGACTCACCTACTTGCTGTTATTGGACTTTTTATTTCAATTTTACTTTGTAGTTCATTCACCATTTCTCCTTCAAATCGTCATTTTCCCAGTGAGAGCATATTTTAGTTTCTTCAAACAAAACATACTCCAACAAACATTAGCAGAGAAGGGTGATGTTCAAGGTACTTGGAGTTTCACATCAAAGAAAAGGGGGAAAAAATGAAGTAGCATAAATTTTCACTATGTAATCAACGTAGGATGAAATTTTTTTCGTTATGTTATTTAGTAGTTCATTTCATCGAAGTCCATCTTTATTGTCATAGCTATGAAAAATTGTTGCAGCGATGGTAAAAAGGAAAAATACCAATGAAAAGTATGTTAGTGGAGCCATTCACGATGACAAGGCGTAATTTGTGTCCGAAGTTGTGGCCATTACGTTGGGCCCTAGGCGTAACTTTTGGCATAGAATCTGAAATGTTATGTCTAAAGATGCCACCAACATCATGCCACAAAAGTTGCACTTCAACAGTTCAAAGCAAAAGCTCTTCAAGCCGTTGCCTAATGCTATTAAAAAGCCAAACAAAGTTTCCGAAATTTGTTTCAAGTCCCCATTGGAATCTCACCGTTGCTATTGCTAATTACACCTACTTTAAAAGAAAAGCAAGAATAAAATTGCTATGACTCTAGGATACCAGACATTGATTGGAACTTCTATTTAGTACACACTACTGACTATAACATATGTTCGTATACAAAATTACAAACAGCCAAAACAATATGTTCCCACAAAAGTACCATTATTGAATTATTGATTAAGCAATAGCTCGCAGTTATGATATAGTGTTTCTTTGTTTTTTTTTTCAAATTTTAATCTTTTAAAGTTCCAATAGCAATCAGATGGATATTTATGAATTGAGCTGAATGCCATGAATTAAGAAAGAAACAAATTTAGGGGTGAAAAGGCAAGATCAAAATTAGGGCATGGATCATCTATTGGGTTTGTCTCTCCCTCTCCCTCTCTGTCTGTGTGCGTTTAAAAAGCACTCATTCAAATAGTTTTTATCAGAACTCTCATTTTGACATAATTTTCAGCATGTTGCACTGATTCATACTAGAAAGTAAAAACTCGTACACATGGCTGAAGAAGCTAAAAGAAAGAGTAGTGAAGGGAAAAAAAAAAAAAAAAGAAGGTGGTGGGGAAAATGCAGTGCGATTATGAAAGCCAACATTTTTTTTTAATCATCCCTCTAACTCAATTTCAAAAATTAAAATGATAAAATATTTTATTAAAGTTGGATCTCGCATTCTTTCACTTTTGCTGTATACTATAACTACTTTTACCACTTCTTACTTTCAAAGATTTTTTTAAATATTATTCAAATAAAATTTAATTGTTTGCTCACATTTACATGATCGCGGCAATGCTACTCTCAATAAAATATATTCCTAACTTACATCTATATTTTTATAACCATTTTTTTATGAATTTATCTAAAAATATATAATTAAATTAATAAGTATAGTTCTTTACTTTTTAATAACTCGTTTGTTTTTGCAACGAAAGTTTGCGCCACTAAAAGTTTGTTTTCTTGTAATTAATAAAAGCTCATCATATTGATCCCAACGGTGTTTTAATTAGTTACATTGAGTCTACAATATTCAATCGTTGATTCGTAGTATATGTTTTGAATAACTGTACTGTTGATATGTAGCATTGGGAATAACTGTAATATTTCAGTTGAGTAATGTTATATTCTCTCATTAGCATATTTTCTTAACATTTTTTTAAAAAACATTAAATAAAATTATAAATATTCAATCTATTAAAAATTCAAATGAATTTAATATTTTTTAAGTAAATATTAAAAATTTATTAGATTGATTCATTAAGAAGATTATTCATTTCAGTTATATGAAATATCTCAAATCAAATAATTAAAGAGGGGATCATTTCTAATGCTTGCCTGACTGATATTGATAGATCTCTTCGTATTGATAGAACCTAACACGTGAGCCCCACAAATCAGATAACGAAAATGTTTGGGGTATAGATTAGGTGTTCAAATTCCAATATTAGTCCCGTAGATTTTATATTGGTTCAAGAGATGGGTACCCGTATTAGCTTTGGCAGTGAAGATATTGCATATTTATCCACTAAATAAATTTGGAAGTTGCATGATAAAAAAAATTAACGCAAGAGTTAAATTTTAGACTGAACTATAATTTTGATCATTTAAATATATTTTATATTAATTTGATTTTTTAAAAATATATGACATTAAATTAATCTTTTAAAAATTTAAAGTGACATCAAAATGATTTTTCGAAATATTTGATGTCATGTATCTTTAAAAGATTATTTTGATGTCATTTTAATTTTTTAAATAATTTATTTGATATCACATATCTTTAAAGGACCAAATTGATATTAAGTTATCAAACTAATAGTTTAATATAAATTTTATTGATGAAAGTTACAAATAATGACAGTATCATTGTCTAAAGAATCACATGGTTCGCTACAAATCAATGTTTTATTCGTTGGGTATATATACACAGCAATCACGTTCATGGCGCGTACTCTTGCTTAGTTGCATTGCATGGTTCACCACTTCATGCCATGAGTCTTTCCATGTGGTGGTAAATGCCTAGCTCTCTCTCTTTCTATGGGCAGTGAGGGCTAACGTATCCTATGTAGCACAAATTAACGTTGCTGCATGAAGCCTTGGCATCTTCTCCTCCTTCATGTTGCAGGTCGATGTTCTGCAACACTATCCCCTGGCATGGAAAGCTCTCGCTGCAATCAAACTTCACGGCCACATCAGAAGCACTTGTTCCTTTTATGTTCTGGTACATCACATTCCTAATCTGAACAGCGGATTGCTGCAAGAACCAGACCAAATCATCAGTGCATAAACAAAAAACCAGCAGCAGTAGACGTTGATAATAATAATAATAATAATAGCTACTAGCTAGAGTTGTTTAATTGCCTGTTGTTTGCATGGCTTCTTTTGGTCGCAGTAGTTCTGGTCTATTATTATGGGGTTGGTCACATTGTCCATTTCAATGTTCTGAAACTGAATGTTGCTAGCACTTCCGGAACCTCCCTACATATATATATATACACATTATAAGAAGACCAAAAGAGATTTAGTGTTGTTACGAATTGGATTCTGCAATTCATCTTTGAGCATATAACGTGGGTGGGCAAGGGGGCTAAAATTAAAGTTCAAAATTCAAATTACCTGCCATGTCTTGATTCTAACTCCATTTGTAGTTCCAGAAAGCTTAGCTCCATTCACCATTATTCCTGAAACAAATTGCTTGGATTGCCCGGCCCCTAAGCTTCCGATACTGAGATCATCATTGCAAATAAAATCCCAATTGATAAATTAATAATTAACATATATGCAAAGATTTCAACAGTATCAATTTATTAAATTGGATGCTGGTATATGAGATATATAGCTTGTTTATTGAAGTTAATTACCTGATACCATGGCCTGGTCCGCAAGTTATGTCTGTGGCTAGTAGATTGCTGGATCCACTTACAATTGATATACAATCATCACCTGCAGGCAACACATTAAAGTCAAATCAAAAGTGATTAAGATCTAGATACTCATGGAAATTTTAACGCTTTACAATTTTTCTAGTTTTGAAAATATTGGATATATTAATTAAGAATACATACCAGTTCCTATAACGCAGCTTGAGATTTGGATATTTTGGGTATTGGTGACATGAATCCCATCGGTGTTAGGGCTGTCCTCTGGTGCGGTCACAGTGAGACCAGAAACTTTAACGTTCACAGAGTCCTGGAATGAAACGTGCATTTGTTGGGCATCTTGTATCGTCAAGTCCTCAACTATCAAGTTCTGGCACTTATAGAAAGTCAGAGACTGCAAAAACAAATAATTACAAACAATTGTTAGCATTTGAATGTTACATATTTATATATATATATTTCAATCCAATATCCTTGATTATGGAGAGAGCTATATACATACCGTTGGGGCATCCTTGCAAGGCTGCAAAAGAGAAACAGGTAAAGAAGGGTGTCAGCATTTGAATTAAATATGATTTATGTACTATTAAACTGATAAAAAATATTGAGCTTCTGATGTATATCTTACGAGCTTTTTGTTCCTTTTGCATGAGTTTTGCCACCATATGTTGCCATTTCCATTGATGGTTCCACCGCCATTAACTGATAGTTTCTGAACACTGTCAAATACAAGCCAGTGTCTGCGGTCTTCGCTGTAATCTGATTGGTCATCCGATGCTTCAAGTGTTCCAGAAATCTGAAAATATATTTTTATCCCAAATTGCACATGGTTATCAATATCATCAAAGTTACTGTTTGAGATATCATATACTTTGCTTGAAGGCTAGCTGAAGCTTAAAAAATTGGGAACTAATTACTAGCTTTTCAGTGTAACTAACCTGGACTACGATATTAGATTTGCAAGGGCCAGAGAATCTGATTGGTCTGAGTAAATAATTCTCCTGAGGCACCACAAGAACTGCCTCCGTAGAAGAACTACATACTACTTGCCAAGCCTTCTTGAACGCCTGAAATAGCCCACATAACCATAACAGGAAAAACAATGTCATTTTTCCAATTGTGTGAAGCATCAAATAGATAGAATCCACAAGTTGCTAACGACAAGAAAAAGAAGAAAAAGAAAAGAAATAACATTAGTTTGAACCAGGTGATCATCGAGCACGTACCTGTGTGTCGTCAGCACAGCCATCCCCTTCAGCTCCATAATAATCATTCACATTAACCGTTTTAAGCGAAGGAGAAGTGTTACCCAACCTGTCGAACCTCTTCAAGCTCAAAACATCTGTGCCTTGCTTGATCAAGTTCTTGAATGTCCCACCATCCTCAGTGGAAGGTGATGCACCGAGTGGGTCCTCTTGCAAGGTGCTATAACAAGCAACAAAAGAAATGATGATGATGAAGAATGAGAGGAGATGCCCGTGGAGGGGCATTATTACTTTTCCCTTAAATTTGTAAATCAGAGAAAATAGATGCTCTTTGAAAGGTTTAGAATGGTTGTTTGATTGAAAATGGCTATATAGCTACCTTGCTAGCTTTGTGTGGATTGTGGAACTGATGAGGGGGAATGTCATGTGTGGAGCTTGTGTATTTATACACAAAGAAATAATAATAAAAAAATGTCGCCTTTGGTTCTTCAGCTACATATGGGTATTACGGTATGGAAAGATATGAGAGATTGAGACGAAAGGATCTCTCGGGCCACGCATCCTGACTTTTGATCCACGTACGCTTGTTACCAAACCTTCATGATCTATGTATATCGGTTAAAATATATTTAATTTAAAATATTTTAAAAAATCTTTATAATATAATGTGAAATCAATTAATTTTGTAATTGAAAAAATAATTTTAAAAGTTATATTCTAATCTCATCATGTTTTTTGATTTATTTTTTTATTTAATTAGTGTTATTAGAATGTAAATAAGGATTAGTATATTGTCTTTTATATAATGTCAAATATATTTATTACCTTTTTTATATTAATTTAATATTATTATTTAATCTTTATTCTTTTTTTTTTATTTTTGTCTAAATTTTATAATTTCAACATATATGTCATGTATGTATGTGCATTGATTGATCTTAATATGAAGAATGTATACAATGTATACAAATAGACTTACTAATATACAAATATATTTATACGCATCTCTCTCTTACTCTCTTTTATGAGTTTTCAGTTAGCAAAGGGGACAATATATTAATATGTTTCATATTGTGTTTTGGCTTCTTTAATTTACTTTTAGGAGCAGTCCATGCAAATTTAAAGCTTTTTATGTTAATTACTAGTATCATCACGCTTTAATTGATGGGTATCAGAACGGAAAGCATGAAAATATGATTATTTAATTTCCTGTCTTTTTGCTTTGACTTATTAGCTATAATGCTCAGGGAAATCCAGTGCATGTATACTATTACAACCACATATATATAATTTTAAGCATATATATGAAACTCGACAATTTTATAATTCCTCAGGATCAAGTCAAAATGGATAGAGACTTAGGTAAAGATTATAAATTCAAGTTATGGTAATGACTTCTTGATATATTAATTTTTTTTTTAATATTTTTGAAAAATTGTTTCCTTCTTTCTGTTACAATTTGGTTTGTACTACAAGAATAGTTTATCCCCTTCGGTTAGGTCCATGTCATTCATTTTAGTGAGATTTGATATAACTTGTAGGTTGGTTAACCCTGCACTCCACACGTATTTTCCGATAATCCCTTAAGAATATGGAAATCATATTAATTCATTTGTACCCTAAAAGAGACTTGCGCATTTTGATAATGATCAATGTATGCTTGAGCCACATCACAAATTGCGTATTAAGAAAAGAAAACATAATGAGCACTCGTATTGAAATATTTAAATATTGCAGCCTTTGTTTTTTCTCAGGGTAATCATTTTGGATTTGAAATAATAGGGTTACGTGAGGTTGAGTCCTTTATGCATTTCTTTTTTGTTTTAAAGTAGGTACAGGCATTCACATATATACCATTGCGTACGATTATTTTGGTTCATTGTATGTGTTGAGAATTTCTGCACTTTTCTTTTCAGGTGCTCACTGATAAGAATTATTAAGATAGTTTGGAATGGAACAAATAAAATGGCTAACGAAACTTTTATAATTTTTGTTGTTATCAAACGGTTTTTAACGTGCGCATTTGGACTGTCAAGTAGCTAGCATGCAGGGTGCTTGAGGATCTTAATCAACAAGAGTGTGATGCAAAACCCAACACTTGTCACTACGAGAATGGCTCATCATTCAGCCACTCATCTCATCAAGCGTGTGAATTAGGGTTTCCTTCATGCATTTTATATCTGTTAGCATCATCACAAAAATAGCTTTGGCTGTCGTAAAATGCTTGAGAAGATGGGTGTGGAGGGATGGCTTTGGAGTAGAAGACATTGCATTTTGTCACTTTGAAACTAAACATTAACTTTTCGTGGCCTAAAGTTTCCTAAACTTCTGTCACTATATATTAATGCCATGATGAAATGTTAGACCTGATCAGTGCAGCTTTTGAAATTTCATCTCTCTCTCTACCCACCCAGACCAAAGAATATGCTAATTGTCAATGTTCATTATGTCAAAGCCGTCTTAATAATTAACTATTTATATGGAATTGATTAGTAAGGGAAGTAAAAGAAGCAATCAATCTAGGGAGGGAAGAGGGAGGATCTATGACTCTATTTGGACAATAGTCCCTCCCACGTGAGACCGCCACATGGCGAGTATTTGATGGTGCCATGTGGCACCAGCAGGTATACTACAATCTCATGATTGTGGTTCTGAGAGATGCATGCATGAGATGTGAGATGGTAGTCATCAACCTTTGGATTGATACAAAACATCAAGGTATGGAGCAAAAGACATATAGATGGATTGATTACATACATAACCACCATAACATTTATTTGGCAACATATAACTGATGTAAGAAAGATAGATGGATTTCATCTTTGACAAAGCTTGATGAATTCTACTTTAGCTTGACACATTTATATATTTACTGTGGGCACAAAGACATTGAATAGCATGCGTGATTGTACAAGAAATCATGTCATCCAAATTGGGCAAACAAACTTGAAGATGATTTGTTGGTCACATGTCCCATGATCAATTAGTTATGGAAATCATAGGTACAGGAGGAGTAGGTCCAAAGAAATTAAGATAATTTTTTCTTTTCTCACTATTTGATCACGCGGATGTGTAAAGACGAATATGGAGAGCTCTTATTAAGAGAATTTGGAGCTACTTAATCATTAGTTATTGCAAATTGCAAGCAAATTTGTAAGGAAATTAAAGATGGAAAACTAATTAAGATCATAAAAAGACAGAGAAGAAGAGGAAGAGATTTCTGAGTAAAATTCACTTTGAATTGTGAAGAAGTAATTGCATGGGTGCATGCAAATCTCATTGGCATCTGAAAATAAGTCCACATGCTTCATTAGCTCTTTGGCTTAAACCTAGGGAATGGATATATACAGCACAACAAATTCCAGTCTTGCGTTTAATTACCGAACCAGCAACCGAAAGAGATAGAATACAGCGTTTGGAAGCAACGTTAACCTGAATGCACTTGTCTGAACTGTGTCCTCTTGTGGGGTAGACTCTTTGAAAGGGAAAAGCACAGATCGCTGGTCAATTAACAAAATCATAGAACTTCAAGCCAAGGTACAAAAGAATACTTCCATAGTAAAAATTTAGAAGGAAGAGGAGAACGAACGAGATTGATTACGAGGAGTGACCAATAGGCATAGAAGTTAGAATGTTAATTAGCACATTTTTCATATTCGATAAAGTTGAAAATTAAAATTTCTTGGTTAATGGGGTGTTTGGTACCGACTTAAAAATTGAGGATGAAATTATTACTAAAGCAACATTTGAGACTCTGTTTGGTACCGACTTAAAAGTTAAGGGTGAACACCGAAGCCACTAGAGCCAAGAATGTGACCATGAGACTATCTTTTTCTTTCTGTTTTATCCTACGTTAATATGGTACATAACTGTTACCCCAGAATGAGCAAGGCTTAATCTATTTATATTATTGGCAACCAAATACACGTAAATTCATAAAGGCTTAAATAAATTTTGTCCTTATATTTTTATTTTGTGTTCATTTTAGTCCTTATTTTTTTAATTTGTTTATTTTAATGATTCAATTTATATTATGGCCAATGTTGTCTTGATGATATTTTTTATCCAAATTATTTTATTAAATTATGATGTATCGCGCTAGAATTTTATTTAAGATTACCATATTGCTAGCTATTTGATGCGTCACTATTTAATAAAAATATTTAAATTGAGAATCATCATAAGGATTGATAAAATGGACTAAAAGTAACATTAAAAGAAAGGACTAAAATGATAATAATAAAAATATAGAAACCAAACTTAATTGAGCCTGTAAAATTATATTCCCTTAAAAAGTTAAGTCATGTTTCTTTTCAACCAAATGTACATTCTTAGTTTGGGTTTGGT
Source organism: Castanospermum australe (assembly GCA_019955255.1). Classification (NCBI taxonomy): domain Eukaryota; kingdom Viridiplantae; phylum Streptophyta; class Magnoliopsida; order Fabales; family Fabaceae; genus Castanospermum; species Castanospermum australe. Next base: position 29,450 of record NSJW01001027.1, on the reverse strand, counting down.
ACTAGCGTAAAAATTAAAAGATGAAAACTTAAAAGAGAGTAATTTTTAAAACGTAGCAACCCATCCATGTATAATAGGATTGATAGCAAATTGAGTAGGGAGGAGGATAAGATTTCATGACTTCACTTCAATAGGAATGGCCTTTCACTGTTTTATGTAGTCCCCTCTCACTGTTGTCTTTTTTAATGTTTTTCTGCTTGTTTTCTTGCCATTTTAGTTGTCGTCTTGTCTCTCGTGCATTTGTTTGATTTTTCCAATTGTTTGTTGAGTAAAGATAATAATAAAAAAAAAGAGTATACATATTTTAATTTTGAGTCATTTGTAAATAATTTTTTAAATTTTAAAATTATTTTAATAAATACTTAAATTATAATAATTACATAAATTAATTTTTTATTTATTTTTTATTTATTTTAAATTAAATAAAAAATTAAAATAAATAAAAAATAAAAAATAAATTAATTTATATAATTATTATAATTTTAATATTAATTAAGATAATTTTAAAATTAAAAAATTATTTATAAATAATTTAAAATTTAAAAAATTTATATATTCCTTTCTCTAAAAGAAAGTACCTTAAGATGAATCCCAGGTCCTTAATCCTAAAATGTTGGAAGGTTCGGGTCCGATTGGCTTGATGGGTCCTCGCATGAGTTCCCCATGTTAGGTCTTAGGCCTGTTTTGTTTACATCAGGTTGTGGTTGGCATCTTCTTTTTTTGGTCCACAGCGACTTTTATATTTTGGTCATTTTCATTTTCAAAGTTTGGGTCGAAGAAGGAGGTATTAATTTTATTATTCTAAATCATTAACTTGTTAAGACCAAAAAAAAAATCATTAACTTATTCCATAATGTCTTGATCATAATATAAACAGATCTAAACAATACAATTTCCTATTTTTATTTTTTTAGTGTGTTTATAATTATAAAAATTATAATAGAATTAAATTAAAAATTAATTTTTATGTTTATAACTTATTTTAAAATTATTATTTAAATTGATTTAAAATCAATTCTAAATTAATTTAAAAATTAATTTTTATATTTAAAATACATTAAAAAATTAAATTAATTTTATTTTAAAAAATTTACATTTTTATACTTGTAATAATATGATTATTGTATCTTAATTAAAAATATAACCTCTCATTTTAAAAAAAAATTAAATTAATCTAATTAAAATCTATTAAATTTTTATAATTTATAAATTATATTAATTCCTATTTTATAATTTTTAAACAACAAATTTAATTAACAAATAAAATCAAATCATAAAATTTATTATTTCAAACACTCTTTCTTCTTCATTATATACCAGCGCAAGATTTGAGATGAATTCACTCAAAATTGGAAAAAGATGAGAACTTTTTAATCAAAAGTAACAAACATGCTACAGCCACAGGTAAAGAACTCCATTCCTCTCTCTTCCCACTACTGACATTTTACTCCCCCAGTTATGCATTCATTAACCAAACCAGTTATGCATTCATTAACCAAACCCACTTTCCCCACCTCGCTACAACAGATGTCTAAGTTATTACAACAAAATCCCTTTCCCTGACCCCAACGATTCCCTTAGTGCTAAAGCGTTAATTACAACACTACCCCTCTCCCTGACCCCAACAATTCCCTTAATGCCAAGTGTTAATGACTCAAACTTGGATCTCTATTGGCCATCTGTACATCTCCTCTGCAGGAACTGGGATGGAGAAGGTTGTCAACCCAGTGGCTGAGTCATGGTTAAAGTCGGTTTCAGTGTCACCTACCACACACTTCAGTGGGCGCTGGGAGGAGTAAACCCCAAATCTGCCACTTCCCCTGACTCTCAGGGCAATAGTTGCTGTTGCTGCTCGGTCAGAACTGAGAGGAGTGGCCAGATCCGATGACACCTCACCGTCAAATATTTCTAGTTTTTTGTCAGAGGCTTTGTGGATTTCAACCAGCTCCACAGCTCCTCCAGTGTTGAACATATCCAGCAGCCCAATTGGTGCAAATGAAATACTTGGTGCTATTTCCTGTCCAACAAACATTAGATCGGTTAGGATATTGTGTCGTAGTAGTAGACCAAAGGCAGAAAGCCAAAAATCAATAAAATATTATATTAGCTCGTAGTGGAGCCTTACCTTGATTGGATAGAAATGGAAAAGTTCATACTCCAGAACTTTTAGTGTCACTGGCACCGAAGCACCTTTTGGCAGCCGAATTACCTCACCTGAAATATCAATGGGATTCAATTTTAATGAAGTTGGAATTCTGACGTTCAATGAAAGCATAACGAAGAGTATGTCTAGTTTCTTACTTCACCAGACTCTCATATGTACTAAAATCAACTTCAACAAAAGTATAATCTACATATTGATCTTGACTACTTGAAAGTCATAAGTTGATTCATATTGATATAAAATAATTGCTTTTATACATACTCTTTAGACTAATCAATAGTACCTGATCTGTAGGCATAAACAATAGCCTCGCCAAGCCAATCGGCACCAGCTATTTGAGTGATGAGGTCAACATCAGAGGCACAAACAGAGCCAGTGAGTGTACCAGGAGATGCATTATGGATGCGGGTTTTCTTCTCTATCTTGCACCAACCAGCTCCTTGGCAGTTAAATACACCAACTACTCCAGAGCATTTGTTCAAGTTCCATATTTTGAGCAAGCTGGAAATTGCAGTTTAAGTACAGGAGCCATCAATTTATGTCTAAGGAACTTAAATTGAAAAGAACAGAGATAGAAGAGTTAACAAACCTAGTCCCATCTCTCGCAGGATCATTAAAGAGAGAATCACGGGTGGGCCTGCCAGGTAACTGAGCACGGAGAACTGAACCATCAGGAAGAACCAGCTTCTTAAGAAGATCAAAATTGTGGTTACCTGGCTTATCACTATAAAAGCAACATAAATACACAAATATGCATTAAAAATGTGTTCATTTCAAGCACAAGACAAGATTTGCAATGGATATCACTATACCTAACATAAATTGCACATCCACCAATTGCACGAGCTGCAGCATGATACTCTGCTGCTGGGTGTAAACTCTGAATTTACAAAGATCTTTTTGTTAACATGAAGAAAATTATAGCTTTTGAAAATTTCCAAGTCAACATCCAGTAGGAAAATGCAGGCAGACTAAATTACAAATGGAGAGTAATTCAATTCCACTTACATGGAACATATCCCAGTCAGGTTGCATAAATTCTCCAAGGAAAAGTGTGTTGTATGCAACAGAAGAAATATGGATGGTGTGGGAAGCAGGATCACGGGGGTAAAAGTCATCCGATGCTCTTAAAACAGCAGTCTGCTTAGCACTATAAAGTCCATCTGTGTTGTGACACATACACGCAATGCATCCATTATCAGGAAAGTTACGAGCAATGGAAGCCTCAAGCGCATGAAGATAGCTGCGCGTAAGTGAGACTCTGCCACCATGTCCAGCACCAAGTGTCTCAATAATGTTCTGCACATCAACCTTCACTCCATCTACTCCACATGACGCTAAGTAACCATGAAGCTCATTGTAGAAATTGAAAACCTTCTTTGGATGCACTAGGCCCAGGCCATGTACAGCCAAGCTGTCCATGACAATGTCTGGTTGGTTTCCTAGTACACCAGGAGACTGTACTGGGTATGCCAAGGCAGTGTCATAATGTTCCATGCCATTTGCTGCTGGCTTCACTCCACCCCAATAACCAGCTAGAGCATGCCATACATAAACATTTCTGTTCATCAACAGAGTAAGCAGTCCAGAATTCAGAAACTTAATTAGGCAGCTACTTCTCGGACAATGCTTCTCATCAAAATTTAGTAACAGAATTAAAGGATATAAGACCATACTTCACATTGTGATGTTGCTTTGCTCCATCTACAACATGCTTCAGGCCTGAGATCTGTTCGTTGTTCTGTCCATTTTTTTTAAATTTATTATTTTCTTTGATACCAGTCAACATAGTAGCAAACCTGCAATCATCACAATTTTCAGAGATATCAATAACAAGCAAATTAATCAGACTAATTACAAAGAAATAGTATTCTTTTGAATAAGGATATCAATTTTAGAATGCTTAATTAAGATGAAGTTTTTGAATTGAGGACGGCAAACTGTTACTAATTATCGTAACAGAGAAATCTTACTGTGCTCCTTCTTGTACTACACAGTCAGCATCCTTTGGTTTACTTTCAATCTGTTGCCAACCATCATCTATGATGAGGAACCGTGGAGGGGTACCTCCCTCTGATAGGCTGCAGTTATATTGAACAAATTTCAGTGATTATTTAATCTTTAAACATTATCTTCCAAAATTCATCTCTTCTTCATTCATCACCAAAAAAAAAAAAAAGCATACTGTACATTGTACAATTGCTCTCACTAATTACCTTTTCAGGCCTTCCTCAACACCCTCAGCTGTGACATCAGTATAGAAAGCATCCCATGTGCACCAGCCAAACCAGTCAAGAAAAGATGGCAACTGCATAAAACCAACAAAACAAGTTTACAAGATCCATTAGATATTAACTCGGCATATTAGTAGAGCCATTGGTAATACTGCAAGGAGGAGGTTCTTACTCTTTTCTTCTCACGATGAAGGAAAGTTTGCATGTGTTTTTCCACAGCCCTTGAAAGACAAGCAGACAAAGGAGTCAGTAACACTACAATTGTCAACATACGGATTCTAATATTCACCAAATGAAAGACAAGGCAAATAACCTCAAGTAACTTGTTATTTTTATTGGTTTAGAAGGGTAATGCAACACAGAGACACAAGATCACACAGAAAAAAAGGAAGAGACAAGAAAAAAATATGCCTTACTTGACACCTTGGTTGACGACTTCAAAGGAGTTGGTCCCAGCATGCATGTAGACCAGGCGAAGGCCTTGATTGGTCTCAACAGCAGTATCTCCTGCAAAACCAAACCACATACCAAAAGGCAAAAGGTCGTTTTGGTTCTTTGGGACGTCACCCTATATATATATTTTCTCCAAAGCTATAAACTCCATTTGTATGATTCAATTGATTGATAGTCATCGAGAGGTTTATCCAGCCCAATTGTATTCACATTAAAGACAGCTCCACCCCATAAATTCAGATGGTAAGTAAGACTCTTTCAAAATTTGGCTGAAAGGATGGAACTGAATTAAGGGCGGACATTGCACTTAATTATAACATGATGGCAGAGTTTCTTGTAGCCTACAAGATCATTTTTCATGGCCAAGACTAACTCACCACTCTCAAGGCAAATCTCTATCTCATTTCTGTCATTGCCTTGTAGAACAGCACGGAATTGGCCCTCCAAGAGAGGAAGCAAGACAGTATAGATGACTGGAGAATTCTCCTGATCACCTTCGCTGTCTTTGCTCTCTATGAGCATGAATTGGGTCTCCAGAGGGACATCCCTCCCACAAGTTCCCATTCTCTGAGTCATCCACCATAACTTGAACCGGAAACAACACACAAATCGGAGACCCCTGTTTATAAAGTCAACTAAAAATTAGTAAACTAGATGCAAGCTAATTCATCAAGAGTCAAGCCAAGGGTCCAACTAAATTGCATAAAGCAAGTTTGGTTAACTCATTCATGCCCATAGTTACAAGTCAACACATCGCACCAACCAACTTAATTTACTGCTCTCAGATTTTCTATGAATATAATTGAGCAATTGAAACAGACCTCCATGCAAAGTATCAGTCTGAATCTAATTCTAGATGAAAGAGCAAGGAGCAAATTGAATTTCAAGTAGAAGAGAACGTGTGTAACACCTAAACTGATTCAGTTTGTTCTGTACATCCTAGCATTTACACACGATTTCATTTCAGATGCATATAAACTTTCTGACAAAGAACTGTATAAATTAAATCATCCAGTCCACTCCATCATTTTAAGTGATAAAATAAACTTAGACTACAAGTTACAGCAGTTTTCATTAGTATCTTTGACAACAGAACACGATGGATATAAGAATAGCCAGTGAAGTTGTAAATGGTAAAAGAACTCACTCTAAGACACCCATGGGAAAGACATGCAGGCTCTTGGTGTGGGAAGCTGTGGCACCAACAAATGCACCAGTCACAAGGCCCTTTCCAGATCCTGGAGTCAGCACAATGTTGTCCGGCAGTCCAGTCAGTATGGTTTTCCCATGGACAACCAGGTTCCCGTCGTTAACGGAGATCTTGGGTGTGACCGTCATCTTTGAACACTTGACTACTGCGTCACCACATCAAACATTGAGGAGCATAAGATAAATTTATTATATAAACCGATAAAATTCACGGTATCACCAAACGATATTTATAAAAATTAAAAAGCACCCACCTATACAGAACTCCAAAAAAATAAAACATAAAAAATTGCCATCACATCACATGAAATAGCAATTAAAATTGCTAAGGGGTTCTGTAATATGGACCTACGGACTTATGATGATGATGTGCGAAACGTTATGTGCACACCAGAGTGATAGCTATGTAGATCCCACGAAGGAGGAATCAATGCCGAGGGCAGAACTGATGTTGATGTAGTCCTTAGCATCATCCTTTTGAGTTTTAACTACCAAAATCAAACGAATGAAAAGCAACAAACAAACAAAAAACTAAAAACCAAAAAGGCCCTATTGTCCTGTGCCATGCTTGTGGTATAAAACATACATGTACTTTAACACTCTTACCTATTGACACTTATTTGGCAACCAGTTTTGTTATATTTTTAAAATTTTTTTTAATAATTTTAATATTAAATAAAAAAATAAATCATTTAACACTTTAAAAAGATAAAAAGTATTAATAATTAAAAAAATTATTAAAAAATAAATTTAAAAAACATAAAATTATTTTTTGTGACGAGAAGAGACTACAGGATAGAGAAATTATTGCATAATTATGAAAATACTTTTATCTTTAATTTTTAAAAAATTATATAAATTTTATGTTAATAAAATAAAATAATAAAAATATTTCCTGAAAGAAGTGTCTATTATGTTTCAACAAGGTAGAAACTTTTCTTCCCAGGCCACTTTATTTAGTAATAATTGAAGTTTTAGGGGCGTTTAATGAAAATACACAAAAGACACTCAAAGACTAAAGAGACGGTGGTTTGGGGAAAAAGGAAAAGCGAGTAAAACAACGTCGCAAAGCTAGAATCTCCAAATACCAAAAGACTCTGCTAAAAAGCTAGAGAATAGCCACGAACATGATGCGAGAGGGCTCAATCTTCACGAACATGACTGTTACAGTATAATAAAAGGACGAGTAGAGTAACTTCATAAATATTAATCGGTGCTCTTTCTTTCAGGTCCTTTTCTTTTTTGGAAAGCGAGTTTAAAGCAAAGAATTTTACGAAAAATCTGGGTGCCGGTGAACCATGTAGTTTCTCCAAGATACGAGGGTAATTCTGTCACCGAAGACAACTTAAAAAAAAAAGGAAAAAGTCAAAAACCCGAGGGATCTAACGAGACTTCGAAAATATAAGTAGAAGAGACCTCACAAATATGACAAATTCATATACCCCTGAAATCAAAAGGACAGATTCCCAAAGTACGATCATTTTCCAAAACCACACACAAAACGAAAAAGAATTTGCGCAAGATTGAAGTTGATGGTGTAAAATGAATCGAACTCACCGTCACGGGTAGGGGAGAGGCAGATCAAATTTAGAAACAGAGAGAGGCTGAGAAATCAATCAGCAATTGCTTTTACTCAGGAGTAGAAGTGCATTCCAGGAAGGAAGAAAGGAATGCTCCTTCTATGAACGATGAAAGCGGGACGAAGCAACGCACTCTGCGCCAGTTACCAACTGGATTGGGTTCCCCAAAGAGCGCAGGAAGAGGGCTTTAATACCGTTTCCGGGGATAAAGGTCGAACAAGTTCCAACCTTCTTAGGCCTTCGGATCTCGACACGTGGAACTGGCGTCCGAACGGAAACGGATCGACCCTCGAAATATCATAAATCATTCCTTATTTTCCATTTTATTGCAGAAAAATTAAATAATTATAAGGAGACATGAGGTGTAAGGTTGCTGAAAACTGAGGCAACTTAAGTTGGAAATATGATGTAAATCAGGGTTTATTCTTACAAATAGTTTAGATAAATATTGATTTTTAAAATAAATATTTAAAGTTTATTAAATATAAAAATATTTAATAAAATATTTAAAAATTAATTAAAATAAATATTATAATAATTCTTGCGTAAGTTATATAATCTCTAGAAGTTGAACATTTGTAATAATAAATAATAATGATATTATGTTAAACAATAATTTGTTTGTATAATATTTTTATATTACGTCTTATATTTGTGCTTGAGTGTTGCAAAAACGTTGGCATATACTCTTAAGAGATAGTCTTATCTGAGCCTCAAACGGGGCTGTACGGACGTGAAAATCTAGAACAAAGAGAGTGTTTTTTTTTTGGTCAACTAGAACCAAGAGAGTCTAAATTGATATATTTTCGTTTGTTATCCAACTTAGCATTAGATACTTTTTTAAAAAACATTAATCCTTTGCTTGCAACCACAGAAAACAGGGAAAAAATGTGACAAAAAGAAAATGAAAAGAAAAGAATGGATGAAAGTGTCTATGCAAGTAAAAATGAATTATATATTTTTTAATTTATATATATTTATTTATATATATATATATATATATATATTTCTCAATCTATGCTCAAAGAGAGAAAAGAAAGTTATGGTTACCCATTTAAGAAGGAAAGAGCACGCAAAACTATTGGGTAACCTAACCTCGAAACTACTGCATCGGGTTGAAAGAATACGTTGGGAACTAGACAGAACAGGGACTGAGAATTTTGTTCTTTGTCGTAATCTTCATCACTATCGGAACAAAGTGCGCTGGTCCAAATTACTGTAATATATATAGTTGGGATAATTATATTCTTCTAATTATTTTTTTAATTATTAAATAAAACAAATATTAAATATTTTTTATATTTATAACATATTAAATATTTTTATTTTTTATTTAATATTTATTTTATTAAGTATTAAGATTTATCTAAAAAATTTTAAAAAAATATAATTATATAATTGCTCTGTTATTAAATCATTTTCTTCGGCCAGGCCAATACATTGTATTGGGTATTGTTTTTTTGTGTGGTCGGGTTAGGCCTAGAAAAGAACAATTATACCATTCTTAGTCGCCGCCTTTCTTATTGCGATTCAATCCCCAAACACAGTCACATCATATTTTATTAATGTTATATTTTTTTAAAAAATTTTAATTTTTTTTAATTTTTAATAAGATAAATATTAAATAAAAAAATAAAATATTTAATATTTTAAAAATATAAAAAACATTCGATATTTATTTTATATAATAATTAAAAAATTATTAAAAAGATAAATTAAAATAATATAAAATTATTTTATTTTATTTATCATTGAGAGTGGATAAAACAGTAAGAATAGATTCCAATTTTACAGTTGAAAGTTTGATTTTTGTCTCAATTATTTTTTTTAACTAATTTAATTTTAATTTATTATTAATATAAAAGTTTTATATTATTATTTAATTATTATTAAATAATAATATAAAAATTTTTATTAATAATAAATTAAATTTAAGTCTTTTTTTAAATAATGAGTTATTTATTTTCAATAAATATTAATCACATATGATGTAATAAAAAATAAAATAAAATAAATATTATAAAACCTTTAATATCAAAACATAAAAATTTCTCATTTTCGTTTTATTATTTTCTTTTCCAAACGAATTTAAACTTTGAGAATTTCCCGAGAAGAATTGGGACACCTTTCAATCTAAATGTTTTCTTTACAAAAAAAATATCATATTTTATTCGAAGACATCATAATTCATCACCACGTAAGCAAGCAGAGCTTTATCTGGCCAAATAATTCGTTGAATCATATCATTGCAATTATCATCACTCTCCGGGGTAAAAGAAAACTTTTGTTACCTTTCCTTCATTTTTCCACTTTGTTTAATTAATTTAGTGGGTGAGAGAATCCTTGCCCTCGAAAAGGAATGATCAAGTAGCTGTAATTAATTCAATGTACAATAGTAATAATAATCGAAATTAAATCGGCTCAAATTAAACACAATGCATGCAGTGACCAACTTTTTTTTTTTCCCCTTAAGGAATAGTAATAAAGGGGAATGACTAGGAGATCTTATCGTTGGAGCATAATATGTCACTATAGCGCAGGAATGTAACATGTCTTTGTTGATTGAGTCGGTAATACAGAGTTTTTAGTTTCAACTCATCTAGCTATTTACAATTAAAAAAAAATATTAAACTTCTATAGAAAAAATTAGCGAACATGATATGAGACACCAAGTTTTGACTGTTCAGTCTGAAAAAAATCCTAATCATCCTTATAAATAAGCTTGTGTGTGCCTCATAATCACTAGCTAATCGCTTTGTTATTGTTATTGCTACCCTTTATATATCTTTTTGTTTTTTCAGTTATATGATTTGTGATGAATTTGTAACTTACTATAGTTTTAAATTTTTGAACCATATATATCTTTTTAAGTCTTTACATTCCTATTATGTTCTTAAGGATTAATTTAGTATGACGATAAAAATAAGAGTAAATTTTTTAAAAAATAAGTTTTTTATACAAAAATTATATAAAAAATATATTTTATAAAAATATATTTTTATTTTTATTTTTATACTAAATATGTATTAAAAAAAACTTTTTTGATACTTGAAATAATTAACATTTTCGGTACATATTTAAATTAATTTATTTTATATTTAAAATAATTTATAATTAAAATTATATTAAAATAATTTTTAAAAAAAATTAATAAATTAAACTTTACCAATTTTATACTTACGTTTCGTATTTTTTTTATTTGTGAGCCGCCGCGGAGGGTGAGAAATGAGAATCACGAGTGTAGGACAAAGTGGGGTTCCAAACACGTTGGCTTGACAATGACAGAAGCAGCTGAACCTGTAAATTATGGCCGTGTACATCATTTTCTTCCATTGATTAGCACCAACAAGCCACGCCATGCTTGGTGAGCTCTTCTAATCTTTCGTCTTGCTTTGTCTGGAGCATGTTGGTTGATGAATAAATAATAGTATAATGCGACAAGAATGTCTGCATTATTTTATAACCAATGATTGATGAATACCTGTACCCAAAAAAAATATTAATAATTACGTGCATTTCGAAGTAGGAAGTGTACCGATGAAGATATTTTGCATTAAAAAATTGGTTAAGCAAAGAATGAATTTTTCTTTTCATGAGAAAGAAGGCTCCAGGAACTCATGAATGGGTATCTAATTGCCAAGGTCACTTCCGACCATAATTATTAAAATATTGTTTCAAAACTTAAAAAATTTATGTTTTTACGTTTTTAGAAGTAAAAGATTTTTTAAAAGTTCAGTAAAACTCAAAATTAATAAAAATTTTATGATTTACATTTTAAAACTTTAAAATTTTAATTTTATCTCATGATTTTATGCTTTTACATTTATAATATAAATGTCTTAATTTTTTTTATTAATTTTAAGTATTTTAACATTTAATCTCCTTTTCAACTCATTTATTTTTTTTTTTAGTTTCACCTCTCTCATTCTAAATTTTTTTATTATTATCAGTTCGAACTCATTTAAGCTCTTTTTTTTTCGCTCCTTCCTAATTTTAATGATGAAGATTTTAAATTTATTAAATTTTTTTCATAATTTATGACATATTAATTATTAAGTTAACAAATTTTTTATTTTAATACTTAAATCTAAATTAGAATATTTATATATCATTACTTATGTATATATATATTATTTTTAGATGATATTTTACATAAAATATAAATTTTATACTTTTACGTTTTGTTTTTACGCTTCATTTTTACTAGATCTTTCAATGTTTATTAGTAAAAATCACTTTTAACAACCTTACTTCTGTGTCACATTCCTATTTTAGGAAATATGTAAGCCAGAAATTAGATACTCCTACTCCGAAGCCTCATTATCACATATGCATTTTAATATAAAATCATAATCACTTAAGCTTCATCATATAAAATATATAAATATATTGTCAAAATATCTTACATAAACATGAACAGTGCAAACTTCATAATCATTTATTTAAAATACAGACACTTAATATGTAAGACAAATAGACCCAATTCTATGACTGTAATTACATATATTTATGTCTTCACATCATCTCCATAAAAAGAGTCTGTTTCAATTTTAGGAGTGAACAGTTATCTGGATTTGAGGTGCAAAAATATTTTTATTAGGCTTTAAAAAAGAAATATGAAAAGGGATAAATTTTGTAACTCAGTGAGTACAAGAATACTTAAGTACCACTAACTAAAAATAGTATAAGTATACTTTATATCGATGATAAGGATTAAATATCATAAATGTATTCTGATGCTTTTATCTGATAATCAATAAAAATAAATTCAAATTTTGATAAATTGAAAATATTTTCTTTCATGATATAATTCTCCAAAAAATCTCTTATTTATAAGGAATCCTTCTTACGAAAATCCTTTCTTATCAAGTAGTAATTTCTTACAGAAATATTTTAAGCTTTTTTAGAAGAAAAATTTAACATATGCATTAGTCTTTATACTTTTAGTCCCAAATTTTTTTAGTTGGGTATCAGCCAATTATTTTCATAACCTCAAATATTTCTACCTGGATATCAGGCACACATGACTCTCATAACAGCATAGTCATTATCTTACCATGATATATCAGGAATTTTTCTTAGTGTCTCTGATATTCTCAGGTATATTACCAAAATATTAGTAGCATAATTTATACACGTAATTATAATATAAAATATTAAAATTATAAATATAAAAAAAAATAAGTGTACTGCTCAAGATGTATCTGTGCCATAAAAATATATTTAACTTAAAATATCAAAATTATACAGCAAAATATAGCCATTTAAAATTTAAAATATTTAACTTTAAGCTCATAAATTATATTACGTATAATAATAACAGAATATAAATCATAATAAAATTACCATCATAAATTTTTTAAAAAAATTAAATAAAAATAGAGTGATATTAAGATAATAAATTAAAAGTATTTTAAATACTCATATAATACACAAAAATTATACTGAATCAGTATTTTTTTATTCTCTCTCTTTCACACTTGCATAGACTCCTTTTTTATACCTCTACTAATGCTTTCGAACCTTTCTATTTATAAGAGATTTACACATATAGTGTTATAAATTCGCAGGTATTTTTTTTTTCTTCTAACTTATGCATTAGGCGAAAAAAAAATATATTCTGCACTACAATTCACTTACGTGCCCATCGATCCCTGCATAAATGAACACCATATTTTCAAATTTTTGATGTATGCTTGTTTCTTTTTTCAAAAAAGTAGTGGATCTCGCATTTAACGCATGTCTTTTTTTAAAAAAAAAAGAAAAGAAAAAACAGATTCTGACATTCCGCACCGATCATGAAGGACAATGCTACAACATTATAATACAACAATTGAAATATCTCAGATTCTATAAATTCAGACCACATCTTTTTGGCTCTATTAATTAAAAAATACTTGTGGACACCAGATCTTTGCTCTACCACTTAATTAGAATCGTATATACTTCAAAACATTCTAAAACTTGTGTGCTTTTGATGCATTTGTGTGAAAATTTCTTTTAAATCTTGTTTACAGAAAATTATTGTAAAGTGTCAAATTCAATTTTTAATTTTTTAAAATTATCACTCCTTATAATAAAAAAATCACATTAAATATAATCATTATTATATTGTAAAGCATTATATTTTTTTTGGGTGCAGATATTGTACAGCATTATAACAGAATAGGTAATAAATTTGACAAAATACTTTTTTTCCAATTTTATATCACCCTTTTTGCACTTTTCACTTCCCTGGATCACACGCCACTCGACTTTATTTTTCTTATAATTGAAAATTAAGAAGAGAAGGTTACTTACCAAACACATACTTAGAGCTCAATTATTTTCTAGAGACTTTATTACGAGTGTGCACACAAATTTACTACTCAAACTTATTAAGGACACATTTTTTAAAAACTAATTTATTAGTTAAGAGTACTTTATAATTTAAGTATCACATTAAACCACCTATTCTACTCAATATAAAACATAACATTGCATATTTTTTTGAAAGCTGACGTTTACAGCCATTTTATTCTATTGACACTGACCTAGTGATAATTTTTTTGTTTTTAATGACTTCACTCATCTATTAATATTTGGTACAATATTTTTTTTCTTAAAGGACACACTATACTTTAATTTAACCAATAAATAACTCTTTTCGTAATCTTGTCTCTTAATAAAAACACTAATAAAACTAGGAGTATCATATAAATCCTTTATTTACTGATGAAAGAATGACACTGTACATTGAATTCCCTTCCTCGCTTCAGGGTCACTCCCATGCAATGATCAACTACACAAAGCTACCTCCTACACTGCTACATTGATTATACACGACAGGCCCTGCCATTACTCTAATTTCTGTTGCTAACAATGCGAACAATAATTATTTTGGTTGTAATATTTGCCTGCGGAATAAGACTCTTTTGTTTTTTTTTCGATGGAGTAAGACTCTTTATAGCACAATAGTTTGTGCAAAAGTGTTGCTAGAAATATAAGGTACGAGAAGGAGAATTCCTAACAATATTCTCAGATCATATTGAACACTCGCAAAATTGACTTAGAATGTGACACACCGAATTGTTGGCATCTGACTACAATTTAAATGAATATTTTTAATTCAAAATCAAAATTATTCTAAAATAATCATCTAAGTAATGTAAAATGTATATAAATACATATATTGTACTGAAAAATAACAAAATAAAATAGGTAAACACAAGAAATCAAAATTAAACTAGTGTCTAATGCTGAAGCGAATTGGTTTCCCATTTTGGCTAAATGCACATGCAGATGCCGAAAAGACAGCGAAAAAAGGTATAGCAATTATTAATCTTTGGAATTTTTCATTTTCCATTTGTGTAAGAGAGTTAATTATGAAAGATTTTGTATGCTAAATTTGTCTTTGATTATTGACAATTGAGTGAGCTTAAAATGTTGTTTTCTATATCAGCCTCGCGCAAGCTAGGTAACCAACCTGATATTAATTTGCAACACCAAATATTAAATAAAAGTGCAAATTTCTTTTTTCTGTTTTGTATTGATTTGTCCAACTTAACACAGCTTTCCATCAACGATTATCAAACTTTTTGCCTGCAAATCACCATTAAGTGAAATGTCATGATGTCTAATAAAATTACAATTCTTTTATATAAAGAGATGAATGATAGGAGAATAAAATGTGATAATTTTGTAAAAAAAGAAAAAACAAACTTCAATGGGCAGGGGATAGTCAAAAGCATCAATCACTTGGAGATCTTCCATCCATATTTGTAATATGGAAAAATGGTCAATGTTACATCATAGACAGTGACACCAAGACATTCGCATTCTTTGCATGAAATTCGGGAGATTTACCCGTTGATGGCGATCTTCAATTAACGACAAGGGAAAAAAAAAGAAAAAAGTCGGCGAGTGACACAATAATTTGAGAAAATATAATGGTAATATAAAGAATAATATTAGTAATTGATTCACTTGATTAATTTTATAACTTAATAAGTCTTAAAATATGTCTTAATTTTAAATTGAAATGATCATTTTTTTAATTTAAAATTTTAATTTAAAAAAATAATATTTGTGTAACCATGGAAGAATGATATTAGTGTAACCATGGCCATATGATGTGTAACAAAATTTTTATTACACCCAACGGTGGTTGGACCAAGTGGTAAGCGGCTTGCGATTCTCAAAGGCGGGGAGAAGAGAAAACCTTTACGCTCTAATCTCTAGAGTGATAGCACACTTTACTATCATTTTCTTTTAAAAAAAAAAATTATTACATTCCTCTGTGTCTTAATCGATAAGTACCGCCGGAAAAAGAATGATCCGGGTCCAAGGGTGGTTTGAACACCCGATTTTGTTGCTTCAACGGTTCAACTTTGAGCGTGAAAAATTCAGCCACGTCACTACAATCCTAGTCAGCATCTGACACGATGCCATGTGGGCTTGTGACACTTGTTATTTTCCTATGCCACACTTAACAACTGATGGGGACGGCTAAACTACGATTATTGCAACGAAGGTTCGTTTTAAAATAAAAAAAGAAAAGTAAATTTTTAAATAATACCTGACCATAATATCTATCATTTGTTTATTTATAAATTTAATTTCCATCTAGTATAATTTTTTTTATATTATTATTTAATTATATATGATTTATTATTTAATTTTTAAATAATTATTATTTTAATTAAATTTTTTAATAATTTAATAATCTATAATTAAGTAATAGTATAAATTTTTTTTATATTAACAATAAATTAAATTAAAATTAAACTCGTTATTTATGATAATAAGTTTGATATCACATGTTGCCTTTCTCCCCTTTCAATTATTTCTTTCCTTTCCATTTTTCTAATTTTACATGGTCTTTGTACGTTTGGTGCCCCATTGTTTAAAATAAAAATAAATTAAAACTGAAATTGACTAGTTTGTCGTTACTGCTCAACAGCAACAGTTATCAATGAAAATTATCTCTTTCCTTGATTGCACCCAACATTTATCAATATCTCCTATCTCTGTTGCCATTGAAGAGCAAGGTGAATTTATCTGATTGGAGAAAATTTAATCACATTTTGATTGGCTAGTTAATTTCTCATAAGTCAGTTTGAAATGAGTAAAGAACTTGAACTCTTCATAAAATTAAAATTAACAATTTATTACTAAGAGTACTGTATAACAAAAATTACTCATCTATTTAAAAGTTAATAAGCATGTCAACTTATTTTGTCATATATTATATCAAAATAATTTTAGTTATATGATATTTTTTATTACTAATCAATTAGCATGTTAAACTTGAACTCTTCAACTCCTTGTTGTCATTAATCCAATAGGTTTTTTGCAACAAAAAAATTAATCCAATAGGTTTTTTGGCTCACGCATAACACTAGAGAAATTAACTTTGTGTTTAAAGTTGAGGAGAAATTTTTAAATAACTCAAAGTAAGATAATTCTCTTATGGTATATGATTTGAGCATGGGTCACATTAATTTTTTTAATTTTAATCATTTTTAATGTATATATATAGTAGAAGACAATGACTCCTAAAATTAATGTGATATAAATTTAATGATATAATATAAAAAAATTATTTTATATCAAATATACATAGGAATTTCTCGAGCTTGAAAATTTGGAGCAAGATCATGAATATCATGTGGCCTCCCATCGGTGGGTGGTAGCTTGGGTAAATGATGCATGAACTCATAAGCGAGCACAAGGGGAGAGATTTTGACTAAATTTAGTTTACACAATTTGTGTAAATTAAGTTAATAAAAAAGTTTAATTTTAATTTATTATTAATATAAAAAATTTCATACTATTATTTAATTATGAATTATTAATTAAAAAAATTTGATTAAATAAATAATTATTTAAAAATTTAAATACTAGACAAATGTGATTGAATGATAGTATAAAAAATTTTACATTAATAATAAATAAAAATAAAATTCTAAAAAATGACATATTATCAAATAAATATGAATGATATGTTAATATTTATTTATTTCACAAACAACTTTAATGATGTATGACAACAGAAATTTACCTTTAAAACAATTTCCTGTCACATGTGTTTCAATGGCAGCGAAGAGGTGAGATACCTGCAGTAAACCGTTGTCAATGTGGCAGCTTTTTTTTTTCTGCTTTTTTTATATAAACAAATATATATGTTGGGCCCACGTGTGATTGGTACAGTAAAAATAGATTGCGTCATAAGCAAATCTTACATATAATATTAAGAGTTCAAATCTTAAAGTTATCAATCCAAAAAAAGTTTTACCTATATCGCTCACAGAGCAATTATTTACACAATTTTTATCATAAAAAAATATATATGTTGGAATTATCAGAGGTGTGATGGAGCCACATAGTTCCACAAGAGGATCCCATTGTTTTAATTATAGTGCTATCCGTTTTGGTGTGTGGTTGCACTATGCCTATAGCTAGATGGGTACTCCAACCATCAAAGGAACTCTCAACATTAACAATATTTGTGATGAACCAATGTACACTACAAGAAATGTGATTTTTGGTGACCAAAATTTAGTGATGAATGTAAAATTTGTCACTAATTATGTAATATTTGTAACCAAATTTTATTTTGTCACTATACTATTTACAATAATGACCAAGGTACCAATCGTCACAACAAAATTTATCAACAGCGACAAAAATTTGTGTGTCACAACTGATTTGTGATATTAATGATGAATTTTAATTTCTCACTATAAAATCTTCACAAATACAAAATTTGATGGGCATGAAAAACATATTAGTGGCAGAAAGGTTATTTTGTCAATAATATTATATTATATTAGTGACGATAACAAAAATTGTTATTTATGTTCTATTATTTGTAACAAATTATTTGTCATTAAAACTTTAAAGCATTACTGTCAACAATAACTTGTCACAAATATTTAATATTATTATATTAGTATCGAAAATATGTGTGTGACAAATAATATTACTGCCAACCCCTAGTGACTTATCTTTGTTACTATTTTATTATTATTTTAAAATAACTATCAAAATAAATACTAAGATAGCATTAATTATATGTAATTAATTGATATCAAAATAATTACACTATTAACTACTAGTGTTAGGCTTCATGCAATAATCAACTATGCAATAAGAATAATACGTACTTTCTAAAAAAAAATACTAATAGCATATGTTAATAACAAAATTTATTTAATTAACAAAATAACATACAATATTACTCAATCATCATCAGTATCATATTCATCAATAGCATTAATATTCTCATCATTTGATAAATCAAAATTCTCATAATTACTTTCCTCTTTATCATCATCAACTTCTATAGGCACCATTGGACTTCCATCAACCTTAGAGCTTACTAAGTCAACTCTATTCAATGACACCACTTGTTCATTATACTATTAGATTTTTTGTGAGGCATTTGGGCAAAAGGTTAGCACTGATAAAACAAGGGTCTTTTTCTCTAAAAATGTAAACCATATTAGAAGAAAGGAGATCTTAGAGAAGCTGGAATTCAAATTTACTAATAATTTGGGTAAATACTTGGGCATTCCTCTTTGCCATAAACAGATTAAAAATTCACCTTCAATCATATTCTTCATCGAGTACAGCAACGATTAAGTGCTTGGAAAGGATCCTTTCTCTCTTTGGCTGGTAGGGTCACTCTGGGAAAATCTGTTTTGTCAGCGATGCTTACTTACTCTATGCAAACATATTGTCTACCTGTCGGTTTGTGTGATGATATTGAAAAACTTACCAGAGACTTTATATGGGGAAAAAATAATGGGATTTGCAAACCCCATCTTACAGCTTAGGAAAGGGTTTGCTCTCCTAAGTCTGAAGGAGGTCTCGGATTGCGTAATATGAGGGATATGAATAGAGCATTTTTAATGAAAATTGGCCATGGCTTGATGACAAATAGACACTCCTTGTGGGCACAAGTTCTTCGGAGTAAATATTCTATTGGAAACTCCCTTAATCCAGTGTTGAACAAGCCTAGCAATGCAAGCAACTTATGGAGAGGGGTGGTTCGTAACTGGCACCTCATACAAGGGGGTTCTAGACACTTAATTGGTGATGGGTCTGAGACTATGTTTTGGACTGACAAGTGGGTGCCGGGATATGAACCATTGCTATCCCATGCAGTTTGCACTGTTCCTGACGGGATGCTTCAGCTTAGGGTGGCAAATATGGCTACTGTTTCTAGCACTTAGAATTGACAGTTTTTTGAGCACCTTTTACCTCGTCAGGCTATTTTGAGAATTGCAAGGATTCACCCCCCATCTCAGCTCACTCATGGAGATCGTATCACCTGGATTCGCTCTAGCGATGGGCAATTCTCTGTGTCATCAGCTTATCATTTCATCAGACGTTCACATGATCGTCATCATACGAACTGGAATATTATTTGGCGGTGGCAAGGGCCTGAGAGGGTTAGGATGTTTCTTTAACTTCTATTTGGCAACAATCTCCTTACTAATGTTAATAGAGTTTGGCGAAGTATGAGTACGAATGGGTTGTGTCATCGATGCAACATGGAACAGGAGTCTTGTTTGCATGCAATGAGGGACTGTTGCTGGGCTTCGGAGATTTGGAAGACTTTGGTCCATCCTTCGCACTGGTATGAGTTTATGCATCTAAACTTGGAGGAATGGATCATTAGGAATCTTACTCAAAACATGGGAAGCTTTGAAGATGTCGCTTGGCCGATTCGTTTTGGGGTAGTTTGTTAGAAAATTTGGGAAGCTCATAACCTTTTGATCTTTACTGGAGTTAGTACTGCCAGTTTGTCATTGCCATTTGCAATGGATAGATTTATGCTCAATTTGGAGAAAGCTCACCGAATGCTTGACTCGATTTTGTCCCATTCTTCAATTAAACGCCAGGTTCACATTGATTGGAATAAACTACCTTCAGGATGGTTGAAGCTGAATGTTGATGGCTCTTGTGGTAGTGATGGTTTCAAAATGGGATGTGGTGGTGTGTTACGAGACTCTGATGGTCGGTGGATTTGGGGTTTCTCCAGAAGTTTAGGCAGTGGTTGTGTGATTATGGCTGAACTTTGGGATTTTGTTTCTGGTCTTCAACTCGCTTGGGATAATGGAGTGCGGCGTCTTTGGATTGAAGGTGATTCTCTCACAGCAGTCAACCTAATCTTGAAGGGGTGCCCAAACTCTCATCCATTTGTGATGCTGGTTGATCAAGCCAGAGCTCTTTATTATAGATCTTGGGAGGTGCAGTTATCACATATTTATAGGGAGGGTAATGTTGTTGCGGATTGGCTGGCAAATAAAGCACGTGGTTCTCCTTTGGGCATGCAGTTTTTTTCTTCTATTCCTGCTGGGTGTGATTTGTTAGTTTATGGCGATATGTGAGGTGCTAGACTCCCACGTTGTATTGTGTAGTTGCCTTTTAAGAGCCCATTATTTTCCAAAAAAAAAAATAACTAAAAGAAAGCGAGCTAGCCCACGTCTCACATACTCACGCTACCCCCACGTCTCCACAATGCAACGTCGTCTCCTTGAATTTCAAAAGGAATGTAGACCCAAAAAACAAAAGAATTTCACAGGGATCAACCGTTCAACCGCGCAAGTGCTTGAGAATTTTCATTCTTTGCGTTTGTCTCTCGTCATCACAGCCAAAGATCTCAGGTATTAGTTTGCTCAAACATTATTAATTTTGCTAGAATGTTTAATTTTATCAATATTAGGGACCAGGACCAGGACCAGGATATGGATTTTAGCAGAGGGGCAGAATCAGGAGAGGTATGAAGCTGGAAAGATAGAGAGAGCAGAGTTATGATTGTGATATCGACACAAGCACTACAAGGCTCACCTCCTCTGCACCCACGGTACCACTGCACTACACACCTCCTCTGCCACTACACACTTTCACAGCACCCACGGCACACTCTCTCCACCAGAAGCACCCACACTCACGGCACTGCACAGCATTCTCCAAAACCTCCTCACACAGCTAACAAAAACCCACACTCACGGACTCACAGCACACAGACAAGAGCAGAGCATAAGTTATTCACTGCACCTGCACCGAAGCACCACACAGCCCACTGCACATCACCCACTCCCTTCCACACAGCACCGTAGCACATGGCACTTACCCCCCCGTTTTCCCCAAAAAACGGAGCACTCACCCATGGTTATAATCTAATATTTACAAATCAAATTGCTTATCTGCCTCAAGTTGCATTTCAAAATTGAAATATATGCTAGTGGTTCAGATTATTGTCGATTCATGATGCTGTAAAGGGGAAGTGACTTCGATTCATTATACTTAGATAAACTAAATACTTGTTATACTTTTATGTAGGAAAAGAGCTTAAAAAATCAAGCTAACAGGGGTAAGCAAGAAGTCAAATCTGTTACAGGCACAAAATCAATCGTGCAAACGGCATTTCAAATGGTAACTTTAATTTATTTATACATTTACAACATGCTCATTTTATAAAGTATAATTCTTTTTATTTATCTTTAATAGAAAGATCCAGAAACTGAAGAGTGGCCTGATGCTGTGAAAGTTTGGAAGGCTACACATATAAAATCTTATGGAACTTGGTGTGTTCCAAATGGAGAACAAATTATGGTTTGTTTGTTGGTCTGAAAAGATTTTTTTTGCTTAGTCTTTAGACATATATTTTTGCATGCAGCTTGTTAGTTTGTGACTTGTTCAAGGTGTAGCAAGGTTGCCCAGGCTTGGTATTGGAATTTATCAATAAGAACTCAAGCTCTTTGCTATTACTTTTGAGTCCCCCTTTCTGTTTTACAGCACCAATTTCCTAGGATGTATATGATGCATGGTGAAAAGAAGAACGACTTCCCATACTTGAGCTTTGCTTTGGATTCTATTTCATGGCCAATTTTTAATTGCATAATTGAAATATATGAAAGAATGCTTAACAGGCTAGAATACTATCTCTTTCGCCAACGAGCAGGAAGCTAATGTCTTCTCTTTAAAAAACAAATGAAGAATTGTTAGTTGTGGAAGAAATGGAAGTACTTGCTCTGGTTCCACTTTTGCATTTCACGGTTTCCAAGGTTTGCTTATTCTGGATTTGTATTTCACAGTTTGCAAAAAGTCTTGTAGATGCCTTTGGTAATTAATTTCTGACACTGCTTTGGTGCTTATATTAACATTTAGTTATAAGAATGTGTTGAAATGACTTGTTCATTTTTTGTTTTTATTATTATTTTTGTAGAATGAGTTGAAGAATGTAGGTGAGGCATATCAAGAAGAAATTTTAAAGACACCAGTACTATTGGTTGAATAATTTGCTCTTGTATTGGGAAAAAAAACCAAACCACGCACTAGGTGTTGGTTTTGCAGTAGTAACGAAAAAATTAACAGAAAAGCATCTTATTCATGATTAAGTTAAAGCTGCACAAAAGCGAGCAAATGATTTAGAGTTAGAAATGCAAAAACCAAGAAGAGGCCAACTTCCAACTCCAATCTGAATTGCAATCCCAACGTGAAAAGATTGATGCTCAACGTATAGCTTTTGAAATTCAACAAGAGCAAATGAAGCAAGAACTTGAAAAAGAAATGAAACGTCAAATGGCGGCCTTTTTGGGGGGATTGTCATTCAATGGACAATCTAGTGCCTCAAGTGCTCCTAGTGACAATGTAAGTTTAGTTATTTAAAACATGATATATAAGTATAGTTATATTTTTATTATATTCATGTTGAAAGTGAATGAACTAATTATTTGTTTCATTTCTTTTTTGTTTATTTACTGGATCAAAATTCATAAAGGTATTGTTTAGCATCATTTTAGATAATCAATTTAGCACTTATGTATAGAGTTTTTTTAACAGGTGTTTTTAATTTGGTACTTTGTTGAATTTTTTTATTGTGTTTTAGTTATTGTCATTGAATGTTACATTTCAAAAGTAAGACTTGTAGTACTTTATTTAATTTGATTATCATGGATTGTTTATTATTTAAAGTTGATTTGAATTATAATTTTTTGAAGATTTATTTATTTTTAATTGATATTTATTTTAATTTATTTGATATTTTAAAAATTTTAATTAAAAGAAAAAATAATTGTGACAACATCATATGATGAAATAAATATAATTTTATATATTTAAATCATTACTACTAGTAATATATAATGAAAATAGTAACTCATTTTAAAGAAGATTAAGGTAATCATTACTATTTTAAAGAATTTTTAGTGACAAAAATTATTAATCATTAAATGTAATTTTTTATCATTAATTTGAGCACAATATTGCCAATATATTTGTCACTATCACTAGTAATTGTCACGACTAAATAATCACTATTATTATGCGTATTTGTGATGATATATTTTTATTGTAATTGTTCACAAATATTAATGACATTTTTTTAGTTACAATAAATTTTTTTTATTAGTGACGATTTCAAAATATGTCACTAAATCAAGAGTGACTTGACTTATAGTGACGACTAATAACGAAACAAAATATCATCATTAGACTATCTTAGTGATGATTTTTTAAGCTTTTAATGATCACCAGACTATCTTAATGATGATTTTTTAAGATTTTAATGATGATTTTTATCGTGACAAAAATGATAACATGATTTTTTAAGCTTTTAGTGATGATTTTTTATACTTACGTGTCTGACTCCGCGAGATAACATGATTCAATGATTGATTTTTGACAATGACCCAATAGTGTAAAACTGATACGTAATGTAATGGGTGATTACACCCTCCTTAAGATGGCAAAAGTCCACTCCCAAGGGAATTATCTGTGATGCAACTTGGGATGGATGCCCCTTTAATAAATGGGGATTGAGGTGGGATGGTACTACTCATTCAGTGAGTATCCGCAATATTTACAATATTTTCTTTAATATTTTATATATATTATGATTTTTTCTCTTTTTTTAAAGATGACATGAAAATATATATATATTTCTTATTATTTTATAATAAATATTTCCTAATGAATGATTTCATAATAATAAAAATTGTTGAAAAAATTTATATTATTCAAATAACAAGTATTTATTTGGATTAATAATTACAAAACATAATTAAAAACTTGATACGTATTTATAATATATTATTTTAATTTTATAAATATTTTAAATTGTTAGATAAAATTATAATATATGATATTAAATTTTATTCATTTATATTTTTTTATTTATAATTTTTGCTCCCTTATAAAGATTATAAATGAATACCCTTGACGGAGATCCAGAGACGGACAAAGACAGAACTACCTGTCCCATGGGGTTCTGCCGTCATTCCTAATCCTACTCATAATAAGCACCCACGTCTCTAAGCGATAGTAATGTCCAAAACTTCAAGGTCACATATTTACTTATCCCAAAATTTAATTGGGAATAGGGCAGTATGACCCTTATGTAATCATGATGATTCACATCACTGTTCATCCTCAATGATTTCAAAAATGTTGTTCAATGATTTTGATTAAGCAAATGATATTTGCACCTATCAAAATATTCACATTCATGACGCACAAGGCTGTCGCCTTGCCTCAATGGTTATGTAGCGCACTTGTTATTGTCAGTGAGGGGTTGGCTGCCCGCAATTGATGCTGTCCCTCATATCCTCCTCCCCACCTCCCCTTGGGGTACCCGTGGGGCAGCCTCCCATAGGTTAGGTACAGTCAAATACATAAAAAAAAAAAAAATAATAATTTTATATTTTTATAATCCCTTCTCTTAATAATCTTCATAATTATTAAATAAAATAAATATTAAATATTTTTTATATTTTTAAAATATTAAATAAATTACTTTTTCATTTAATATTTATTTTATTAAATATTAAAAAAATATAATAAAACTCTTTTCAATTTAAATAAATCTCCACCACATGATCAATAGTGAAGACTTATGATGGATAGTAAAAAAATGGTCCAATTCAGCCTATGTGAAAATATGCATCAAATAGTAAGCCCAAATAACATAACCCTTTTTATGTATAGTGCGATCCTTATCACTTGGATAAATGGGTGAGCAGAAAATTTTGGGTTTTCAAATGACTTCTCTTGTCGGCATGGATGGCATGGCAGTAAGGTCTACTTTCTTAACAGAAAAAAAAGAAATCCATCAAAATGGATTACCGTGCGTGGCCCGGCCTGTTTTAATCCAACAAGATTAGAATGAGTTTGATTTATTAGACCACGGTGTGTTTTCATTTTTAACTATTTTTTAAGCTTCGTTGGTTGGACCCCAAAAAAAAAAAAAAGCTTCGTTGGTTTAATATGTAGATTCAAAGAGGAAAAAAAAAACTAGTAGAGCTGTTCAAATAAATTTAAAGAGAAAAAAAGACAAATGAGTTAAAGGAGCCAAACCTAGAGGTAATACATTTAATCCGCAATTTAACTCATTTAATTCTTATTTTTATTATTTAAAGAATTTGAACATTTCTAATTTTTCGAATCTATTTGTTTTTTTCTTTTTTGCAAACCAGTACTATTGATGAGAGAGAGAAACACGGTTGCGGTTGCATCTTCTTCTGTTCCAAATTAATTATCAACAAATATAGAATATTTTAGAGAGATATCTTTCTGTTTTTGGTCAAAATTTCAGAGAGAAGTATACTAATATGGTTGGGCTCTCAATACGGCACCGTTAGCTTTCCATGCAAAACACTACAAAGTGTATGAAAGCAATAGGATTGTGGACCTAACAACATTGTTCACTTTCAAGTCGGCTGTACTATTAACGTTATCCTTGCTGCTGGTAGCATCCCATACTAATGTACTCTCTCTCATGACATACGAGGAACCCGAAAGAGAACCCTCCCAAAAATAAAATGTAAATTACTCCAACTTCCTCTATCTAAAGTATGATATTTTACACAAAATCTTGCTCCTTATTTTGAACATTAAAGCAACTTTCCTTTATGTACCTTATGCCTTGTATATCTTTTGCTCATGAATTTGCTTTATTAGCAGCTTATTCAGAATATTATTTCGTGCTTTTTCAAATTATTCTCCACACTAAGCAGTCATAAAGTTAGCAATACTAGGAACTGATCCCAGCATGGACAAGGCGCTGGCATTGGTAGAGGCAACTGAGGAAACGCCATCTTTTGCGTAAACATAGTATGGTCCAGCAAAAGATCATGATATCACAAGAATCACAGTAGAATTGCAGTTGTTACAAAATCAAACCTTTTTATCTCTACAACGGCCATCGAAATGGGCACGACATTCTACCAGGAAAGTCTGTGAGGACCTAAGACCCTATTTGGCCCATCGTCCTGGATAAGGCTTATAAAACTATAATGTTAGTGCCTGTGTAGACGATTAAAAAGCATACAAGGTTTGCTTGAAAATGCAAGATCATTACAGATATAAGCGTGACAATTTAAAATATTTACAGTCACAAATGAAGGCTTGTTCAATCCTCCCACCCTGCCCTTTCTCCTACCACACCCTCAACAAACCGAAAAAACATACTCCAAACCACAGACATCACTGCTGGTTTCAATATCCTATTTCGCCCAAAAATGGGGTTTCTTGCAAGGATATAGGAAAAATTAGAGGAAAGAATTACAATTAAGAGAAGGGGGAAAAAAATAAAAGAAGGAAGACTTCTTTATCATATTTTCCTTTCCACAAGTAAAATTTAGCATTTCTAAAGTCATCTACCGTCATTGTTTTTCATTGTTTAATTGCAATGACCCGTCCCTCATCAATTTCAGACTGAGACTGTTAAACCTTTCTCGTGAATACTGCCTTGATGCTTTTCTCCAATCTGTGCCAGCCTTCATCATTGTAGCAAATTCCTCATAACTTATTCTTCCATCCTGCAATTTCATGGAGACAAGATCAAAGGGTGGTTCCAAATAAAACAGTAGATCTATAATGATTTTCTTTTTTTATCAAAGCCCACACTTAGATCACTGGGAAGCACCACATAGGTGCAAAACACCAGAGGAGAGGACCCACAGGTGTTCCAGAAGGCAGAAATGACAAACAAGTTCAGTGTTTTTATTTAAGGTATCATCCAAAGCATAAAAAAACAAAACACAAAGGATCATGAAGAAAATTAAGAATGCAAGAAAGCTGTCCAATCTTTCTGCACATTGAAGATGGCAACTCGCTTGAAACAGCCATGGGCAGAACACCAAAGAAAAATACGACAAAATCATAACCCATAGCAATTTTAAAGGCAAAGAGACAGTCTTAAAGATGCATGTGTTCCACTCTAACCAAATGAACCAAAGAATTGCATAAATGCACACTGCCACAAAATTTGGCCTACCAAACCTTTATGACAGTAAAGATGTGGCATGCATATCTACCAGTAGGCATTTATGACAATTCTAGGGATGTTTGCAGAGTATACAATAAGGCTACTCAGTACCCCAAAGGAACGTCCAAAATCTTCACTCTCTTCTCCTGCCCTTGCCCCAATTTAACATCACAAGATTCCAAAAAATGGTTAATATCCACAACACGTTGAGTTAAAGGCATTAACTCCTAGTCTAAACCCTCAAACTTCACATTAGGACACATCTATGCTTCATCTAGTTCCTGCAAAATATTTTCAAAAGATCCTCCAGAATATGGAAAGCTCACTTATCGGTAACATCCAGCCATTCCATGCCTAATGCAAAGCTACGAACATCTCAAAGTAGCTCTTCAAAAGTAACATGGTGAGGATCTAAAGCATCCAAAGCGATGTGCATCTTTAGAAACCTCAACAATTCAACAAGACACCCATATGCAAAGCTTTGATATTTATTACTAAATCCATCATGAACACAAGAAGGATTTGTCGAAAGAAACTTAGTAAGTAAAGTAGAGTCCCTCGAAGAAAGGAAACAACAAAGCACCAATTATCCAAGACGTAGCAAAGGCAATGCACTAGCACCATAATTAGAAACCCCTGAAGTAATAAAAAAAATGAAGAAGCTTTTACAACAACTCAAAATTAAAATGCCCAAATCAATAAGGACAAACAACAAATGAAGACTTACTAAGAGAATCACTAGGACATGGAGAAATAGCCCTTGCAACAACTTCAAAAGAAACAAGTGTTGGATCCCTCAAAACAATAGCAACCAAACCATTAGTAGAAGAGAAATGTCAGAAACCTCAACAATCTCATAAAACACGACTCACAATACCCAGAAGAAATCTTTTTCAGTCGCTGTGAAGAATGCCACATGGTCAAAGTTGCACAAGGAAGCTCTGAAAGAGCAGGAGAAGTAATAGTGGCAACTCTTAAATCCATAGGAGACTCACTAATGGATTGGACTAGAGAAGTAGGAGGAACCAACAACTTAGGATTCCCACCCTCAGCTATCGTCTTCCAAGAAGGCCTAGGAGCAAACTTTTCAATGACTTTGGCCTTTTTCTTATTTTTTTTTTTTGTATCACCCTTAGCTTGAATAATTGCACGCCTTTTAGCCATTGTAGAAGAAGCAGCTTTGATCTGATTAATGGTTGGCAAAGGTAGAGCTACAAGCAAGGCATAATAATAAGGGCCATGAAGGAGGATCAAAAGAGAAGGTGACTCAAGGCCAACAGCCATGGGAATAATTGACTTAGGTTTGGTTTCAAATTTTAGAATGGAATCCTTCACATCTTGAAAATGTTCCAACCACCCTTCAAAGGCACCTCCTGCACTATCATGAGGAGCATAGAAAGAGGCATCTACATAAGGAGGGCTTGATGACACATAAAGTAAAATTAGAAGCATGGCTTTATTTACATTTGTCAAGATAAAATCAACAGATGACTTAGAGATGCCAAACCAAACTACCTTATAACACGATTTGAACTATAAACAAAGGAAAA
>NSJW01001026.1:0-84189 GCA_019955255.1 Castanospermum australe | reverse complement strand
TATTTGGAAAAGACCTTTATGTTCCTAACTTTTCTAAGAACTTAATTTCAGTTTCAAGACTTGTACCTTTTGGTTATTCCTTTTCATTTTATGAGACATCTTTCAGTTTGTTTTTATAAATTAAAGTTGTTGGGAATGGTACATTGTCTGATGGTCTTTTCTATATTAATTTGCGAAATGACGCTACTTATGACGCTATACATGTTAATGTTGGCATGAAACGATGTGTTATGAATGAAGATTCCTCTATGTTGTGGCATCAGAGATTAGGACATATCTCCATTCAGAGAATTAAGAGATTGGTAAATGATGGAGTACTTAGTACTTTAGATTTTTACTGATTTTGAAACTTGTGTGAATTGCATTAAGGGAAAGCAGACAAACAAGTCAAAGAAAGGTGCCAAGAGGAGTACCGAACTATTAGAAATCATACATACAGATATATGTTGTCCAGACATGGATGCATATGGTCAAAAATACTTAATCTCTTTTATAGATAATTATTCACGGTATATGTATCTCTACATGCTTAATAATAAGTATGAAGCATTAGATACCTTTCAAGGTATTTAAAACTGAAGTAGAGAAACAATGCGGTAAGCAAATCAAAATCGTGAGATCAGATAGAGGTGGAGAAATATTATGGTAGATACACTGGAGATGGACAAGCACCTGGTCCATTTGCGAGGTTTCTTGAACAGCATGGGATAGTTGACAATACACCATGCCTAGTTCTCCAAATCAGAATAGTGTAGCAGAAAGAAGAAACCGAACATTATTGGATATGGTGCGAAGTATGCTTAGTAACTCTAAGCTACCTAAGTCCTTATGGGTTGAAGCGCTGAAGACGGCTGTATACATATTAAACCGAGTTCCAACTAAGGCTGTCCCAAAGACGCCATTTGAGTTATTTAAGGTTGAAAACCAAGTTTGCGACATGTACGCATTTGGGATGTCCGTCTGAGGTTAGAATTTATAACTCACAAGAGAAGAAACTGGACCCAAGGACCATTAGTGGGTATTTCATTGGATATGCTGAAAGGTCTAAGGATACAGATTTTATTGTCCATCTCACACCACTAGGATTTGTGGAATCTAGAAATGCCAAATTTCTAGAAAATGACTTGATCAGTGGGAGCGATCAATCTGGAGACTTTGTTTCTGAGAAAGACCATTCGGATGCTCAACCATCCACTTCAAGCATGAGATTGGTTGTGTTCACAATACCCCTTTAGTTCAACCGGGTGTTGTACAACCAGTTATTGAGAATCCACAATCAGATGCTGATATTGATCTGGTGGATCAAGTTGCTGATGAGGAACAAGAAATTGTTGTTCAACCAGTTGAACAACAAACTCCTCAAGAAGATCAGACATTATGCAAGATCATGCAGACATTAAGGAGATCAGCGGTACCTAGTGACTATATTGTGTATCTACAGGAATTCTGACTATAATATTGGAGCCGAAAATGATTCTGAAATGTTTTCACAAGCCATGAGTTGTAAAGAATCAAATTTATGGTACGATACTATGAAGGATGAGATGAATTCTATGGCATCTAATGGAGTCTGGGATCTTGTTCAGTTGCCTGATGGTACAAAAGCCATTGGATGTAAATGGGTCTTTAAGACAAAGAAGGACTCATTAGGCAACATTGAGAGATATAAAGCAAGACTCGTAGCCAAAGGATTTTAATCAAAAGGAAGGAATCGACTACAAAGAGACATTTTCTCCTGTATCTAAGAAAGATTCTCTTCGTATCATTCTAGCATTAGTTGCATATTTTGACCTAGAGTTGCAAACAAATGGATGTGGAAAACTGCATTTCTCAATGGAGATCTAGAGGAAGAGGTTTACATGAAACAACCAAAAGGATTTTCCTCTAGTGATGGTGAGCATTTGGTGTGCAAGCTTAAGAAATCCATATATGGATTGAAACAAGCCTCCCATCAATGGTATTTGAAATTTCATGATGTCATTTCTTCATTTGGTTTTGTAGAGAACATTATGGATCAATGTATATACCAGAAGGTTAGTGTGAATAAGATTTGTTTCCTTATTCTATATGTGGATGATATTTTACTTGCAGCCAATGATAAAGGTTTGCTATATGAGGTGAAACAATTCCTCTCTGAAAACTTTGACATGAAGGATATGGGTGATGCCTCTTATGTTATTGGCATCAAGATACATAGAGACAGATTTCGAGGTATTCTCGGTTTGTCTCAAGAGACCTATATCAACAAAGTTTTAGAGAGATTTCGGATGAAGGATTGTTCACCGAGTGTAGCTCCCATTGTGAAGGGTGACAGGTTTGATTTGAACCAATGCCCCAAAAATGATCTTGAGCGGGAACAAATGAAGAACATTCCCTATGCTTCAGTTGTTGAAAGCCTTATGTATGCTCAGGTTTGCACAAGACCTGACATTGCATTTGCTGTTGGGATGTTAGGAAGATATTAGAGTAATCCAGGTTTAGACCACTGGAGAGCTACAAAGAAAGTGATGAGATACCTTCAAGAGACTAAAGACTACATGCTTATAGTATAGACGAACAGATAATTTGGAAGTGATTGGCTACTCTGATTCAGACTACGCTGGCTGCATTGATTCACGAAAATCAACTTCAGGATATGTCTTTATGCTAGCTGGTGGAGCCTGTATCTTGGAGAAGTGACAAGTAGACTCTTGACTGCTACTTCCACTATGGAGGCTGAGTTCGTATCTTGTTTTGAGGCTACCTCACATGGTGTATGGATGAGGAGTTTTATTTCTGGGCTTAGAGTTGTGGATTCGATTTCTAGGTCATTGAGAATATATTGTGACAATTCAGCTGCTGTTTTTATGGCTAAGAGCAACAAAAAGTGGTAGTTCAAAGCAAGCATATCGACATTAAGTATCTAGCCATAAGAGAACGTGTTAAAGATAAAACAGTGGTTATTGAACACATATTAGCACTGAATTGATGATTGCTGATCCTTTAACTATAGGCATGCCACCACTGAAATTTAAGGATCATGTAAATAGAATGGGACTTGGTTCCCTTATGTAGTTTTCGTTGTAAGAACGATATTATTTTAATGAAACTCTATTTGTGATGTTTTCTCATTTCAGTTTATGCGCATATTCATTTATTCATTTTGAGAAATATCAATAAAGTTTGGACCTAGAATAAACATTAGGTTTATTCATTAAGTTATATGGGCTTGAGAAATATGATACATTGTGATACATGGAAGATAATACTCACCTTTAGAGGACTTATCGCCATGATTCATGTATTTTATCTCTCACTGTAGTATATGATGGAATATGTGGACCAAGTGGGAGAATGTTTGAATGGTTCTAAGAATCACTCCGAAGACCAAGTCTTCGGAAACGTTGGCCGGAGATCCAAAAACTAAGTCTTAAGGTGGTCCACGTCCATCCAAGTCCGCATTTCGCGTTCATTCCTTGTTCAGAAACCGCCCACTTCGGTTGCACGTCCGTAACTGCTTTTGTGATGAGCAGAAGCTATTTAAGAGGATGTGTGTTCATGGTTTCGGGTCCCTTAGCTTGCTTTCGTATTCAGTCTGACATACACCATCAACGTGACGAGAGTAAAAGCTTAGAAGCACCGCTGAAACCAAAGTTCGGAGCTTCAAAAATTACAGCAATGGCCGGAGGTATTTATGATCCTATTTTTCCGCATTTGATCTAATTGCTTTATAAAGTGTGTTATAAGCATGATTAGATTATTTAGTTTTTTAACTAACACATAGTACCACTATAATTTATAAGATATATGCATAATGCCATATATAGGTGCAGCAGTCCCAGTCTCTTCTCTAAGTTAGTTTGCTTTCCCCTATATCATTTAAGTCAATTTAAACTTGAGTTTTATTTTGATAGAACAAATTGTTCTAAAACAAGTTTGATGTATGTTTTCTGTCCACATCGAAGATTTTTACCGGTCGGCTTTTCAAATCTAGCATATTTTCGAATGGTTTTGATTAATTAATTCCTTTCATGTCTTATATTAAATATGAAAAAATATAGAACGATTCTGACAAAAATATGTGACATAACTGCATTAGTCTCTGCAAATCATAGAAATTTTACATTGAATTACGGTCTTCCTTTCTTTTAGCAATTATTCTCATTATTTTACAACTCAAATTGCATTTCTTGGACATGTACCACAATCCTACACGTTTCATGGGCTGAGAGAAATTGTTTTCTTGCCATTGGGCTTAGAGGCATCAAAATGGGACAATTAAACCCAGTTTTCGGATTATGCACAGCTGTTGATCCAATTTCGGAGTTAATTTCTGGAAAGGGTTAAAAAAAAATCAACAATCATAGAGTTACTCATGTAGAAGTTTATAATTAGGTTCAACCAAATAGTTGGTCAATATTTTATTATATAATAAAGACAGTTATAATAGATAAAGGATAAGATAATAATAGATAAAGAATAAGATAACAAAATAAGATAGATAAGATAAGATTCTTAAAATATTAATTATAACTTATTCATAAACTAATGATAAGATAAACTAAGGATAAAATAATGATAAAAATAATCCTTTTATCACCCCCCTTCAAACTGGACGGCACCATACATAATTCAAGTTTGAATCAAATGAATCGAACATGATGAGCAACGGTGAGCAAATACATAGTGAAACACTAACCATGACTCACTTGGTGATCAAGTCTCAGACGTGTGCGTTATGAGTGAGACAATCTTTGGTATGGGCGCGGATATTTTTCTGATGGTTCACTAAGAATCTTGACTCTTAAACAAGTTCTTCATTTGTGCTCTCCATCAAGGCTAAGATTTGATATAGTTGCCATCAAGGTTGAGATGGCTTAGATATTGGCAATGGAAGTGGAGCTAGAAGGAGTCTGTCATCCTGGAGTCGAATATGGTATTAGCTAATTAGGCTCTGATACCATGTAGAAGTTTATAGTTAGACTCAACCAAATAGTTGGTCAATACTTTATTATATAATAAAGACAGTTACAATAGATAAAAGATAAGATAACAAGATAAGATAAGATTCTTATAATACTAATCATAACTTATTCATAAACTACGGATAAGATAATGAGAAGGATAATCCTTTATCAACTCACACATTTCTCTCTCCAAAAAACTCACACCATGAATAGGGCTAGCCTGTTAGATATTTGACATTATATCAAATCAATATCATATTTAGAGGAGGAGGAGAGACTTGATGGGAGGGTATCCTAGTCATGACAGTGCCTATAGAATTAGTTTCTGATATGCATTGTGTATTAGTTAACTATTATTTAGTTAGTAGTTAAATAGTAGTTAAGTAATAAGAATAGTTGTATAAATAGTAGATAATAGCATTGTAATTTCATAGTTAAAAGTGAATAAAAATTGAGGAGTTTTTCTCTTATTCGAAGAGGGATAGAAAGAGTTTAGTTCTTTAACTCGAATGAAGAATGTATTAATTTTACAACATATTTGTAAGGATACTTTAGTTAAAGACAAAAAAAAAATCATGTTTAGAGGATCCAACTATCCCTGCATGCATAAAAGGTATATATGGGTTTTAGCTAGTAATAATAAAAGGAAGGAGTGAATTAATTAAAGTGCGTTTAAGTTAACTCAACACCATCTCATCACAAGAATAGAAATGCAACGTCATCAATAATCCATGGTGCATATCTATGCACTATGCACTGTCTAGTGCATAATTTAATAGTTGTTAGTTGAAAGCTTGTTATCTCATAGATGAGATATTGAAATGAAAACTATGTCATATCAAACACTTCGATCTGCCTCATATATTTATGTGATTGAAAGGAATAAGAAGCCAAGCAGAAACGAATAATTGAGGAAGACCAAGTGAGACCAGCCATTTACACTCTTGAAAATCCATATTGTAGGCCAGGCTTGGATCAAAACAAATTACCAAGAGTTTCCTAATTGTTTTTATTTTTCAAGCATATATTTTCTCAAATTGAAAATTACAATAAGATTTAAAATTAATAATAAAAGAATTAATTTTCATTGAGCTAGACAATATCTAAATTAGTTTCAGAAATATATGTTAAGAAGATATTGTTTTACGTGATAGGGTACACCAAATCAACCTAGTTGACATAATGTCCAAAATTAAGAATGTCAAACAAAGACATTGTTTGAGTATGAAAATATGATTGTGTAGTAAACAAAGCCTTTGTTTTTTTTTTTTTTCTTTGATTCAACTAAAAGGAGTTTTTCAAGAAAATTATGTTTCAATCACACAAATGCATTCAAAAACCACTCATAGCTTAAAGATATGAACATAAATTAATCAAATATAGAGCTACTTTAAAAAGCTAAACTTTAAGCAAGAATAGAGTTTAAAACTGTTAGAATAGTAACTACACGAAGAGCAACTATAAAAACAGAAAAAACAAAAAACAAAAAGCTTTAAGACAAAAATGGTGCACACGTCCACTGACCATGTACAACTTGAAGATTTTATTGCAATTTGAGAAATGTTTCTTCAATTTTAACGTTTACATAAATAGTATTTCATCCACAGTTACGTAAGAAATTGTATATCCTCTTGAGAACATACTGGGAGAGTAGCTCATAGAGCTTAAAAGTAGTTATTACAGAAGAGTGCATTTTGCACAAATCTCTCAAAAGTACATTTTCCAGTAAAAAAACTCAACGTCTTTGTAACAACCAATAAAACAGTGAATTTTTCCTTTCTATCTCACAAAAACAAAGAATCATAACACTGCAGAGAATAATCCTCGTAAATTTTCTTGATTTCAGCGCAATCAAGGTGCCAAGCATTGAGTTATAGTGTCTTTTATAGAACTTTGCCTGTTGGCAGTGAGAGATATGATTTTCAATTCATCCTAATTATAGTAAATATCTCTTACTGTCCTTTTGTATGGTACAGCGATACTTTTATAGTACATATATATCCTCGTAGAACTTTGTCAGTGTGAAACTTACTATGTTTCATTCTTTCATTGGAAGTTGGTGTAAATACTAATTAGTTTAGAGTAAGAATTTAAATTGCGATTGTAATACCTTGATGTCGCTATAACATACTACAACGTACTGTAATTACGATTTACATTGGGCTGCATTAGTTTTTATTAGTTCACAACGACTACAACGTAATTGTGATAATAATACAACTCTAATTATAATTTAAAATATTAATTTAAAGCTTTATTAGACCCAACTTTTTTTTAGTGTGTTCTTTAAATGGTTGTATAATTATCTAAAATTATAAATATAAGTATTAGAAAAGTAGTATATTATTTTCTCTGCACAGAGATGTACGGGGACATATGTTTCTTTTTCTCGCAAACTTATGGGGGGAAAAATAAACAAGGAAAAGAAATAGAGAGCGAGTAGCCTAATGGCCTATTCAAGGCACTGGATCACATAAGATGGGCCTAACCAATGAACTTGGGTGAGGTTCTCAAGTAATTGAGCCATGTGAAAGGCAGAAATTATTGGATCCAAAATTGGTCCCTATGTTCAGTTCACACTTCCCTACCTTTGTCTCTGTCAGAGAGAGAAACAAAATTAATGTATAATAAGATTTTGATTATAATGTATTTTAGATATAAAATAAATAATTAATTTAAACATATATTTATTTTAGTATTTATATTTTTTAAAATATTAATATTTTAATTAATTGCCAAGTATTTATTAACTATTAATTATACTTTATAAACATCATGTATTTATTGTGACAATTAATAATTAATAAATATTTAATAATTTACTAAAAGTATTGATACCTTGAAGAAAAGTCAGAGTACCGTTGCACTATCCAAGAGAAATATGCATGCACAATTTCAATGTTTATCTAACTGAAAGAGACTAGAATGTCAATGGTTATACAATTTTTCTCATAACACAAGGAGGCTATGAAATTCTGTTCCCTTTTGATGAAGTATGAACGAAAACCCGTTTATTGTTTTCCAACCAGAGATAGCATGACAAAGTAACAGAGCTAGTATAGAAACCCTTTGCTACTCATCCCGCCCCCGCCCCGCCCCCCCCTCCCCCACCACCAATAATTAGATGCTCTTTTCGACAAACCAACCAACACTATATCAATGAAAGCTTAGACAATTTCTTACCTAACCGCAAGTGATTAATTAAATAATACTTTGAATTTCATTGCGAATAATCTGAATTCATTGCATCTCTCATATGCTATGCATAATGATATATATATATATGATTTCTTTTTATAAGCAAATTATATACACACTAGTTTTTCCCTCATTTCCCCACCACTCCTTTTAATTATCCACAAGAATAACGTGGAAAGAAACTGCAATGCTTCTAAAATATCTTGGAAAAGCGTCAAGGTTTTAAATTTGTCTTTTTCTTCTTTTTCTTGATATTCACCCTAGCTACACTTCAAGTGCTTTATCATCTCCTTGATTTCCGTTTCCATTTGCACTGGCTATTCCCTTCAAATCCCTCTTGATCAAATATTTTCTCATGAACTCCTCTCCCCAGTCCCCAACATGCAACACAAGGTGCGTCCCAATCCCACCTATCAGGCCATACGCTATGGAGTACGTCAATGGCATCAACACAATGGTCACAAACGCAGGTATGGCTTCCCTCATGTCATCCCACTTGATCTCCACCACACATCTCATCATCATCACCCCCACCAAGATCAACGGCGGCCCCACCGCCCACGGAGGTATCGACGCCAGCAGCGGCGTGAAGAAGATCGCCAAGAAGAAATACCCCGCCACCGTCAACGCCGTCAGCCCCGTCCGCCCACCCTCCCGGATCCCCGTCGACGATTCGATGAACGCCGTCACCGGCGACGTGCCCAAAAGCGACCCCGCCACAATGGATGCGGCATCAGACATGAAAGCAAAATATTGACCCTCGAAATCACCGTTGGCATCAAGAAACCCCGCAAATTTGGCCATTGAATATAAGGTACCCGTGGTGTCCAATATATCAACGTACAAGAACGTGAACAGTGCCACCCAAAAGGTACCCTTACCCATTCCCTGAAAACTCAGTACCCCAGCGGTGCTCTTGATCACGTGCACGTCCGCCACCTTCTTAAAATACTGGTACCCTGAGTTCCCCATCTCAGTGTTGGGGAACACCGTGACGGCTGTGTTCCGGAACCACGAGATCACTGTGACGAAAACGATGCCGTATATCATTGCCCCCTTGATGTTCTTCATCAAGCAATACGCTATAATTATAAACCCAACCAAAGCGAGCCACAACGTTGGACTCTCCATGCGATCCTTCAAACATAGTATGTTGTCGGAGACGGTGCCACCTGGGATTAAACTAACGGTTCCGTTAGCAGCTGTTATAACGGGAGCTAACGCCGCCCGTGAGGTTCTCGGGCAGGCTCCGAGTGTCACGAGGGTTGATGGGCTGTACCCGATAAGCCCAATGCCCTCGTTGTTCTGAAGCCCAATGAAAGCGAGGAAGAGACCGATTCCTGCAGAGGAAGAGACTCGGACGGGTTTGGGAACAAGTTTGGCGAGTTTGGCGCGAAACCCGATTGCAGAGATGAAGAGGAAGATTAATCCTTCCATGAAAATAGCTGTTAGGGCTGTTCTGTAGGGTACGTTACCCGACCCGTGAAACCCAACCACCGAGTAAGCGAAGTAAGCGTTGCCACCCATACCCGGAGCCATGGCCAAAGGTAGGTTCGCGAAGACACCCATTATGATGCAGCCTATTAGGGAGGACACCGCGGTGGCGACAATGAGGTCCTTTCGGGTTTTCTCGACGCAAGCCGCGTAGCCTGGGTTGACCGGGGAGAACTTGCAAGAGTCGTCCGGTGGGACGAGACGGAGGGTCGGGGCAGTGCAGCGGGAGACGGGGACATTCGGGTCGGAGCAGAGAGGCACGCAGTCGGAGACGCCGCAGGTTCCGCCGGAGTCGGCGATGATGCTGGCGTTGACGGCTAGGATGTAAGCCATGGTGAGGAACGTGGCGGTTCCGGCTCGGAGCTCGGTGGTGAAGGAGGTGTTCCGCTCGGCGAGCTTGAAGCGCTTCCCCACTCGGCTGGAAGCCACGAGGGAGTTGAGCCGAGCCGGGAGTGATGGCTTCTGGGGTTGTTCGACTTCAGCTGCGAGCGCCATTGCTGGATGCAGTGAAGGTGTTTGTTGTGGTGCTTGAAAGAGAAGAAAAGGCGTGGGAATTGAGACGTGGCGGTGGTGCGTTATGGGTGTTGGAGGTGAAGGGTATCGGAATCCATAGAGGTTGGCATTACGTCTGGTGCTGTATTTCAACCTATTACGTAGCTATCGTATTTATATTCCTCTCCATTGGGTCCATAATCATGCATCATTTTTTTTATTCTTGTTTTTTCTTCCACCATCTAAAATAGTGATTGTGACAAAAATAGAAAATATAACTTACATAAAGAGTAATGATATTTTGGAAATACAAGCAATGTACGTTTTTAAGACCATAGAGAAAAAAAAGGGAAGTATTATCTTTGAGGACTCAAAAAGATATTTATTATTTAAAGAGAATATATATTTGGTATTCAATTTTAAAATTTTATTCTAAAAGATTCATTTGAATTATAACACGTTGATCATACTTTTATTTTAATAATTAAACTCCGGACTAGTTATTGATTCTTGAGTATAAATAATTCACTTTATCAGACTTCAAATATAATTCTCCCAAAGAAAAAAATTATAGGATGGTTGACAAAATAAACTAATTAATTGTTGCTTGTGATTAAAGGGTGGATGTAGTAGAAATAGGATATAGGGAAGATTAGTGATTAGTGTGCTTTTGAAGGATGGAATTTGAGGAAGAATAACGGTGTCAAAGGGGGATTTGCCGAGGTGCAGCGGTATGAAGGGAAGCTGCACATAAAAGGACATAACAAATTTTAATATTAGTAACATGTTGTCTATTTCTTACGTTATTCCCTCCAATAATTTTGGAGTGCTTTTTCCAAAAAGAGTCCCATTCCATGTGTTAAGTTCTTCTTTCCATATTTTTGGATTACTTTTCACGTTAAAATTCAATGAAAACTTATCATAATGATCTAAAATACATATCTTCACTTAAAAATTATTTATTTAGAAATTATTGTCTAATTGTGGTGATATTAATTATCTTCTTAATTAAATATGAACCCATTGATTGAAAAACATGCACGAACAATGCAGATTCCATTAAACATTGAGAATCTTCTTCTTCATTGACGATCACAGAAAATTCGTCAAACCATGTAACGTACGTAGAAAGAATAAGAACTAACTATTGAGAACGCAAAGACGAGATAAAGCTTTTATTTTATTTGACGGAATATGAGGGACCCTTTGTCTCTGCACTGTTGCTCTCACGAGGGCTTCTCAACAAGTGATGGCCTCACTTATAAGTAGCTTTCCAGGTTCTATGATATACATCACAAGCAGTAAGCAAATAGTAGACTCTCCATGCCACTCAATTCCACCACCGTCCCCCCATTCTCTTTGCTTCCCCTTTTTCTCTGTTAGGTCAGAAGTGCAACTTTTAGGTATGGTGGGGCTCCTTTTTCTTTGTTGCTTCATTGGCAAAGATTCAGCCTTTTCAAACATATTCTTTTGTCAAAGAATCACTGTTATTTTATATGTAAGTAGAATTTCCACATTTTTCACAGCTAGTTTTTTAATTAATCTGATCATTGAATAACAATTAAATCTCTCATTACTACTCAAATTTTACATAATCTTCTCACTGATATACACAATCATTTCCCTTGCAGAAGCAACCGCTACTTCTTAATAATCATTTTTACTTTGTTTTCACTCTGGCATCCTGATATTTCATCCTATGAAAACAGTACTTGCACTGGCTAGACTTAGCTGCATCAATTATAACAGATTGTGCAAATTAAGTGAAGCATTGTACAATAATATTACATAATTAATTTACCAAGAAAGGTTGGCTGCGGTAATAAGCGAGTCATTTTTCAATAGGAAGACAAAGTTTAAACCGTAATCAGTTGACACCATAGTTTTGCACAATAACAAATCCTTGCGAAGGAATTGATTGGAATAAAAAAAAAATGTTACATGTAAACTAATGAAATGGTCTACAAATATTGTTTTTGATGGAAGATTTGCATTATGTATTTGGTGATTGCCGCGTTTTGTGCACTTTGCTTCACATAGTCGGCAGTTTTATTGTTAATCCGGGGATCACCTACCCAATAGCATTAGATGAAAGCGAAACCAAAGAGCAAGTTAATTAGTAGTCATGATTTTCATCACAGTTAAGGCACTAGATGTAAGACTAATTAAGAGAATTTCTTTTTTTGTCACGAGAAGCATAATTGCCATAATCTTGGACCACTTACTTTCTTGGACATTTGTTAGAAGCAAAAAGTATAATGCGTTAGTGCAATGTCTCATATATTCATATGCAATGCATGGGCCTCAATGTGTGTATATCAAATCAGAGTTGCAGTGCTGAACTTTTTGCATTTCTTTCTCAGCTTTTTCTTGGTTAATTATAATATACCTGCACTGCTTGAAAGGTGATACCGTATTAGGAGTTGGTCCTTTCAATATGGTTAATGGATTACAGATAAATGCAACGCGCAATTAAGATTTGTTTGCCACTTCATTGGGTGATCAAAGGAAATTGAACTGTCTAGTTAAAGTTCAAATTAAACCGACCATGAGAATTAACTAGTATTCATTATATTATCACAAACAACTTTTTAAGGACCAATGAATCTTGTGGATTTATGAACTTTGACTTGCGGTAACAGATCGGATCAAACTTTTGTCAAAGATCAATCGATTATGGTTTGTTTGGTTGGTTTTCACTTACTCTGAATATGACAAGCAACTTTTTGGTGGGATTTACACTGTCTCTACGATATTCAAAAAGTTGAGGATCATTTCAAACACGTAAATGGGTATAACTTATTATTTTTTTTAGAAAAACTAAACTAGCGTTTCCTCCCATTCTCTCTTAAAAAAAAAAAAAAAAGAAAACACAACGAGAACGGAAAGGGGGAGGGGGGGGGGAACAGAAAAGTGATCCATTGCTGTTGCCAAAGTTATATATATAGTGTGGAGTAGGCAGAAAGCACTTTTGACATACAGAATGTGGCACATGGTTGTTATATTACCTGACTAAATTCTAAAAGAGAGTGCTATAGCTATAATATTCTCTTATTGCTTATATATATATA
Source organism: Castanospermum australe (assembly GCA_019955255.1). Lineage (NCBI taxonomy): Eukaryota > Viridiplantae > Streptophyta > Magnoliopsida > Fabales > Fabaceae > Castanospermum > Castanospermum australe. The sequence continues at coordinate 70,988 of NSJW01001026.1, read as the reverse complement.
GCCATATGCTGAGCTTTTTCTTTGCTAGGGTTTGATATGTTTGAATTTTTTAACTATTTAAATTTTTCCTTTTATCTTTGGTTGGTTACCAAATACCAAGTCAAATGTTTTATCTTTAGTCAGTTATAGAAAATAAGTCAAGAGGTGGTCCACATTTATCCCATATATTCAGAAACCATATTTTAAACAACTGCTTCAGTAACTACCCACTAAAAGTACACATTTATAACCGCTTCTGTGATGGGTAGAGGCTATTTAAGAGAATGTGCGTTCATGGTTTTGGGTCCCTAAGTTTGCTTTTGCATTCAGTCTTATATGCATCATCAAAGTGATGAGAGTGAAAGCTTAGAAGTACCACAAAAATTAAAGTTCGGAGTTTCAAAAAATTATAGCAATGGCCGGAGGTATATTAGATCTCTTTATGTTTTCGCATAGATCTAATTGTTGTTTGTTAGTATAAAGTATGATTAGATCATTTAGGTTTTAAACTAACATGATATATAAGTGCTAGTTTCTTAAACCCTTTTAAGAAATAAGAACAAGAAACCGAAAGAAATGTGAAAGCATATGGCCGACAAATTGTCGAATTTGTTATCCAATAAGACAGGGCTTTGCGTACATGAGACTTGATCGAAACTTTTCATTTATCCCCTCTATGTATTTGGTATGGATTATTGTTCTCCATTTGACATTTTTGTTTTGAAATTTGTATAGCTGCTACTGTAGCTTGTGAATTGTGATGTACAATCAAGCATCTTGACCTTTCCCACCATCTTAGTCTTTATCAGTTATATATGAAGAAAATTAACAACGAGGGTTAAATTTACTTTGCTCCCTTTGATTTGAGGTGAAATTACTTTGTCACCATATAATTTTGAGTTGTGAGTTTGCCCCCTCAGTAATTATAATTCATTTAGCACTTACCCCCATGTGATTTTGTCCTAATAATTTAGATTACAAATATATCAATTTTAACTAATATAATTAAAATTTTTCTAATTTTTTAACTTCTTAAAAACTCGTAACTTAATTAGATAATACTCGTAACTTAACTAGATATTATCTAAGGTAAGTAGACATATGTAGAAAAGATTTAAAAATTTGGTATTGTGATAGCAAGTAAGCTAAGTTGAGGAAAATGAAATATCATCTATCTTAATTAAACATATTTTTATGTGTAAACATACTAGTTTAATTGATTAAAACATAAATAAGCACTTTTCTATATGGTAAAATTTAAAAAAGACATAGGTTATTCTAAAACTATCAAATTAGGACACTAATGGCATGCCTAACATCTCAAAGGGATAGGATGACTTGATCAAATGATTACCTCAAATGATTTAATTTTTTCTTTAAAGAGGAAAATTCGAACCTTTGCACGTAAGGAATGCAAAGCCTTATCTTGATGCCTTTAACCACTCGAGTTAATCCGTGTTAGTTTATAAATTTATTGATTTAACAATAATGCTACACAAAAAGAAAAATAGTCAAAATTTATGACAAAATTCATCTAAATGTAAATATGGTTGTTGAATGAAATAAAGTGGTAAGAACTACTCACTTATCTAAAAATTAACAAGTATGCAAAATCAGTATGGGAAAAATTTGCAAAAAATGTTTGGGTATATAACATTTTTCTCAATTTAATAGTTATCCACCCATTAACATATATGCCATTGTGCTTTTATAAGCACTTCCAGTGTTGATTATTGGTACAAGATTGTAAAGTTAATGCTATAGTTTGGATACACCCTTCGTTGCATCCAAAGTAAAAATGCAGTCACACTAAATATTTCTAAACCTAAAACCCTTTTTACTTAATTAGTTAATTAAAAATGAGAAGGATTGCAGTTTTTTTCCCTTTTTACAGAGGACGTCTAAGATCCAGTAGCTTAGATGAGAATTGATATCAAAATCAAGCAATTTTCAAAAACACTGTCTCGAGTGAACAATTGAAGTTTCTAATTATGTAAAATATATATTAATCATGTTAAAAAAATTTTACTTATCTTTCTTTTTTGGTCTACAAAACTTACTTATCTTTTAAATATTATATTATCAAGATTTATATCACAGCCCAAAAGGAACGAACAGTCCTTGCAGACTTTAACCAAGATTATGGGTCAAGTAAGTAACTTTGTATAGCATGTATTTGGAATTATTAAAATTAAATTGAATTGATTTAAGTTGATTTAAATTAAATAGAATTAAAAATTAATTCATTTATTTAAAATTTATTATAAAAATTATGATTTGAATTAATTTAGAATTTATATTTTATGTTTGAAATGTACTAAAAAGGAATTTAATTAATTTTATTTTAAAATTATTATATTTTTATTCTTATAATAATATAATTGTTATACCTCAATTAAAAGTAGAATAGTAAATTTATATAAAATTTATTAAAATCTACTTAAATCCTCTTATTTTTAAGAAAATTTCTAAATTAATCTAGTTAAAATCTATTAAATTTTCATAAATTTTTAAATTATATTAATTTTTATTCTATAATTTTTTTAAATAAAAAAATCTAATTTATAAATAAAATCAAATCTGATAAGTTTTTTTTTCGATCTTCCGTGCATTCGAAACAAGACACAAAGCTACAACACAGAAAAGGCCAACAAGGCCCAAAAACCAGCCCACACCTCATTGCATAAGAAATCATCAGAGAACTACTCAAGTAAGCTCGACTGAATCCCATTAGGCTATTACCTCCCTCTTCTGGGCTGTTAAATTTAGTCTTATTCGTTTTTAAAGTCTTGGCCCATGCTCCTCTGCAGGCACCAATCTGTTGCTCTTTGAGGAATGAGGCCTCTCCTCCTTCTGGGCTTAAGAAGTTCATAACTGGGTCCTTCAGCCCCATATCTTCCTTTTCGATGTTCATCTGGTCTATATCCTCTGGGCCCCATTCCGGTTGTATACAGCCTGTCTTCAAGTCTACCCTAGTGGGGCTTGGTTGACTTTGTCCAAAGTTTCTGTCGGCGCACCGCAATCTGCACTTTGTATTTTGGGCTTTCGACCTCTTGAATAGCGGATCTCGGACTTTGGGTTGACCCAAAAATTTTTTTTAAAAAAAAAGAGTAAAATAAATAGTTAATGTTTATTTTTTTTTGACTAAATTTTTAATTTAATTTTTTAAATATTGTATCGATATTATTTTAATCTTTTAAAAAATATTTATATTAATTTAATTCTTAAATTATAAAAGATAACACTAAAATAATTTTTTTGTATATGAATAGAGATTGAATTAATATATTTTTTATAATTAAAGAAATAAATTATTATTAATTTTATATAATTAATGATATTTTTTAATAATTAAAAAATTAAATTAATATTAATTTTTAAAAAAAGTTAATATAATACCAACGTAATCTTTCATGACTAAATTGGGGGTTTATATCTTTTCTTTTTGTCAAAAAAAGTAAGTGAAGAGTTGGGCATCCAACTTTTCTAGACTGGACTCGAGTGAGCATTGGCACGCGTCTGCTATGGGCTATCTCTCTCCCTGGAGCACAAATGGAATCAAGACAACGAAATTTCTCTTCAACTTTCGAGCCGAGATGGAAGATTTGGATAAGGTTGCCAAGTGTGAATCACAAGGGTTTGATAAAATGTCGGTTTCTCTTCTGTTTGGACATAATAAAATGTTAATATGATTACTCACGTGGAAGCGAACACGTTTGTTTCACTTTTTAATTTTCATTAAATAATTCAAACAATAAAAATGATGATATGCATTTAATATTGAATTAACAAATATTGATCTGTTGAATAATTGAATATGATAAGTGATAAACGAAGAAGAAGTCAAAAGAGTACCAACTCAACAATGAGAGACGGCACTTCCCACAAATTCTAACAAGACAACCATTTAGCCTAGTCAGTTGACTCATTTCAAAGGGGCTTAACAAGTTTTTTTTTTTTGGTAAATAGGGGCTTAACAAGTTAATTCTTGCTTTATTAAGGGTGATAAAAATTTGTAGATTTCAACTAAGTGATGAAAGGAGTGTTTAGGCAAATACCCAAAAATTTTTACTTAAGGTATGTTTGAGTTGGAAGAAAAGAAAGGAAAAGTAAAGTCTTATTTTAAAATTTTAAATTTAAATATATTTTAAATAAGTCTTTTTCTTCTTTTTCTCTATTTCTTTCAATTAAAAAATAATTTAAGGGTATCTAACAATTATTCAAGAGGAAGAGGTGTTAAGACTTGTAATAGATAAAGAAAAAAAAACACAATCAATCCAAAGAAAATAAAAGAAAGTTATTTTAGATGGTAACATTATTTATACAAGTTCAACATTTCTTTAAAGAAGTTTATTCGTGTGCGTTGTCTAAAAAATACTCAAGAGTGTGTCATCCAATAAAATTATAATAATCTTTAATAAAATTACAAATATTTTAAATAAAATTATAACATGATTTTAAAGAGTTTAAAATTATATAATAACTATTAAAAATTCTTTAAAATTATGTTGTAATTTTATTTAAAATATTTATAACTTTATTGAAAATTATTATAACTTTCTTAGATTACACACGCTTGCGTCAACTTTTGATCAACCCATGAGAGAAAGCCTTTTTTTTAAATGGACGAGGAATTTCATTCCATAAATAAAAAACACAAATGATGAGATGTAATGACTTTTATAATTTTGGAGGAGGGTGTTTAATTTGTTACTAGTTTTGTTTTTTTTTCTTTGACCCACTGTTTCAATTCGACAAGCGAATCAATAATATAGTGTACTTTCATTTATATACTACATATATATTTAAATTAATTTATTTTATATTAAAAATATGTATAATCAATATGTTGAACAAAGAATCTTTTTTTGGAGAATTATTTTTATATGAAAGTAAAAAAATTAAACATTTACATATTAATAATAAAATTTTTAATTAGTTTAATTTTTCAGTCTACGTTAAAACGTCAATTTAATAGAAGTAATTTATATATTTAAAAATAATTAAATTTTAAAAAAAAGTAATTTTTAAAATTTTTAAAATTAATTTATTTGTATTCAAAAAATTTACAATAAAAATTTTATTGAAAAATTTTTTTAAAAAAAGTTCTTAAAAATTAATGTTTTTCAAATGTGCACTAATTGCTGAGAAAATGATGATGTTGAAAAGTGTGTTTTCACGTTAACGCCTGAAAATCCGAAACAAACATGTAGTGCTTGGACTCCTCACTCGAGCTTCAGCTTCAAGGGTAGCCACATAGACCGGCTTAAGACCCGGTTCGGTTCACCGTCACCGGTCTCATCGGTTCAGTGATAGCGCATTAATTTTGGTTTATTTTTAATCTGAAAGTTTCTTTTTCTTCTTCTTCTTCTTCTTCATTTCTGTCTCTCTCCCTCTTCTTATCTATTTTTACGTCCTTTCTCTCTCCTCTCAAGCATAGTTTCTTCGCTGTTCAGAACCCGAAAACGAACCACGCGACGGTTTCGACCCGAATCGGAGGAGGCGGTCCCAGCTCCGTACCCGTTCAAGTGCTGCTGCCCAATCGCATTTGGCTCCCATTCTCACAGATTTTCTTGTTTTCGCCATGGACGTCGAATCTGTAAGTGCTCGATTCGCATTCCATTTCCCTTTCGATTGACGCCACCGCCGCTTTAGGCGGAGCTCCGCCTCGCAAGCTCTCCTTCATTCCCTTTTTTTCTGGGCTCAGTTCTTTGTTCAATCTTTTACTATTGAGGCCTTAACTTCGGCAATAGGGTAATTTTTTTGTTGTTTTGCTATGAAGGATTCTGAATTCTTTGTCTTTTGGGTTTGAAATTTTAGGGTTCTCGAGCTTCTGCGTCTTACTCTGTTGGTTATTGATTTGGAGGACGGGAAGAGATATATAGGGTTAGGGTTTTCTTGGAAGCATTGTTTCTTTGTTTATTTTGGGATAAAAGAGGATATATTGGGGACTGCGATTGTTCCTAGGGTTTGCTTTGTCTGATTCGAGACGGGAGAGATAGGCGTGGGTTAGAGGATAATGTGTATACTCTGTGTGATTCAGAAGTGGTCGCGCCGGGTTGCTACAATGCTACCTTGGTTAGTTATTCCGCTAATTGGTCTGTGGGCTCTTTCTCAACTTCTACCACCGGCTTTTCGGTTTGAGATTACTTCGCCTCGACTTGCTTGTGTTTTCGTTCTATTGGTTACTCTCTTTTGGTATGAGATTTTGATGCCTCAGCTGTCTGCTTGGCGGGTTCGGAGGAATGCACGGCTTAGGGAGAGAAAGAGGTTTGAGGCCATAGAAATGCAGAAGCTACGGAAGATAGCTACAAGGCGGTGTCGGAACTGCTTGAATCCATATAGGGATCAAAACCCTGGCGGTGGTCGGTTTATGTGTTCATATTGTGGGCATATTTCGAAGAGACCAGTTTTAGACTTGCCTGTGCCACCAGGGTTGGGGATTTCGAATTCTGGTATAGTTAAGGACTTGGTTGGAAAAAGTGGCAAGATACTAAATGGCAAGGTTTGGTCTGAAAATGGATGGATATGCGGTCAGGACTGGTTGGAGAATGGCAATTGGGTTGGAGGGTCTATTCCAGGTAAGCCTAGCAACTGGAGGACGAATGGGAGTTCTGGTCTTTTTGGAGGAGATGAGCATTGTTTGACAGAGAAGTCGTATTCTGGTATTTTGTTTTTTGCTTGCAAACTTTTGACATCTTTTTTCTTGAGCATTAGGTGGCTCTGGAGAAAGATTTTCAGCGTTAGTTCATCAAGGGAAGAATTTGCGTCTGATGCTGAACATAGGGCATTCTTAGCAAAACAGGGTGAGAATGGGGCAAGCCTCAATGAGAGTAGAGGGGAAAAAGCACGGCGGAAAGCTGAGGAGAAAAGGCAGGCTAGGTTAGAGAGAAAGAACTTTTGGAGGAGGAAGAGAGAAAACAGAGGGAGGAGGTTGCAAGGTTGGTGGAGGAGCGTAGGAGACTGAGAGATGAGAAAATGGAAGCTGAAAAAGATCGCAGCAAATCATCACATCCCATTAGGGAGAAAAACAGTAGGAAGGAAGCTGAAAAGAAGCGTCAGGAGAAAAGAAAAGAAAAAGATAAGGGATCTAGTAAGAGCAACTCTGATGCAGAAGAGCTGGAAAGAAGAGCTGGCAAGGACAGTGAACGGAAGCGGGATTTTGACAAAAATAGTGAAATGGATCGTAGAGAGCATCAGAAATCTGGGTTAGAGAGTGGCAAGGGACAGAGTACAGACAATGCACATGGTAAAAATGTCACTCTAAACAATTATAACCGAGCCAGTACTGGAACTAGGTACCTTGATCGTATGCGGGGTACAATTTTGTCTTCTTCTAAAGCATTTGGTTTTGGGAGGGGTACTAATATCCCTGCCACTGTGGTGAAAGAAAACAAGTTTAACAGTTCACTAGATCATGTTCATACTGCTGCAAGCAGGAGAGATATATGTCCCCCTGAACGTTTGACTGCAAAATCCAATTTGAATTCTGATGATAGGAATATCAATCACTCTGTAAGTTGTCTTGCTTTGTATCCCCTTTTTCTTTGCCTTTGCATGGCACTGTAAGCTCTTACTTTTTTTTTTTTTTTTAATTAATCACTAACTTCTAGTGTTTTTGTCCACATTCTAAACTTTCAGTATTTGAGATTTATGAACATAAGCATAAGATGCTCTAGAGTCTAGATAATATTAATTATTTGCTACCTATGATAATCTTAGGCAGAGTTTATAATTTTCTGAAAAGAAAACAGTATTACTATGATGATTGTTCCCTGCAGGTTCTCCCAGAACCTCAGCCATGGACGGCACCTAAAAAGTCATGGCAGCAATTATTTACTCGATCCTCATCTGTTCCTCAATCCTCAAATTCAAATGTAATATGTAGACCAAATTCCAAAATTCAAGCAGAAGCCAAAAGCCCACAGCTATCTGGCCAGTCATCAGTTACACAATCATTTGATAATCCAATCCACTTTGGTCTTGCATCTCCATTTAATGTTTCCTCCTATCCTAATGTATCAACCAGCAGTAGTCTAGGTTTTCCTCCTGCAATTGAACCCTTATTCTCTCCTGTTGGAAATGCATTGCATGACTTTAGACATGAAGAGCAAGAGCTTTTTGAAGACCCCTGTTATGTTCCAGACCCGGTATCCTTGCTTGGGCCTGTTTCTGAGTCACTTGATAATTTTCAGTTGGACTTGGGAAGCAGCTTTGTGAAAGACATGGAAGTAACAAGGCCTCACTCTCTAAAAAACATATCTGCTGGTTCGGATGTCAATAAGCCATCTCCAATTGAGTCCCCATTATCCCGAGAAAAGCATAGCTGTTCTAATCGGTTTCCAAGTACCCCCAACTCCCAAGACATGCATGCTTTTCCTTTGGATGATGCAACTGCAAATGGGAAGGGAACATGGCAGATGTGGAGTACTTCCCCTCTTGGTCAGGAAGGTTTAGGTTTGGTTGGTGGCCCAGGAAGCTGGCTTTTACCCTCACAAAAGAATGTACCAAACAAGGATGACTTTGTGGTTCCATCATCTCAGAAGACTATGGTGTCTCTTTTTAACAAAGACGATAACATAATTTCCAGTACCCATTCTCCACCAAATGTTTTTCTTCCTAATGGCCAGAGTGGTGGGACCTTCAGCCCTGTTACTGGTTCAAGTGGTTATGATCCTTGGTTGCAGAGTGCTTTCTTTCCACCATTGTCAAGCAGCCTTAAAGGTCAGGAGGGTGCTACTCAGAATGAAATGATATATGGGAGTCCTAGTGGATTTGCTAGCAACCATGTGCTTGAGGGTTCTCCAGCTAACAGTTGGTCCAAGTGAGTAAATAACTGTTTGGCTTTTTATTCACTTTTATAGCTAATTTGGAATCTCTTCTGTATATGAAACTATATTAACATAAGATCATTGTAAATTGATGAAATGTATTTTTGCCAAAAAATGAGAAGAAACAATCCCGTCATTTTGCTTTTCCAAATGAATTGTGGAACTCTGAAGATTGATTGACAATGTGCTTGTTAGTGGGAATGTAATTGTATCTTTCTATTTCCCGTCTACTGAGACACATCATGCTATCAAGGCGATGATACTTTCTAGGGAAAATTTTTGGTTTCTGTGGTGAAAATTCAGTAAATGATGTATTTATCACAACTTATGTGACTAATGACTATGATAGGAATGCACTTGGTTTCTCTCTACAAGCCATGACTTTTGGCATTTTACCCGTTATATAATAGCTTGACAGTTTGACTAATTATATACAGACTTATATAAAGTGAAGAAAAAAACAGAACATTGTGAGAGAAACAAGAAATAGGCATAACTAGGAGGAGATGAATGAAGCTGATTGGCTAGGTTTACTAAACTGTTTGTGTTATCACCAGCATGTGTTTCTTAAGAGAAGAATCAGGAATAGCAAATTGAACAGGGAGCAGACGTGAAGTAAACTGACATAGACGCCCTCTATGTGGGCTTATAGGATCACAGCTTTAATCAAGATTTCCCTAAACTTCACTTTTCTGTTGTCCATGGACCACATATTGATGTATAGGAAGGGTAATTTATCTGTTATATTGAAATGGAAACCTGTGATGTAGGCTATCTTTGGATGCATAACATATGACGAAACAAATTGGTGGCTTCGGCTCCAAACATCCTTTTCTAATGCTGTTTCAATAGTAAAAATGAATTTAGTTGCAAACTATAAGTCAAGTGATTTTGAGGCGGCATTTGTATGATCATATGCTGATTTACTTATCAAATGAAGTGAAGGGGGGTATGTACTGGTATGGGACAAAAAGTGATTAAGTTGTTGTTGTTGGGCAGTATCCTTTCTTGGCCGGATTTCTTTCTCTTCTGTTCTGCCATTAGATTGAGTCATGAAATGATATATAAGCATGTCTAGTCATTAATAATGATAACTCCTAGTTGTAATCAATTTGATCATCCTTCCTATATATGGCTTTATAGATATACCAGCAGCAAAAAGGATTGCATTGTTTCTGTATTGATATTCAGCTAATGTGAGTAGATGCTTATGAAACTATTTCCCATCTCGACCAGGTCAAATGGCATTGGTTGTCTACTTGTCTTGCAAAGTTACCTTGCTCTTTTGCTTATGGTGATCTTTTCCTTCTAAATAAAAAACTCAGTTATTTACCGGTAGCTTAACAGCTTGTGATCTTTGTTTACTTGGCAGGAAGGAATGGCCTGTAAGCCCTATACATGGTTCTGTGGAAAGCGTAGGGAAGTCATCTGTTGCTGGGCCTAACATTGGGGGTCTCCATCCGGCCTCAGATGTGCAGTCATTTTGGTCATTTGATTAAAAAGAGGATAGTGAAAGGGTTATGAGGGACTTGATAAACACAATTGTTCTCGAGGCAAATAGCCTCCTTTGGGGAAGAGTTTAGAATACTGAACGCATTGTATCTTCCTTTCTTCTTTATAAGGGAGATTGATGTATACATATACCTTAGCATCAATAGGAATACATGTTGGATGCATGCCCTTTCTGAGCCAGGTAACAAGGTATCATTCAGTTCAAATATTTTTGGTTTCTTTTCTCCCGGGGGAGGTGTCCCCATTTTGGCGACAATTTGTCCTCTGGAGAATGGAGCGTTGCATTCCCTCTCATATATGCAGCAACTGATGTCCTAATGAGAAATGAACTGATACTAACATGAGCCACTGCCAATGGAGAAATATAGTCGTATTTCTGTGTCTAGTTATTTTTTAATCATCAAGCAGCCTCATTGATCACAATGTGCTCGTAGTTCGGTCTGATCTGACCCCTTTATCTATGACTCTCACCAGTAGTGGATTCTTTTTCACCCCGTTTGCTTACCCCCATTGGGAGCTTTTGAATCCTTGCTCCTCTTGCTAGCAATGTGTCAACGGATTAATGGCAAAGGATTGTCTAAAAGGGGGTCAAAATAATTCAAGCTAATTTTATACAATCCAAAATTTCTAGCATAAATGGCAGTTGCAAAAGTAACTGAAGAATATTATCTAGAAGACGATTTTATATTTGCAAAATAAACTTTTAGATCATAAAAATAATTTTGGCTTTTTTATAAGAAGTTATTGTTAAATATGAATTTATGTATTAAATTAGAATGGATGTTTTTTTGGTTTTATAAAAAGATACGAAACTTGGAACAAATTTTGATAGAAATTAAGGCTGTAGCGACTATCACTATGTGGGATGACAGGTAATTCTTTTTACTCTTTGTTCTCCTCGAAAGGGTCAAAAGATGTCACGTCCCGGGGGTGTGGAGGAATGGTTTAATCAGATAGATGATCATTATTGTAGACCTTAATCTGAAAAGATCATGAGAAAATTAAGTTACCATGAGGCTTGTGATAAAGGATTTGGGAAAGTGTTATTTTTTTAGTCTAAGAACATTACATTTATACCCTTTTATCATAGCTCTATAGATAACAAATGGCAACGGAAGTTTAACTGAATTTTGTCGCATAAGTAGTGGGCACCCATAATCGATGTGCAAAGAGAAAAAGCTGATTCTGTTCAAGGCAGAACATGATTTTGGACAGATTGTATTTGAAACTTGCATAACTAAAATAATGGAATAAGACAAAGGCGAATTAAACTAAAATATTGGAAATTTGGAGAAAAGAAGGGAAAAAAATTCCGACCTGCCGGATTCGAACCAGCGACCTAAGGATATCTGTCAGGAGGAACTCCCACTACAGTCCTCCGCTCTACCAACTGAGCTAAGGTCGGCTTGTGAAATTAAATCCGATCAATTTATTAAATATGCAAGAAATTCCTGTTTATTTTGTTGTTAATACTTTCCAAAATTCAAAAAACTGTTTCTATACAAATAAAAAGAAAAAAGAAAAAATAAAAAAAAGAAAGAAAGACAGTTTGTCCAACTTCGAAGATGACCACATGTGAAGGAATTAGAATAAAAACAATATAAAATAAGTACATACGAGGAAGGTTGAGAGATAACGTTGTCAGGTTATTTGCCCAACTCTTGACGTTTTGTGAAGACCATAGTTATAAAATCGTTTTTAAATGTATGAAAAACAGACGGAAAAAGGGGATGATAAAACAGTCCCGTAAAACACAGCAAATATTGACTTTGCCAATTGCCAGTGTGTTTTGCAGTTTAATCCTTGGAATGCTTTCCAGTTTATTTAAAAATATTAATTATGCTCCACCCAAAAAAGATATTAATTACGTTCGTTACATCAATGCTGAGAGGTATGCTCAGTACGTTTTTTTAAAAAAATTATACAGATAATTACTTACGTAATTTTAGATTGAAAATGATACGATAAAATTCTTTTCAGAGTGAATTGAAATTAAAAGAGATTTTTGAATAGACTTGATTTATCTATTGACTTAATCTACACAATTTATTTACACCAAGTTTACAAAATAATTTCTCTGAAATCAGACCCGCGCAACATAAAAGTAATTACCAGCATATGGACTAGATTGAGCAACAGGAATTTTGAGACAAGCAACATGGCCGTAGTAGCCACGTACTTCTCACTCCTGCATAACGTTGCCCGCATCCAGTTCTTGCAGCATATGAAATTCACGTATTGTGTCCATTCTCAGTCAAATAAACATTCGAAGTTGCTGACAAAAGCATGGAAACACAGAGAACAAGGATCTCATTTTAGGATTTAGGAAAGAAAACATTAGAAGCTTCTCCAAAAATTGAAAATGAAAATGCCAATTATCAACCCCTTCCCCCCCTGTGGAAAAACAATGTGCAGCAATAAAAAGTAACTTAGCGTAAACAATGATCACAGGACATGGAATAAAAGACCCAAATGGTCAAATTTGCAATTTAAATACACAGGCCTTTAAAGTATCCATGCATACACCATACAAGCGGAGATTGAACTAGCCACCTTATTCTATAACTACTGTCAAATTGACGACGTGCAATTCACCAAGACAATAATAACAAAGAAGATCAAAGCATACAACAACCTAGTGATACGATATTCATTATGAAGTTTGCTCTGATACAACCTCTAAGTGGGCATCATGAGAAGGCTGTTGCTCTATCTGCACCACTTCACGTTGGAATTGTTGTGGTTGTTCTCCTTGCCAGGTCCAAACAATGTCCTTAAGTGCTGGTCTAACGTCCTGTTTCAGAAGCTTCTGGTACTCCAAGGTATCCCCATTGGTCTTTTTTAGCTCCACCAAATGGAAGAGTGAGGTGATCTCAAAAATTTCAGCATCGATGCCCAAAGTCCCTTTCCTGCCTTCCTTGGAGCCTTCTAACTTGAACAAACCTCCATCTTTCTTCTTTATTTTCAGCCGAAAACGCTTACAAATTTCTTCCAACTTAGAGATGATAATTGAGGCAGGCTTGTTAGAAGTAAACCGCACCTCTTTGTTATGAAGAGTCTCCTCAAACAGACCAGATAAGTCAAAACCTGATGAAAAGGAGATGATATCAAAAGCATTTAAGTTACAAGGTTTTCCCAGTTCTTGCTTTGACTCTGAAACAGGACCACCATTCTCATTAGCTTCAAATACTCCATCAGTGTCCAAAGGAGCAAGTTCTTTGTCTTTGGTCTCAGTAACAATGGGCTTCTCTAGCCCCTTTCTAAACCAAGAGTTTTCCATAATTTTGGCCATTGATATCCTGGTCTTCGGGTTTGGGTCCAATATTTTGGACAACAATCGCCGAACATCTGGTGCAAACCATTTAGGAAATTTGAAGTCTCCTTTACCAATCTTCCTGTACAACTCCATCAGATTAGAGTCATGGAATGGAAGATAACCAGCCAATAGAACAAACAATATTACCCCGCATGACCATATATCAGCTTTGGTCCCATCATATCCCATTCTGTTTATCACTTCTGGAGCAACATAGGCAGGAGTACCACATGTAGTATGGAGTAATCCATCTTGGCACTTAGATTCAGCTAGGGCACTCAACCCAAAGTCTGAAACCTTCAAATTCTCATTTTCATCCAATAGTAGATTTTCTGGTTTCAAATCCCGATGACACACACCTCGGCTGTGGCAGTAATCAACAGCACAGATCAATTGCTGAAAATATCTCCTAGCAATATCCACCTTGAGCTTTCCTTTGGACACCTTGTTAAAGAGCTCACCACCTTTCACATACTCCATGACAAAGTAAATTTTGGTTTTACTCGCCATTACCTCATAAAGCTCAACCACATGTGGATGTCTGACTAGTCTCATCACTGAAATTTCACGCTTAATCTGATCAACCATCCCAACTTTGAAAACCTTCTCTTTATCAATTACTTTAATGGCCACACTCATGCCAGTTATGAGGTTCCTTGCATGGTATACCTTTGCAAAGGTTCCTTGGCCTAATAATCTCCCTAGTTCATATCGTTGCATAAGCACACTTCCTTTCTGTTCCATTTCTTGTAACACTATTTGTATACAACCAATGCTACTATCAATGGTATATACTAAGTAAAGGTAATTATTTGACCAAAAGCAGAAAACTGCTTCCAAAGACGTTCAAAGCTCAACCGTCTTCACAAACGTCATGTTTTGACATCATACAACTGCTTAGATTTCTAGCCACCTCAGGCACTTGAGCAAGAAAGAGATATGGGCAATGGACTAAACATCCAATCTCATCAAGGATGAACAAGGCTAGCTCAGATGGAGCTACAACCTCATTAACATCGCAAAAGGAACTTGTGACTTTGAAGCACATCTTTCTGCATTCCCTGGTTTTTGTGATGACACTGGAGAATACTGAAGAAGACAGACTTCTTAAAAATTTTGTAGAATAGTCAAGGTATAAAGCAGCACCTGGTTAACTTTCAACTACCCAGCAGAACAACATTTAATGAAAGGCGCACCTGAAAGAATGACAGCAAATTTAATAGGTAAACTCAAACAATCCAATCTCACTAAATAAATTATATAAAAATTCCATATACATAAGCTGCATAAGACACTAAAGGTCACAATTGAATTTCATGTTAGGTAAAGCTTAACCTTTATTTTCTATTAATAGTTAAAACTTCTTTCAGATGCTAGTATTTAACAATCTGGATGCACTTGCAACAAACTAAGAAAAGGGGCACAGAAGTCAACAATCCCGAAACCAAAAATTAGGTGGATTTTAATCATATTTTTACAGGATTTGATTTGAGGACAAATTAAGTAATACACTAATTACAGTTTTCTCTAGTAGTCTAGTTGGTTCTAGAGATACTAGGAATAAATGATTCATTACAAAGAAAAAGAGAACAGGTTTAAACAACTGTTACAAACGTATATGGTGTCAAAATCTAAGAATAAATCCAAGCCAGAGGAGGCAGTACATTACTTGGAAGCAATCAAATTTAATCAAATAGAGCCCAATGACGTTGTTTGATTCATGTAGCTGAACCCACCTGGCGGGATAAAGATTTGGTTGTTGTTGTTACTGTAATCAATTGGCTGTTTGTATACGCACACTGTCAATACAATACACCAATGGGCTTGAGACTTGAACAAAACAAGTGAAACACACGAGACCTGCATTCTGTTTTGAAGTGAATGCCGGTGATTTCTTACAATGGCAAACTAGATATACAAATAAAATAATGCTCACATTGCTCCGTGAATTTTCTAAAAGTGGGAGAATTTAGTGGCACTTCAAACGGAAAGGAAATTCTACAAGGTTGAAAATAGGCATTTGGGTTGTCTACATTTCTATATGCATGTGCTTCCACTTTCCATCATATCATGACCTAACATTTGTAATCTTCCATCCTGCCTACCTATTTGGCTATTTTCATGTGTATTTCACATGTCACAAGTCCTTGCACAACATATTAATAAGGGTAGTGATAAAAATGTAGACAAATTTTTTATCCATGCCCTATGATTAGTAAGACTATTATCACTTCTGTGTGTAATACTATAATACAAGAGATTAATCGCTGAAAATAAGTAAAGTAGCAGCCAAAAAAAAATCTACAAGAAAATAATAGAAAAACTAAGAAGTCGCCATTACGAGAAATGTATTAGAATCAACCAAAATCGTCAGACTAATAAGATAAAAGCAGCAATCACAAAGAAATTAACCAAAAAAAGCAAAACAAAAGAAAAGAAAAATAGAAAACACCGTCCCCCATACCCAAAAAGAAGAAAAAGGGGAAAAAAAAAGATGGGTATAGAGAGGAGAAAAGATTGGAACTTTGTGAGATGCGAGACAAAAACACTTTGAACTCATCATAATGACCCCACCCGAATCATTTCAACACTGTACACTCAATAGAGGTGGAAGAAAACAACAATCAGCCAACTAAACCAGAAATTGGAGAGTAAATCTGGGTTATCAACCAAACGGCGTAACATTCGTAGCCCAGATGCTGCGGTGAACAATTTTCTCGTGAAACAAACAACGAGAAACAATTATAAATTATCAAAGTTGAAGGCAAACAAATCAAGTTTCAAACTTTCAAACAGCAAGAAGAGCGAAGACACAGAAAAATTATGCAGAAGGAAACTGATAAGGGTATCTCAATTTACCTACAAAAGAGTTTGAGAATGGTTTTTTCTGTTGTTCTCTTTCCGGCTGCAACGAAGACGAACAAGAAGAAAGCAAGGGGTAGGAGAGAGAAGCTGAGAAGAGAGAGAATGTATTGTCGTTTTACCGTAAGAGCGGAAATTTGAGAAAACCCTTGCGCCTTCTGAGCTGCTTCTTATAAGCCTGTGGCGCTTCCCAGTGGTGGTGACTGCTCATCATTACGGATTTTTTTTTTTAAATTATTTTATACAATGCCATGCTGAGGCCAAAAATGGATGTTGTGATTATTTTTATGATAAAATTTATTTTTCATCTTCCACATATATTTGTTATGTTTTGGTTTTTAGTAGTGAATTTTATTAATTAAATTTTTTAAATTTTAAGTTATCTTATCCTTTCATGAATAAAAAAAAATTTAAAGGATTTGAAAGATGAAATTAGTTAGTAATTTAAAATTTAAGAAATTAAATTGATAAAAATAATTTTTTATAGATGAAATTGATAAAAAAAATATTCTGGTAAAAATTTAATTAAAATTTGAGAGTTTAAAAATTTTTTCGTAAAAAAAAGTATTTGAATTTTTAACTTTGTGTGTATTCTTAAATTGTAATTTATGATTAAACTTATTTAGCATATTGAGATTTATTATTAAGAATTAATTTACACTTTATTTTTTTGGGTACAATATACTTTGATTTTCATATGTTTGAATTACTTAAATTAAGCTCAAATGAACACATTTTAAAAAGTATAACAAACAATGAAATCATGAGAGAAATATAAAAAAAATTGACTATCCAATTAAACGTGAAGTTAGAAAGATAAGGATTAATAGGAACATTTTTTGAATTCACTTATCGTCTCTTATAAATTGCACCAAAAATCATCTCTTATAAATTACTCAAAGTTATATACATTTTGAATGACTTTTTTTTTCTTTTTTCTTTTTTGATAAATACACTTTGAATAACTTACTGTGTTTTGTTTTAGATTTTCGTCACCATAAATTTGCATTTGCACGATTCTCTATTATATGTCTCAATGAGTGCTTTCTCAAAGAAACATGTTTTTTACTTGGATTAAACACGCATGGGCGGTGGAAACTGGAAACAGAACGTAAAATAAAGTGGCGCTTAATAAGATTCTTTCTAAAGGATATAAAATAAGAATAATTTAAGAACCACTCTACCAACCACAAGTTGTTGTTGCCTTGTTGATCTTTAAAATACATAGACGTATAATTTATTCGCAACAATTGCTGTTTAACTGTATAAAAGGGCTCCAAGTGGAAGCACTTGTACAGCAACTATCAAATGCTATTATTATTATTATTATTATTATCAAATGTCAATACAGGAACAAACTCATCACCTAATTTGCCAGCCCAGAACCCTGCTACGTCGATGGCATCATTATTTTTTATTAGTTAACATAAACGAAAAAAAAAGACGGTTTCTCATTAATCGAAAAAAATGTCAATGATAAAAAAATATATAATAAAATTTGTGAGGAAACAAAATTTAATTGGATGTTTCGTTGGCGGGCGGGACTACGAAATAATGAATTATGAAATGAAGCTTCGTTCTTCTCGTGATCCGCGGAGACAACCAATCAGGAGGCGACACGTTGCAGTTGAAGCTTCGTCACAGCTGAATGCCGAATCGCCGATGCCGATGCTGACGCTGATGGTGATGCAGGTTCGGCCTCCCGCGTTACGTTTCTGAGGATGCTTTCTGACCGTAGACGTGGCATCTATTGACGTGTGCCGAAACCACGTATCAGACTCGTAGGTGGCTGTCCGCTGAAGGGTGGGGACCACGGTCGTTTCTAGATTCTGATCCTGGCGTTCGTTGTTCTCTCAAGGAAGTGACTCACGCGCTTGTTGCACTGGGAGTGTTCGGTGGCCGTTTGTTTTGTCCTTGGAGACTGGAACGAGGTTGTGTCCATTTTATATCTTATTTATTTTAATATTTATATAATTTTTTTTAAATGTAATTTAATTTTAAAAGTTTATTTAATTTAAAATAATTAATTAAGTATAAATTTTTTAAATGTAAATTATTTTATTTAATTTTAATTTTATTTAAAATAAAATTTATAAACTTAAATTTATTTAAAATTAAATTTAAAATTTTGGATTATAATAATGATACTTACACTGTTACACATACATAAAACCTCTCATAACTCGCCTTGCCTTTTATCAACATCAATGATTTTGGAAATGAAAAAAGAGATAAGAGAAAATGAATAACAGTGATCATAAGTATGTAAAAAATATTATAACTCATTTGATTGTTTTTTTATTCATGTTTTATCATAATTTTGAGTTCAATTTTTAAGCTTTTTTGTTAATAAATTATTTATAAGTATTTTTATAAATTTTTAATAAAATCAGAACATACTTTAATCCTAAATTAGAATGAGCTTTTTTCGTCAACTTAAATTTTTTATCACCAAAAAAATTATTATATTTTGTATATAACATTACTTTTTGAACTATAAATTATAATTTACTAATTTGATTTTATATAAAAATGAACATGTAATCTAGTGATTTTTTTATTTTATTTTATTTATCATTTTAAAAGATTAATTTTATTTGTTTTTAAAAATTAAATGTTAATTTTTTAAATTATTTTTATATCAATGACATGAGAGAAAAAATCTATAAAGTAAATAATATTTTGAGTATTTTAATAAATTTTTAAAGGAATTTATTTAATAATTTATTTAATTTTTATATAATTATTTTAAATGACAAATAAAAAACTGAACCGAAAATATTATTTAAAGGTAAAATGCAAACAATTCCTTTAATTTTGAGTCATAAGCAATTTATCCTTTGAAGTTTGAATTTTAAAAAAGGTTAAAAAAAATACCTAGTAATTCTTGGATTTAGCTACATGTACAAAAAAAAAAAAAAAACAAACGCTCCTCAAACTTTGAAACATGTAATTTGCCCCTCAAAATTTTAGAAGTGGTCAAAAGTCAAAACACCCATTTATTCTCAATTAAATGTTAAAAAAAAAAAATTCATCCAGCAGACATCCATTTAATTAATGAAAATCGTCATGCCGGTATTATATATTGATGTAAAACAATTTTAATACTATTTCAACAATTGATGTGTATCTTAAATAAGTCAATTTATTTACTTCTAAAAAACAAAAATACATTTACATTCAATATAAAAAAAAAACATTTACATATTTTAGTAGTTTTTAGGGGTGGAAATAGGTCAGGTGACCTATAATTTAATCTATTTTCAGCTTTAGCAGGCTTGAACCTATGTAGTATACAAGTCATGTTTAAGCTATTATAAAAGCATATTTAATTAAATAAGTCAGACTTAAATTATTAAAAATATCTATTTGACTTTATAGGCTAGTTTATTCATCTATTTTTAATATATATATATATAAAATTAAAAATTATAATATTTATACAATTTATCATTACATATTTATATAATTTATTAATTTAAATATAATTTAACAATTTTAAATAAAGACATAGATTATTTAAGATTTTTAAAGTATAAACTTATTAATCTAATTTAAAATTCTCATATAATGTAGGCTTTTAAATAAGTTTATAGTTCAGGCTAAGTTTTTGTATTTTCATAAAAAGGTCAAACTAAAAAAAAAAAAAACTTAAGTCAGATAATATGTCAGACTTAGATTTAGTGTTTTACAAGGTCACGTCTATTTAAATAAAATCTAATATAACTTAACCTATTTCCACTCCTAGTCATCAACTTAAACCATTTAAAATCAATTTATTGTTATTAAGATGGGAAACACTTCTTAACCCAACCAACCCAACCTCCACATATTGTTGGCTAAATGAGTTAGCTTGCCTAAATAAATTATTTCATTTTTTGTCTTTTTTTTTTTGTTACATTGAGTATCTTATAATATAAAAAACGTTGATTGCATCATATTTTATTATACTAATTATATATCGTAAACTATAAATTTAATAGAAAAAGTTTTTTTTTTAAGTTTTTAGTGGGCCTACACACAACTCAAATGGTGGTAGTTATTTAATCTGTCGTTCTTTGAGTGTAGATATATCATATATGAACCCAATTTGCCTGCCCTAAAAGCATGACGAGTTAGGCCACCCATTAGAACTAACATATTTTGACATCTATATTTTATTGAACTGAATTTTTTTTTGGGGCACATTGAGTAAAAAAATCAATGGGTTTGACACTTTTTTAAAATTTGAGAGGCTAATTGCACATGACTTAAAGGTTGATGAGTTTTTTTTTTTTTGTGTTTTATAAGTTAATTAGATGGATGTCTTTTGGATGAAAGAAATTTTTTTGCACATATATGAACAGATTTTCTGATCATTTTTTAAACTCATGGGTAAATCTCACATGACTCATAGTTAAAGAAATTTTTTTGCATTTTATTCATTATTTAAATAGTATTATACATGATTTTTGAAAATTGAAAGTATAATTAATAAAATAATTTCAGTCTTAAGATTGAGATTGATTCTAGTTGAGTTATAAATTTATTGTCATATCTATCTTATTATTTTAAATTAGAAACAAAGGTAATAATAGTTGTATATATTTAATATTAAAACTTTGTATGGTAATTAGTTTTTTCTTTTACATTGTTCTATGTAAAAATAAAATAAATTTTTATATAAAAAGTTAATGTGTAAATATTAAAATTGGATAAGTAGCGATATTAGTAACATTTGCACCATGATATGTACGCATTGAAGGCAAACATTCTTTTTATGGTTACAGAGAAGTTACAATCACTTGTATAGAGATGGAGATAAGTGGTTTTGTGGATGATCAAACTTTCGACATCATCACGCATTAATTTTAGAGACTGACAAGTGCTAGTTGGGTTATAAACTTATTGGCCGTGGAAAACAAATATTATACTATATACTATAAACATATGGCTCAGCATTGTTCTCAGTTATGAATTTATTATCTATTACCTATTATATATATTAAATGAGAAGAGTAGTTTGATTTTGTTATGTGACAGTTGACTATGTCATTTAAAAATCTATTTTAATATTTGAATTCAATAAAATAATGTTTATATAGTAAGTAATGATGATATAGATATTGAATGCTATAATATATTTATTGTGATAATTGATAAGTCGTGATTTTAAATTCTAAATGAAGAAAATTCATGGGTCAAACCTTTTAAAATTCTTCCTTTTTTGTTTTTTTATTATTATTATTTCATATCTTCTTTTTATTTTATAATATTGTTCTCTCACTTTTTAATTTTTATGAATTAAATTTAGAATAAAATACATTTTACACCGTTGAAATTTATTCTAATATTAAATTACCTTCTTAAAGTTTTTTTTTTGTATCACTAAACTATCATGAACTTTGATTTGACTTGAAAACGTTAGTTTTTCTATTAAATGAAACAGGAGCTAACATTCAGTTTCAAGTTAAACCAAATTTTATAGAGATTTAATGAGATAAAAAAAATTTTATGGAGTAATTTGATAAAAGGATAAATTTTAAGAGTATAACTTGTATTTTATCACATAAGATTTTTTAACTAAACATCACATGATATGCACATAGGTCACATGGTGTGCATGTGGAGGTAACATTCATTTTATTTAACAACAAAATTAACGTTCAAGTCAAACAAAAATTCAGGAGATTTAGTGAGATAAAAAAACTTCAGTAAGGTAATTTAATATTGAAATAAATTTTAAGAATATAAATTATATTTTACTCCTAAATTTAAAATTTCAATTCTCTTTTTGTCTGTCTGAATTAACCAATAATTATTATTAAACTTTCTTAAATAAAGAAAAATATTAAAATAATATTAAAAATATTAAAATAAGCTTAAAATAAGCAATGAATATATAATTTTAAATTATGTAAAATTAAAAAGAATAATGATTTATTAAACATCTCTTTTAAAATTTTTATAAGTGATTTTTTTTGTTTTTATATAATATTATATTATGATTTTTAAGTAATAAATTATTCTTAAAAAATATTATTTTCTTATTTTGTCTTTCTAAGTTTTTCTGTGTATCACACAGGTTTTATGTTAGTTATATATATGATGATCTCCAATGAACTTGACTTCTCTATGATTTATTAGAGAAGAAATTTTCCTTCAGCAAACTTTATTTGGATTTATTGTGGTATGGAAGTGCTAATAATAATAGTAATGAACTTAATTAATATGAGAAGCACTTAGGTGGGTCCTTTACATTGTTAGCCATAAAAAAGACAATTGAACAATTTTTTTTTTGTTTTTTAAACATCTTCAACCATAAGTAAGGGGCTTGATTTAACTTCAACAATTATCAATCACAGACTTGAAAATGAAAATATAAGAGGCTTGTATATATAGGATATGAAACAAAGCAGTGGTACCATTGATATCCGAGGTCATTATTGGCCTTACATTGAATTTTTAAGTTGAAGTTGTCAACTATGGGCAATGAGTCTTCTCTTGTTTTTAAAATTGGTTTGAATCTCCTAGACACTATGATTATAGTAGCAAATCACATAGAAAACATTTAATACCACGCTTCTCTTATATGTGATTTGCCATGAGTTCATTTAAATGAAATAATTGGACTAATAGTTAAAGAAATGTATACTCAAGTTTAAACTTTCAGTTAATATTAAGGGAAATTAATCATTTTGAATGTACGAGACTAATGTGAGAAAACAATTCAAAAGAATTTAATCTTGATCGAAGCAAAAATTAACATGGAAATACTCTTATTAAAAAAAAGAAAAAAACTATAATTTAAGTCTAGGAAACTAGTTGTCAGTCAGATGAATACTTTAATGGGTTATCGACCATAATGTATGATTGAAAATGTGGGTAGAAATAGTAGCTGAAGTTTCATTGATATTTGGTAGGTGTGGCCATAATGACGAAGAAGACTAGTGAATATACCCTTGCCCCGATTCTTGAAATCTCGCCGCAGCCTCTCATGGTGGGGCTTTCCTTCGTTGAAGTGAATGGACAAAACACCAACGCCCAACCATAACCAATGGCTGGACATTATCCGTAAATTATTATGAATGCTTAATGCTCTCACAAACACCACACATAAACATGTGATCGAGTTCCCGAGCCATGCGATCATTGTCATCCTTCATCTTGCACTATACGTGAAGAGATCACAGCAGGGTGGACCCAGGGGAAGGGAGGGACAGAGCAGAACCCGCAGTGTTGTTTTCCAATCCATAAATTGGTTAAAGAAAACAAGTGGTCTCCCATGACGTGTTTGCGTAGAGCAGTCCGATTCTTAAAAATTATATTTAAAAAAAAATTATATTATATTTAAAAAAATTAAGTTTATAAGATAATTCAATTTAATTGAATTTTGTGAGATATTTATAGTTAAAAAGAAGAAAAAAGAAAACCAGTGGTCTGGTAGGAAGGAAAACTACAAGAGAAAGGGGAAGGCTACCAAATCATATATCACTTGCTTGTCAGATCCTGGCTTCCAACTTATTGCTTCAACACGTAGAAAGACTGAAAGATACATCTCCTTTTGGTTTGCGTCTCTCTGAAGTTGCGAGACCACAAACACATATTTGGTTAGTTCACGGGAGCCCAAAATACCATAAAGACGTGGTCTTTTTTTTTTTTAATTTTTTTATGAGCTTAGCTAAGAATTATCCTTGTGAGCTTTGCACCAAGTCTTGATTTAATTTAGTATATGTTTAAATTAACTTATTTTATTATCAAAACAGTTTATAATTAAAATTTTTTTGAAAGAGTTTTTATAAACAAAAAATTCTTAAAAATAAATTGTGACAAACATGCACTTAGTCTATTCTTTTTTCATTGCAAGACTTTCTCATTCACCTTTGAATTTCCAATAAATTTTTATAACTTGATAGTCTTGTTTCAGCCAGAAGTTGGGCTAAAATAGAGTATCATTAGCCAGACTTCACATTCCAAACGAATAATATGAGAGTTTGCAATTTTCAACAATGTAGTGTTATGGCACAAATAGGAGTGACAAATGGATGCATGAAATGATTTTTTTTTTTTGATAGTAAAGGGGCCGAGGCCTAAGTATGAGATGAATTTTAAATTGAATCATAATAAATGCATATAAAAAAAATCATTGATTCATTTAGAATTAAAAAAGAAATTATTAAAATTATTTAATTCATTCATTTTTTATTTTAATGCATGAATATCCATCCATTCTATCTATAAATATCTATTTCATTTATTTAAAATAATATTTTGTCTAACAAAAATACTAATTCTCTCTTATAAATATATTTAGTCTTTTCCTTTATTTAAATACATTTTATTTTTCATCATTACTTTTTTTTCAACTAGATACATTTTAACTTTTTTTTATGTTTAAATACATTTTATTATTCAAACCTTACTAATATCTATTGTATACCAATGAATATTTTTGATTAATTTATTAACTATTAATTAATTAAAACAAATTTAATATCTAATTTATTATTATAATTACATAAATTGAAATAAATTTAGATTTGAATGAATTGAACGGATGATGATTGATGAATTCAATTGCCACCAGTAGGCACAAAACAAACCCGGTAGGTTCAAGAGATCAGCAATATCAACCTTTTATCTATAAGAGACGAGAAAAATGAAATAAAAGCATGAAACAAACTGCTGGACATAACACGGGTAAACTAAAGGAGTTGCAATATAGATGATATGGAAAATGAAGGGAAGAAGACATACACTATTACCACAGTAATCGGAAATTAATAGAGAAACAGGCACCATGCTTTCAAAATGAAGAAATACATGGCATTTCCCTCAGAATTATAAACTTTGACAATTAATGAGAGTAGATATTGGCATATTGCACAGCAAAAGCACATTTAGATACAACCATTTGACTCTTAAATGTAGATAGAGTAACAGCTAAAGCACAGTTATGTGATTGCTTTGTTATTATACAATATGCATAGAGAGAAAGAGAGATTGGGGGCAAAATATGTATACAGCAATCTTTTAGCAGTAAGCGCCCCATAGATCAGGTAGACTTTTGTTTCCATAATTAAGAGTCGTAAAGCAAGGCTTCCTGGCTAACTACTGTGGAAGCCTTGCAAGCATGCAGTGCAGTGCATATATCTGTTGTCTCGAGGAACTTCTCTGCATTGACAAGGATCAACGGTCCATACTCGAAAACCATCCTCTTGCACTGCAAATAATTTGAAGATTAAGAAAAAATCTCAAGTCAATCTATGAAAAGGAGAATTATGTTCTCGTGCACTTTCTGTATAGCACTGCAAAATTTCTCATTGCCGTATATGTGTATTTGCCTACTAGGGCATAGTGCATCATCATGTACAAGTACAAATACAATAATATATCCTATCCAGCTCCTACAACGCACTATCATTGGGTTGGACTATCCTTATAGTATCTGAAGATAATTGTAGTAGTAGAGTTTGTTCCTCTAGGAGGTGCACAGAGCATACAGTTATAATTTATAACTGTAAATTTTCACACTAGAGTCAATTATTCATGGTAAGGAGCCAACTGAGCCCGGAAATTATCATTGCATGGAAATTACTGTGGGACCAATCATGATAGTTTATTCAACTGGATAAAAAACTGAAGCTTCATATTATTGAATTTGAATCAAAGGATAGAATCCATGCCACTTGGTGTTTAAAACTGCAAAGGCAGCTCAATAAATAAGATAGAAAAAGAAAAAGGGGGAATTTCTCAGATTTCTCTTACCTTGCTTGCAAACTTATCCACCGAATTGCACACCTTCAGTAGTGCCTCAATTATCTCTACCTGACATTTTAAAATAAATGGTCAGGTGTTTATTCAACAAAAGGTAACTAAAACCAAGCAGGGTTGGAACTAGGATTAAGACATTGGAGGGGCCAAAACAAAGAAAGCAGAGGGATTTTGAGGAAACTAAAAGTTTTGAGGGAGCCAAGTTGCATATTTCACAAGAGTGAAACAAAAACCAAAGAAAAATTCTTAGATTTTAAAAATTTTGACGGGTTAACGTAGGTCTGCTCGTGTAACCAAGCAAGCTGCAAGCCACATCCTTCTATAAAACCATAAATACAATACTAGTGAATATTTCACAAAAGATCTTCAGCACAGGTCTCTTATTATTTATTCAAATCACCATTATCATAACAAAAGATGGCGGAAATCTACATATTACATATATCTTCCCTTTTTCCATTTGGGATCCATATTTTCATTTCTATTAAAATATTATGCATATACTTCCATATGCTACATCCAATCAATAACCAAATTCCTTTTCTGTTTGGCTGCAAACCATAGGTTTTCTCAAATAAGAAAAAGTTTAATTACTCCAGGACTACCGGTTACGGGGCCAATAGCATGCCTAGGTCCCAGAGGGGCAGGCAAATACCCACCCAGACTCTCAAGCTCAAAGGATTACCTTCAAGGAGATTACTCAACTAGCCCCTAGGCATTAGAAGATCTCCCTGTGGAGGGATGACCACCAAGCAGGACTATCAGTTGAAGGGGGGATTCAAACCCTACACATGGGGAATGCAAAGTCTTATCCGAATTTCTTCAACTAGTTGAGCCAACCCATGTAGTTATGAAACCCTTGTGGAACTTGAAGATGAAAATAAAAAGAAAATCTAATTTGCAATAAATTCTCCACACTCACAAATTTTAAAGCTCTAAAAGTAATTTAAGTATGCAACAACCATCAAAATTTTGTAGTAGATAAAAAACCTGTGGAACTTAAAAATGCAGAAAAATTATGCTCATATCAAGGATAGAGAAAGTAAAATTCCACACCGTATTCTTCATTAGAGTAGCAGCAGGCGCAACTACTTACCTTTGTGTCAGGATCTTTCAACTTAGCCAATAGTGCTGAAACAGTATCTTTGCAAAATTGACAGCTATTTTCTTGAACTTGTGAGGAAATTTTTGCAATGCGAAGACAGAGGTCGACCTTTTTGCAGAATTCTTCAGGCTTAACTGAAGCTATTTCTAAGAAGAAAAGAGGAGCATAATAGTCCACCAACAAGATGCACTGTGCAATACAGAAGAAACAGAGATAAGTAAATATGGGATCTGCTAAGTTGCAGTTCATTCATCCATTCACCCTTTAAGTTCCTAAAATGTGCTGAGATCTTTCCCACTATTATGTCTTAAACCACTCCTTATTTTTTACAACATTCACCACAGTAGTTCATGGTACAACAAAAACTGGGCAAGCTGTATTATTCTCTATATGAGAAGTTAACATAGTATCATATTTGCAGCCCATCATCCATCAAGAGGGAGCCAAGAATGTTGTTTAATATTAAAGAGCATAGCAGGAAATCAAACTCAGTTTTGCAACAACTGAGAAGTACAGCATCTAAACCAAAACAGGAGAGATCCAAAAGGTGACCAACCTGCTGCTTAAAAGCTTGTAGCTTGTCGCAAGTATTGTGAAGGATATCAATGATCTCATCCTGGGTCTTATTTTCATTTAGATAATCAAGTGCCTTGGAAGTATATTCCTCACAAAGTGCACACACATCTAGTTTTCTGCTTAGTTCTGCATTTTAAAGATATGTCAAAAAATAGACATACTCATGCTACATTTGTATTTCAAACTAGATTTAAAAGAAATTATTCCTATAAGCAAAAGTGTAAAGAATTACAGATGATGTTCAATCAAACCACATTTGCTTCAGTGGTCTAATGAAAACTAGTAAGCCTTTCAGTTTCTAAGGTGAAGGCTGTTGGATTTTTGACAAATTGGCACCTTCAGGACTAAACTAATGAAAAGTTCTTCTATTAAAAAACTTATATCCATCCTTAACCTATACTATAGCATGTAATCTTAGGGAAAAGGCCATTGATAAAACTGAAACTCATAAATCAAGCTTAGAGGAAGAAATGCCATTTTACGACCGGTGCTCCTTTCCATCAAGTGAAGAGCCTCTGAAAATGGATCAGAGCAATTCAACTAACTATGTTTGATAAAAATAAGTGATTTCTACAACCAGAAGTAGAATCCAAAGCAGGAAGAATACTGGTGCAACAGACTACACCCAAAAATAAAAAATACAGTGTCAAACAGTAGATCTCAGTAACAAAATTAGCAATCTGCTTCTATTCCAAAGCATGGGCTAAGCCATTATCTAAATCTCCCATTACTTCTCCCACCCTGTTTTTCTCATAGCTGTCGCTGAAATTTATCCCAAGAATTTCCTACATCATCATGTGTCCCAAATCAAGCATAGAGAATAGGAATCACCCATCCCTTAATGCCCATTCATCTTCAAAGAATTTATCCAGCAGTTTTTGGTGTGAAGGAGCTGGCCTAGCTGAGGTCATGTCATCACTAGACTTACTCAAGACCCATAGACCCCTATTTGGCCTATCTTAGATGTCTCATTTGAGGAGATTCCTATAAATTTATATAGCTGAAACACAACAATATTATTGCATCCCATTCTTTTGGTCACTTCTCTCATTTTAGTTTATCCTACAAAAAACGTCATATCTTCATATGTCTAAACTGTAAACCATAAAGCCCTTAATTTAATCCAAGTTTATTTATGACAATCATCTGGTGTCAGTTTGAGCACAACTCTTTTCTTACTGGTGGGTAAAATCAGAGTAAACAGTCACTACTTAAATTTTTCTTCATTCGTGTGAAGGAGGGAACTAGCTGATAGCATGTTCTCAGCAGACTTTTTGGCCTTTCTGAAATGGCTCATTTGAGGATGTTTGTATAAGTTTATATGGGCAAACTACAATCATATTACTCCACCCCATTGGTGGGTGAAATCTAAGATTAACCTATCTTTCCTTAAAATTTGCACATTCATCAATAGTGATGAATAAATGGGAGATTGAAAATGTAATGTGTAATACCTCAACTCTATCTGTCTTCCTAAGCAGGATAATAAAAGCAAAGAAAGGCGAGAATGAAATCAGTCAACAATGTTACCAGAAGTGTCAGAGTTTGCCGTATTACTGCTCCAAAGATCAGGGTTTGCCAGTTCTCTTGCATCACAAGCCCAAGCAGCACACAGCACAACAAGAAACAAGAGGCCCATTCTCTCTTCCATGGTGCCTTTAACAAGCACTAAAAAAAAAAAAAAAGAGAGCGATGTTAACTTCCATCAGAAAAAAACTAGAAATTAATAAAAATGTAAGGTCTATTATAAAGAAAAACATTGAGACAGATCAGATATGGAATATATAATGAAATTTGATGACTTTTGAGACGTAAGAACTGACTGAATGCCATATCAAAATATAACGCCATTCTGATAGAACAATGTTATCAATTAAATATTCTTTATTTAGATTTTAGACACTTGTAATAATATGTACCATGTTGATGTTAGTACAGTAGTATACATTTCCCAGAGCAAAACACCGTGGAAAAGTACAGGCCATAATAATGTCTGGACACAAAGGAGAAACTTAGATACTGTATACAAAATAGGAGATCGATGTCCGTAACTCTTGTTCCTAATAACTAAATTAACTTTACTATGACAATTCACAAGTTCAACCCTCAAAGGTCTACACAGAACCAGCAAAAGGCAGCCAGGGCTATTAAGATCATAATTGTTTGTGTTCACAAACTCTCAAATCACATATGCAGTTCAAAAGGTACATGACCCATCTCTTAATTGAGTGGATATAATCAAGAAAAGAACAGAAACATGCTACATTGCTAAGGCTGAGCTTACCCAAAATAAAACCAATTCAAGTTTGAGAATGACTGTCATTAATTAGATTAAATATGTTATATACAAACCAGCGCAGCAGCTTAGAACTGTTCAGAGATAGATCGTTGTCAGCATGGATAATAACCCTATAGTTACACACTTACTCGTAAATAAAAAACCAGAAACCGAATTTAGATTAACAATGATTTAATCCAACACAAAACAGAAAGTGCAGTGGTGGCCGGTGGACTGGTAGCAGGACCAATTAAGATAACAGAAAATAGTTGAGAGCAATTACATGTTCAGAAATTAAAAAAAAAAAAACATAGAACATAAGTTCATATTGAATTCAGAGAGGGGGATGAAGACCAGGCAATAAAAAGGGGTAGCAAGATGAAAATAAACAAAACCCGGGAAATGATTAAAGTTGGGGATTGATGGATGGCAAGTACAAAAGAAAATTTTTTTTGCTAATTTTCTGAGTGATTTTTCCCGGGAAACAAACGAAATATGGAAAGAAGAGAAGAAAGAAAGCTTACCTTTTTGGTGAAGCAACGAAATGTGGATAAGAATGGAAGGGAAGGTGAGGGAAAGTGGCAGTGATTCCTTGGACTTGGAGTGTCGTGTTGGGAATGGTTGCTTTCATTATCATTGGTTGGTTGCCATGCCTGTCTCAACTTTCTTCAAGATGGCGCTTCAGAAATGCTTCCATGCGCGAAGCCCCGCCGAGGGGATTCTGTGGCTCCCGCTTTTATCATGACGTGTCAGTATCGGGGAGGGGAACTGGCTCCCATGATCAAAATCAAGCCCAGTTTGAGGAGAGATGCTTTGAGATTAGATTGCAATGAGAGAAAATATCTATGGATTCTGAAAGACCAAAAGCCAAAAATGGAAAAAAAAAAAGAAAGGAAAAATCTTTTAACTTTTCTGTTTATGAGAGAAATTCTTTTATAAATTAAGTTAATAATGCACATTGCTTTTTTATTTAATGAGTACTAATGCACATTTATAAGTGTTAATTTTTTATTAATTTAATTTACATAAATTATGTAAATTAAATGTATAAAAATATTTCTTTTTAAATGGAGAAAAAAAAGAAGGAAAGAAAAAAAAAAGAAAAAGAAAAGGTAATGTAATTTCAGACATGTTTCTATTAATATATTTATGTTTTTCAATAAGTTATTAATACAAAAATAACGAACAAGTAAATAAAATGTAGAAGTAGGTTATTAAACAATTGACTAGTCAAAAAGGTTAAGTAAAATCAATTATGTTTAGATATTTATACATTCTGTTTGGCTATAGGTTCTTGTATTTGTATTTAAATAAATTTGTTCCGCATATATTTTCTTCCATCAAATTCAAATTTAATTCACTTAAGATAGCAATTCATGATTAGTTATATTTATACAAAAATGTATTGTTCAACATACAATAATATAACCAACTAAACAGGATATCCCTACTACTTTTATATTTTAACTGATTCAATGTTGTCCCAATTAACTTTTTGATTGGTGCAATTCAGCATATGAACTGCCGAATTCCATGATAAATTTTAATGGGATTATGATGGATATCTTAATTTACATATCTGGATCAATTATTTGGGTAAAACATTAAACACTATAATGAAAAGCTTGTTTAACTTTCAAACATCAAGGTTACTAACTCAGATGGTAAATGAAATTTAGAATATAATTCTTGAGTCGTGTAGTGAAAATAACAAAAACAAAAAATGGTATACTAAACACTCAATATTCAGAATGAATGGAAAAGTTTTCACCTACTTGTTTATACTTAGCATTATGGGTGGAAAAGGAAAAGGTTTATATCTTTTTCTATAAACAAATGTAGAAAAGATTGAAGTTAATTATATTCCCTTTATCGTATAATTCAAACAAGTATTGATGAAAATGCTTTTTTCGCCCATAATTACATTTCAATTCTAATATGAAAATCTCAAAGCAAAATGTATGGTTTCTATACCCATTTTATATTTAGACTAAATTCTTGTTCTCATTTTCACCTCATATTTTCACCTCATTTTGATGCTGTTCATATCAAAACACTGGCTAAAAGTAAGTGTAAAATGGCATCTGCTCCCATATTCTTTCTGGTTTATTTATACTTTCGTGCCTACTAATAGCACCTTGCATTTCACTGTCTTTAATTTGATTTCATTCTCAGTCACCTGTATCCACCAGAAAGGCACTCAAATTGTTATACAAAGTACCAAGTACAAGACTGGTGTAATTCAGTTGATGTCCATATGTGTAAAAATATAGAAAGTAACTAAAAACAGTAGGCAAATGAAAATTATAACACCAGCTTCTTCAAGTTAAGAATTCATATGAATCATCTCTACAACTAGCATAGGATGTTTGGAAAATACACAACTAGGTAGTTAGTATACAAGCAAGGACCGCAACCGATGTAAACAACAAACAAGATTCTACCCAAGCAGGCACAGTAAGAGAATGAGATGAGGACCGACAGATGATGGGATTTAAGCCTTGCTCGTCAGTGCTAGAAGGAAGAAGCAAATTAATCAAACAATCTATCACCTCAAATTCAGCGTTGGCTTCTTCTTCTTCTTTTGTTGTTTTGCCAAAAGAAGCGAGAATCGAGCAAATCCGAATTTCTTTCTCTTTGCAGAAAACTGCATCTGGCCAGTTTCTTTCTCAACTTGCCTATCAAAGGATGGATTGTCGTTTTGTTTGCCAAGCATCTGACCCAGTGACACCTTCCATTTCACCGAGCTTCTTACTCCAGTCATCCTGGCTTCAAACTCTTCTGGCAGAAGCAGCTTCCTGCTCAGTATTTGTCCTATAGATAAGGTTGGCTTTAGAACTGGCTTGGCTTCATCATTTACCAGATTCAGTCCATTTACATCAAGTAAACGAGAATCTCTCCGTGGACAAGAATTTTTGAACTTGGTAGAGTTATGTAGAGAAGAACGTCTCTTGTGACCCTCAGACCGCCACTTCCTTAAAGCCTCTTCAACTGCTAGCTTCCCTCTGTTTGCAGCCTCTACCCTTTCCAGAGCTTCTTCAAGGGACTTCTTGCTGGTTTTAACTTCTTCAGTAGCTTCCTCTACCCTTTTTAAAATGTCCATTTTTGATAAATTTTGATAGCCCATAAGCTCAGTGACAAGAATGTGAGAGCCTTCAATTAAGGGTGGAAACAGGTAAGGTTAAATTAAGTTTTCTTTAAATAAGCCTGATTTGTCTTATAAAATGCTAGACTTGAACTTAACTTATTATTTGACATAAATTTTTTTTTAGTCTCACCTTAGCCTTTTAATGAAAATACAAAAGCCTGATCTGGATTGAAAGGTTATTAAAAACTTACGTTACATAAAAACTTTAAATTAGATTAATAAAGCTTATACTTTAAAAATATCAAATAACTCATGTCTTTAATTAAAATTATTAAATTATATTTGATTCTAACGAAACAATGACAAGACGTTTAGAAACCTAGACACGTGGGCTTTATTTCAAGACATCATTATCTTGGTTGTGAAATAGCCGTTTGAAGGCTACACACACTAGCCAATTAATTAAAACTCGATCAGTAATAGCACTAGGTTTATCTTCTCTAAGAGCTAAATCCAGATCCATTACCCCAAGGTAAAATTGGATTTGCTCACACCATTCAGAGAAGTTGAGTCCATTAAAAACTGCAACAGTTGAGAACAGTGAATGTGTAGCAACTGGTACTGCAAGGAATAAAATTTAAAACATTAATACTTTGAGTTATACATACATACATATCAACATGCTTCACAGATTCAGATACATTTCATACAATGCATATTGATGTTCACCTTTGGGCAATCCATCAATATACAACATTCAACATAATGATGCTAATAAAAATTTCACATAATTTGGCAATAATGTATACACTAACTAGAAATATTTATTATCTTTGGATATATAAATATAACTAATAATATATTCACATCACCAACATTCATGCTCATTTATTATAAAGACAAGCAATCAACCTTTGGGTTGATCCTTAACTGCCTTATAATAATGAACTTCAATTTACCCATAAAAAAACAATAATTTTCATGTTATTTATAGCATCAAAATTATGAGTAATTGAAACACAATCATAATGTTCAGAATTAAACAATTCATAAGAATTTGGCCACTTTGGTGACTAACAAATCCAGCATACTTAATTCCAAACAGAAATATTTTCTAAGCAATTATAGGATTAAATTTTCACATTCAAATTTCCTCCTTTCCTTTCTTTCCTTTTTTTTTTTTTTTTTTTGGAATTTCCTCAACGCAGAACACGAACCGCCACCTCCGGTCGTCTTCTCCGGCGACTTCATGTCCGGTCGTCTTCTCCGGCGGCGCCAGAACCTACACAGTCCGGTCCATCTCTTCGGCGGCGCCAGAGCTTTCATGGTCCGGTCCACCTCTTCGAGCCAGGACCCAAACAAATCCGGACTCCGACCGGAACGCCAGCCCAGACGCGAACCATCTTCTCCGGTCATCTCTGCGGCGATGCCAGGACCATCACAGTCCGATCGATCATCCCTTCGAGCCAGGCTACCACCACCAGCCAGGACCGAAACGGGACTCCTCGTAATACAGATCCCGACTCCTGGCCGGAACCCCAGCCCTTTCCGCTGCGTCAGATTCGGTTTCTTCTCGGGCGGCAGCAACGACTCCAGATCGCCGCACTTCAGCCGGTTAGTCGAGAAAGGTTTCCACAAACCCGACGACCTCAGAAACATGGGGCTCGCTCCTCCTCGACGAGATCCCTCTGCCTCCGCCGCTTGCTGTACAGGCCGTCAACCGGTCCTTCTGGTTTCGGCCAGATCTGGTTTTTCGACGGGAGTTGATGGTGGATCTGGAGGAGCCGTGGCCGATCGATCGTTCAGGAGATGAGCAGAAACAGCCGGTGCGCGACTGTCCGTGAAGAGAAAACGCCGGAACCTTCGCCGGAGAACAGGGGAACGCCGGAGAACAGGAACTTTCGAACGAATTTCTGGCGGATTTTTTTTTTTTTTTTTGAACGGTTTTCTCAGATCTGGCTTTCTCAGATCTTTCTTTCATGTTCATTTTGTAAGAACGATTTAAAAAAATTATCATACATGGAAAATCATGAATTCCCAAACCTTAACTCTGATACCACATGTAAACTTAAACTTGTGTCCTTTACATTATGGATTATCATACTAGAACACAATTAGGATCTTAGGAATTCATGGTTTTCACATACATTTAATATCAAATCAATAAGTGATACTAACCTTTATCCATGATGCGGAATGAACTTCTGATTTGAAAGCCTTACTGAATCTTTATCGGTCCCTTCCCCTTTCGTACTTACACCTTTCACTTTCTGATAGAAGATGATCTCTCTTAGTTGGTGTATCCTTATGGGTAGAGACTGAATATATAGGGGTTTAATATGAAATTCAAACCCATAAAATAGTATCATCAGTTATCGGTTCCTTTCGAATTTCAAAACCATCAATTATCACTTAGGATAATATCCTATAATCATTAGATAATTGCTCCCATCAAGCAATTACTTAATTATCCTCCCTTACAACTAATTTACCTTTTAGCCCTTTAATATGTTTTAATTAAATCATCATTAATTCCCATTAAACATGAGACACATTTCTAACATCAAACTCTTCTGGCAGAAGCAGCTTCGTGCTCAGTATTTGTCCTATAGATAAGGTTGGCTTTAGATCTGGCTTGGCTTCATCATTTACCAGATTCAGTCCATTTACATCAAGTAAACGAGAATCTCTCCGTGGACAAGAATTTTTGAACTTGGTAGAGTTATGTAGAGAAGAACGTCTCTTGTGACCCTCAGACCGCCACTTCCTTAAAGCCTTTTCAACTGCTAGCTTCCCTCTGTTTGCAGCCTCTACCCTTTCCAGAGCTTCTTCAAGGGACTTCTTGCTGGTTTTTAACTTCTTCAGTAGCTTCCTCTACCCTTTTTAAAATGTCCATTTTTGATAAATTTGCTTCATCGACTTCAAGCACAGCATCTGCAACTCTCTTCTTAGATTGTTCCTCTGCATCTCGAGCTTTGGAGGTCAGAGCAGTATACTCTTCAAATGAAAGAGTAATTCCATCGTGCTTATGCAAACAATCTCCAGGTGTACTCTCATCATGACTTGATAAAGCATTAATCTCTGCAAGGGCAGAAGCTTCTGCCACCCCAGCAGCTTCCTTCATTTTTCTGGCAGCAACCAACCTGATTTCAGCAGTTCTTATCATAGTTTTTGTCTGTTCAATCTCAGACATTGTTCTCAAGACTTCTGGTTTTGCAGCTTCTCCCATTTTTTTGAAATGCTCTGCCTCAGAACTCAATTGCTGGAGCTCTCTTGTAATATCTGAAGGATCACCTGAACCACATTTAATTTCAGCATCTTTTGCCACTTGCAGTCTTAGTCTGGTCTGGTTTAGCTCTTCCTCAAGAGAAGATATTTTTGAAGAGTTTTGAGTTAATCTTTCACAGGTCTTCTCAAGTGAGATTCTTTCATTCTCTAGCTTCTTATTAAGTGATTCAACAGAAGCTCGTACGTCAGCGAGATCATTAGTAGTTCTGGTTAGATTCAATTTCGCCTGGTTCACTTGGTTTTCTTTTTCTTCTTCCTCCTTGACAGCTGATCTTTTATCACATACACTCATCTGAAGATTCAAATTTGCTTCAGATTCTTCCTTCTGTAGCTTTGATTTCAAATCTTCAACAAGCCTTTTCGTACTTTCCAGTTCTTTTAAGACATCAAGAGTTTCCCTTTCTTTCAGGATCAGTTCTTTCTCCAATACTGCTGCCTGCTCCTCCAGTTTTTCACTGTCAAGCTCTTCTACGCGGTGCTGCTACAAAGAAAAAAGGGGAGAAGGGGGGGGGGGGGGTTTCACTATTTAACTCATGCAAATTCTTGAAAAGTATAATTCAAAACAAATATTGACACACAAGATGAGGTTCCATGCCAAATGTTCATTTTAGTTGGCCTAAAATGGAGATGTAGGAGAGCAATGTAGCTCTGCATTAGAGAATGATCGACCAAAGTAATTCCTTCTTGTCTTGTGAATTATCTAGGAAAACACTTAGAAAGATATTACTCCAAAGGAGTAAAATGCAGTGAAATCATAAAGCACTGAGATATAAAGAAAATCATAGCATGCAACTCAAGAATGAATTTGAGGATGACATTTGCATCTATGCGCCAAGAGAAGTTACATATGCCCACCATAGAAGAAATAGTGGGCTATTATCATGGTACACGGTTCTCATCAGCCAATAAATAAATTTGATGATACATAGTTATCTACTTCCTAGCTTTTGGTATAGCATTCTCAATCCATATGATTTGAATTATAGTTCTTCAGATCCAAGCCTCCCTAGTACTCACAAGTATAGAAACAGAACCTTAAATCTTAACTCACGAGCCAAAGATGGAGAAACAAACTACAATCACCAACAACAATAAACTTTCCAGAGCAGCATCAAGGAAACAGTATAAATGGGTCCATAAACTGCAACAAATCACTATTAATCACAAAATGGGCAGAGCAAAAACAAAAAGAAAAAAAAAAGAGACAAATAAACAGTTCCTTGATGCCGTATAGAACCTCAATAGAGGTCACACAAGTAAAACAACAGAGACGGACAACCAATTTCAGAAATAACAAAAAAAGAACCCTCCCCCACTCTAATTTGTTTTGTTTTGTTTAGTTTTGACAGTCATAAACCCCCCACCTTTTCTATTGTAGAGGGGAGGAAAAAGTGTTAAAAGTTAGAACTATGAAATTGTGCCATTTCAGCTTGTGGGATGCTGTTTTGAAAATGAATCAGAAACCTTTCTTTCGTGCAGCAATGGCGCAATCAAATGAGAGAGAAGGAAAGAGCTTACCTCAGAACCGGTACCCGTAAGCTTATTCTGAGCGGGTTTCCAGTAACCAACGCCCCCGAATCTGCTCACAGCCTCCTTCACCGATTCAAACGGTGCCGAAGTATCAATCTCCGCTCTGAGACTCTCCTCCTTCTTCACTACGCCGCCACCACCGCCGTCCGAACCCGGTTCAGCCAGGTTCGTCGTCGTTTCGACCACTTGGGAACCCAGATCAGTGGCTTCCATCCTTCACACACTTCACAGTTACACACTGAAGAGAACAAAAACAAGAGAAGAAAAACAGTGGCAGTCCCGGAATTTGAACAAAAACAGACAAGAGGACAAGAAAAAATGGTTGGTGTTTGGTTCAGTGGGACGGTGGGTTTGTGTCTGTGTTGGTACGACATAAGCGGTTGTTGTGTCTGTGTCCTGTGCTTTGGAATGGAAAGCCCTCGAGGAGGGAAAAAAGAAGAAAAATGAGAGGCTCAGCTAAGTGAACGTTTAAACTTGGATTTACAGAGAAGCCCATCGGTTTGGGAAAATAGTACTGGGGTGCAGTGTGCACTGTGCAGTTCAGAGCCGAAAACAGGAACAAACACCTCAACGACATCGTATCTTAAGTTGCAAGTAACTTGGATTAGTTCTTGGATTTTGTTTTGCTTGCAAGATTGGTTGAAGTAAAAGCTCAAACGCAAAAGCATCACCCACTGACTCACTCACTGCTGCTCCTGACTTCTCTGAGTTTTTCCGACCTTTACAGATGTGTGGGGAATGGGCTTTCCCAGTATCTTTGCACATACCTCGCTAGATTCATTGTTGAAATATAGCTTAGAGGTCAAAATGTCAAATTGTCCATTGGGCTAGCATCGGAGCCTAGAAAAGAAATTGACGGGAATGTTGCATACTATTTGGAGTGATGTCATTTATGCTTGCGTGGTGTAATAAAATTTTGTTTGTGTATGCATCGATGCATCCACTTTGAATTGAAGTTCTGTTGTAACGTTAGAAATTTAAATTTTTTTGAAGAATATTTTATAAAAAAAATTTATATTTAAAGAATATGATAATATTTTATAAAAATAAAAAAATTAAAATTTATCACAATAATTATGTTTATTACTTGATTTTTTTTTATTTTAACTTGTAAATGATACGAATTAAGATTATCATAATTATTAGTATTGGATTAATAGTAAAAAATTTAGAGCGTATGTAAGAATTTATATTCAAATTTTTGTATTGTAATTATAACCAAAATGAATTGAAATGGTGTGCATGTGCAACTATTGTTTTGTTTAAATATATAGAAGTAAAACAAGTTTTTGTTGCATTGAGATGATACTTGGTCGAAATTGCTTGGAAGGCTCCTAAAAGGAAAATAAAAGAAAAATGATTACGTTTTGTTTTCGGTAAAAAGGAAAAATGATTATTACATTACATGGGAAAGTGAGAGGGAAAAGTACCCAAGAGGGACAGTAGGCCCATGAACCACGGCAGTAAGGACCATTATGATGTGGGCTTTAGGGAAATAAATGGATTCTAGTATTGATGACCGTTGCACAGAAAATCCTAATCATTCTAGACTTCTAATTCTAAACGAATGACACTGTTTGAATTTCAAAACACTGTAGCATATTCTTCTTCTTCTTCTTCTTATTTTTTTTTTCCCTTCTTTTCTCTTCTTTATCCAAAGAAAGAACGATGCTTTTTATTTCCTTGGCTTGGGGCCAGAATTTATTAGTACAATATTATAGAAATTTTTTTGAAGTTGAATTTCTCAATCGGGTTCCCTTTTGAATGTTGATATATTATACATGAGATGGGATCTAAATATTTATTTGTTCACTTTTGTTTCTTTCTTTGCTAATACCGAGAGAGTTGACTAGTGCATTTTGAAAGAGTATTATAACTCGGTAGATATTTGGCTATAGATTAATTTTTTTCAAAAAATAATTTTAATAAAATTTTAATTATAAATTATTTTAATAAAAAAATAAATTAATTTAAATGTACACTTAACGTACTTGCTCTTTTTTATTTTTGTGGTCTAAGATGTGCTTGCTTATTAGGGCCATTGAATCATGATGATCCATGGGAGTGTTACACTCTGTATGCCTAGTGGGTCTCAAGGGTAATCTGTGCAACCACTACCCAATGTCCAATGCGTGCGGTTTAGCTTAAATTGTTAAATCATGCACGGGCACCAGTTTCTCCTTTTAAGTTTCATTCCGCCGCACAGCACATGTTTATTCTGGATTATTTTGCATGAAAAATTTTTATGCAAAAATTAATATATACTTCTATTGTTGGCTCTTAATTTTAAGAGAATCTACTTAAATTAACGATGTATTTGCACAAGTTTATGAATAATAAAGTATTGGAAAGATGAGATAAAAATCATTACATACACTTAATTGCTTGTTACCAACAAGAAGATAAGACATCATTGAATGTAAAGTAGTACAAATGTGTTCACTTCATTCTTTACTTTTGGCTACTCTTATAATATAAAATTGGGTTGATTGTGTTTTTTTTTTTAAATTTTTATAAAATAGAAAAAAGTGAAAATAAAAAAATTATTGCTTTTATTTCATTTTTACTCCCTTCTAATTTTATATATGGTAATTTCTTACCTCCTTAAACGCACACCTTATAAACATTTCACTTGTGTTTTAGAATTTAAAATATATAGTAAACTGCCAAATTACACTGGTAAAAATTGGAAATATATTTCATATTGGTTCAGTCATATAAGCAGGTACATGTGCATATGCTGCTTCACATAAATTCTGAGCTCTCCTAATAAGATGGAGTGGTAGTAAGAATATGTTACTCTAAGATTATTTGGAATTTTAAATGAATTAAAAGAAGTCCACTCAGATAATTACTTTTAAAATGAGCTACGGTTACCCAAGTACTTTTCAAGTATCAAAGAATTTTTTTTTTTAGAGAAGAATGACTAATAAGCAAAATTACTAGTTCAAAAGAAATTTGAATATTTATATTTGGAGAATGCAGAATCTTATTTGAATCCTTTCTATTTGTTAATCTTTTTTAATTTTACCTTTTAAATCAATACATCCATCTATTGCAAAGATATTTTTACCCGATCAACCAACCAGTACATTCTTGGACTGTGATTCCAGTTGAAGAAAGTATTTTAGATTGTAAAGCAAAAACTTTTCTTTTTTCTTACGAAATATCTCTACATCTTCCATGTAAGTCTGATCTCTGTTTGGGATATTAAAGTTGTCTCAAAATCAAATGCCTAATATTGTAACTAAGTAAAATAATTTGATAGTTTAATGCCATCGTCGTATTTTCTTAGTAATCGTTACTAGTTATGAGAAGGAAATAAATCTACTTGGTTTTTTAAATCCTTACCCATTATATAAGCTTTTGGAATTATTATGATATTTTATTTTTTTTAGGGTATAAGCAATTTTTATGAGTCTTTAAATATTTCATAATTGTTAATTTTTACAATAAATGTTTAAAATATACAAAAATAATCAATAATTAATAAATTTTAACAACTAATAAAAAAAAAGAAAAATAGATATGAGAGTAATCCCTGTAAACTGTACCTTGCATATTACATTCACGCACATCTCTTTCTATGAAACCTACACATTTAATAGTGTCGTGTCCAACTCCCAAGTGCCACGCCCTCATCTCATATAACGCTGACACAGCCCACTCAAGTTTCAGTCATAAATGATGGAGATGGACCATACAGCCACACAGGTGGAGGTGGGTGATCTTCTCTCTAGCTAATTCATTTACTTCAGTCTCATCCATAACCATAGCCATGGTCTAATATCTAAGTCGGTCTTTTTGGTATTAAACAAACCCATATGGCTGTATCAGTTTCTTCAGTCTTCAAAAATGGCGTAAATTCCTGGAAGCTGCATGTGAGGGTTGCACTTTGTACAAGAAAAATTACAACGCAAAGAGCAAAGAAAGAGCATCCCTTAATGGGGCACGTGTGCCCCATGTTAGTGCCATCTCAAGGCACTATTTTCTAGTGCTACCTCCATGTTTGACTCCTCACAAAGTCCAGAGGATCTGCAGCCGTAAATTTAGCATCTTCTTTGGGTATACCAGCAATTCATGTGGGGGACTAGAAGTCTATAAATGTAACTATTTAAGAAGGCTCCCATTTGGGACCCCATTGGAATTTAAGGGTTGCCTTCAGTTGAACCTAGTTGCTTGAGAAGCACTAGCTCATGGACTCAAATTTTGCTCATAGACAATAAAATAAGCGGAGGAAAATGGTCAAAATGGTTAGGTGCAGAAACTAG
The DNA here is from genome assembly GCA_019955255.1 of Castanospermum australe. Taxonomy (NCBI): domain Eukaryota; kingdom Viridiplantae; phylum Streptophyta; class Magnoliopsida; order Fabales; family Fabaceae; genus Castanospermum; species Castanospermum australe. The sequence continues at coordinate 28,599 of NSJW01001026.1, read as the reverse complement.
GATGCTGCGTCATTTAAACTGTGTGTTATAATACCAATTGCTGTCAATAATCAAGTTGCATGTGTAGCATATAAAAAGATATGCAAGTTATGACATTGAAGCTTCATTTGTATTTTTTACTCTTATTTAAACCAAAACAAAAGTCCAAACCTCTCTATCTCCTCTTTCTCTGCAAACCCATTCAGATTCAGTGAATCCCAGTTACAGACAGTTCCTATCAAACAGAAAAGATGTTTAGTGCCAAAGCTGAGCTTCCCCAGAAGAGCAGTGCCCTCCAAATCAAACAAGATGACAAGTTCTTCTGCAGGCTTCTTTCAAAGGAAAGTTCCATGTCCAACCCATCTTTCAGAGTGGCGGTTGCTGTCCCTTTTGTGTGGGAATCTCAGCCTGGCACGCCAAAGTACACATTCTCTGAGGACACTCTCCCTCCTCTAACTCCTCCACCTTCCTATTATTTCAACACAGTCAGTTCCTGCAGAAAGAAGCCGGTGAAAAGGAGCTCAAGATCCAATCTTTTGCTGGCACTGTTCCCAAAACTGAATCTGAAGAAAACCATTCCGTCATCCTCACCTTCCTCCTTGTCATTCCCATCCTCTTCCTCTTGGTCATCATCGGATTCCTCCAAGGTTGTCCCAATGGCGAAACTTGGAAGGAGGCGTTTCTTAAGCTATGGCTCATCTTTAGATTTCAGGGGAGATGAGGAAGAAGAAGATGTTGCTAGTTCACCCACTTCAACTTTGTGCTTTGGCATTCCTCGTACCACCAGCTCTAACAGTGGGCTTCGAAGCTCCTGCAGGAGGCGAGCCTGAGGTAATTAAGCCTTGTCTGTCACAGATCACAGTACCCTGGCTGATAGTCTGGTGTGGCCAAGGTGCTGCTTAGTTTCTGTGTATATCTTTTTAGCTCTGTTTTTCATGTTTAGAGGGTAACTAATTTTCTATGCTAGAGTTGGTCTTGAGTTTCTCTCAAATAACAAGCTGTTTCTAAGTTGAATCACTGTATCTTAAAACATATATTATGCAGTTAAAATGATCATAGTTCCATTTTGTATTTAGAATTATGTTTTATCATGTAATAGAATGTAGCAAAACAGAGTTGGGCCCATTACCTTTTTGGACCTTAATTTTAAGCAAGAAATGCTGTATTGATTCTTGTTATTGTTGTGGGATTTATTGTAGTGGTGATAATAATAAACAAATAAACACACAACACACACACACACAACAAGGGAGATTAAGAACACTTTTGTAAAATGTTTTCTAATTTTCTAAATCGAACGAAACTTGGAAATTTTCCTTGGAAAATTTGGAGATTTTCTTGTAGCAGTATGCGCTCGAAGCATTTTGATGTCAGGTGCCTTGATCTTTTCCCCAAATAGACCACTTGTAGTGTTCTTTGGGGTGTTTCTTTTGTCTTTCTCTACGTGATTATTTATTGCACAGAGCAGGAACCAGTGGAAGTTACTACCATGCTATTAATTTGGCCTGAATTAATGACGAATAGCTGATCCTTTTGGAATCAGTTGGCACTTCATTTCCTTTTCCAGTGGTTAGTTGTTGTGTCGTGTAGGTAAAGGAGTAAAGGAGGCTTGTGTATGCTTGGGGTTTGCCTTCTGCTCCAACATTTCTCGTGTGTCACGGATTCATATGCAAAACGATCCACCATCATAAAGGGACAAATCTTCTGTTTCTGCAGTAACTAAATGATAATGCTATTTGCACTCTTCTTGCTCATAACGAGTAACAGTAATCAAATACATAGCGAAAGCAATGTTAATGTATTAGTAGAGTGTCTTCCTCCAAAGGAGAGTAAACCTGCCTAGATACAGAATAAATTTGGCGCATAAATCTCAAGGAAAATTGTTTGATTTCCCTGTTATATCAGATAAGCAAACAGTAACTACTTTTGTGTCTATTTACTTTCTTTAATCTATGTTTGGGTGGGAGGCAAGTAGGTGATCCAAAATTAGAGTCCCCTTCCTTTCTTTATGTGAACATCCATACAAGTGGAAGTAACTTTTCCTCCATCTCCCCATTTCTAAACTTAGCATAAGAAAATTTAGTTGAATAGTCTTAGCACTGTTTGTTTTTACTTAATTTTTGCAGAAAAATATATTTCTTTTTGTAATATTTTGATTATAAAATTTTCTGAACACAAAATAAACTACTTTGAACATGCGCTTAATATCCTATAAATGTTGTTTTAAGAAAAGATGGATGTAAGAGGAAAGTTCTTAACTACCTTACACATTGTATTATGGATCAAATAAAATTGTTTATATTAGGTAATGTCTCTATACCTACGTTTCAATATGACGAAAAAGCATGAGAGGCCCTCGTTGCCTGAAAGGAGAGATTGAAGGATTCCCAACAACCAAGCATTTATTTGAGGTGGCTTCATCTAATTTGTCGGCAGAGGAACTCCTAGTGACTTGTCTCAGGTTCCCCATCTGTCTATGGGCCACTCTTTGTATGGTATATTATAAACAAAAATAACTGATACACCAAGTCAACAATTCTAAACCAAAAATATGTAATAAAATATATAATTAAGTAATGATCCCGTTGTAGATTTCAGGTATTGAAGAAAAATACTGAGTATTAGAGAAACCATCAACCTCAATTTTAGAATTTTTCCCCCTGTTGTTTGCTTCGATCAACCGAAATGCTGCATATACTGCTCCCCTGGTTTTGAGCTCCATTGTATGTGACTGTTACTCATATTTAATGAATTTGCCACTTACCAACTGAAGATTTATTTATTTATTTTTGGCATTACCAACCAACTGAAGATTTCATAGGAGACAGACAAAGAAAAGTGGGCCAACTTGCACAAGAAGAAAAGCAATGTCAAGCTGCCGTATGCATAACTGTTTCATAAAGCATAGTGTTTTTATAAGTAATCTGCTGTTTCATTTATCACAAATATGTGGCTGTGTGTGTTTTATAGAAATTAAAATATCTTTTATAATAATCACTAGATAGTCCAATAATATTGACTTTCCATCAAGCCAAAGGAACTCCTTGGTTTGGTCTGAATTCAAATTTGAGTGGAGCTGCTAAAAAATCATAACTCGAGTTAAATCATATTTTTTTGACGGCTGCTTAATCTTAAGTTCAAATCTCACTGAAACTGCTTTAATTATCTCTACTTCACCACAAAAGAAAAAGGGTCAAGCTATATTTCGCCCTTCTTCCTCCCCCTAACACACTAGTATACTAACTCCCTCGGAGACATTCTGGTTTGATTCCCCACCCAGATGAAGGTTTCTCTTTCTGAGTTCCCACCTTGAAAAAAAGAATGTTTCTGTCAAGTTGATATATATGCTGTATGCTAGGTATTTCGAGAATTACACAAGTTAAAACCATAACGGTTAACGTATATTGTCATCAGTATAAGGTAGAAAAGAACTATTAATCAATATTAATGCCTGATGTTACATGAACTCAAGACCTCTTCATCAATCCTGGTCACCTGATGTATTGCATGTCAGCACTCAATTTTGTCCAGACTAATAAATTAAAAAAATACAAAAAAAATAATTAAAAAAAAATGACTTTGTCTCATGGTCCAATATTTTAAAAAATTCAACTGAACAATCTCATTTTTATAGTCTAACAAACCCAAATCTCTTTGGGAAAAAAATAAAAAATTTTAAATTATCTAAATTAATTTTGAAATTTAAATTTAAATTCAAATTTGAATTATGGAGAGTTAATATTGATTGAATTGATTGATTTTGTGAATTTAATGTTTATTGATTGTGGGATTAATTCTGATTAAAATTTATGAAAAGGAAATTAGATTTGATTGAAAAATTAATTGAGAAAATTAAATGGACCTAAGCAGAAAAGAGAAATTTGGTGAAAAGAAGGAGTTGGGACCGAGAGAGGAGATTGAGGAGAAGAAAAAAACACAACAGACCCCTTCAGCCCAAGGACTACGGTATTTCTCTCTGTTTGCATCATCACTTGTTTAATCTTTAGATTGTGTTTGTGTCCCGTTACGTTGGTTTGCTCTAATATCTACTGTCGTGGCCTTACTCCTCATCGTGATTATATCCCTGTTCCCATTGATTTCCTCTCATGATTGAATCTGGGTTCCATTCTCTTAATTTGATTTGTGTGGTCCAATTAAATTGGCTTGGTTAGAATAGAAGGACGATGTTAGTTCACTTTCTTACATTGCTATTTAAGATGAATGCTCCTTCTATGTCTGATTGATGTGGTTAATTTTAAATGTACTCCTCAGATCTTCTATTGATTGAACCATCTCTCTATGACTATTTAATTTTGTGTTACGATTGCTTCATATAGATTTTTTTTATAGGCGTTTTTTATGTCAATTTTTCTGGGATCATTACAATTCACAAGAAGTTGTTTCCTCTTTCTTTTTTCCGTTACGTATATTTCCTTATTTTCTGTTATGATTTGGTTTTTGATAAATTTTGATAGCTTATCATGATTTATGTTTCTATTTTATTTCTTTTAAATCATGTTTCTTTTGAGTTTATCTCCTTTTGATCGTCATATACATTAGTCTTGGTTATATCTTGAAAATAACATGCATGTCAACAGAGATACGATGGTGGAAGATTATGAGATCTCTTTTTACTTGAAGTCTATTTTTACTTTATTCTAGTTTATCTTAAAAAAAAAAAGAGAAATGTTATTATGTGAGACATATTGACGATGCTTGTGTTTACTCATTCCTTTTGATTCTTGATTACTTTTAGATTGTAGTTCTCTTTGTTTTATAACCATTTCATGTTCTTTTATTTTAAATAACTTTTTATTATCATGACAATTATTTTTTTTGTCATTTTTTTGAGTTTCATTATTAAAAAATATGTGTGCACCATTAAAGGATAATAATCAAGCAAGCTTATTTAGAGGTTTAGAGGAATAAGTCTCCTTAATCAATTTTGATATTGTTCTATGGTTAATTCATGATTCAATCCTATTAGGAATTAAATTGCTAATAATCAACTAATCAATCAAACATTTTCAATTTTATTAACCATTGTTTTGAATTTAAATAACTCTTTAATTTAAATTAAAATTCTTTAACCTAAAATTATTTTCTAGATGAATTACAATGTTTTAATTCTTCAATTGGGGATATGTAGGTACTTCAAACAAGCCAACCTTGTAAATATTTTTATTTAGTTTATTGTTGTTATTTTGTAAATATTTTAATTTAATTCATTTATAGTCTTTAATTTTTTATTTGATGTTAAGGTGTAAAATAAATATTTAGAGGTTATTAATTTACACAATTAACTTTAGAATAATTGTTCTAGGATAGATGTATTAAGGATACAGTAAGATTAAATTTTTACCTTTCTCTATACATAAAGTGACTCTCGAACCTGGCTTTGTTTTGTAGATAAATATTAAATTTTTAAAATAGTTTTGTCAATTATTTTTCTTAATCAAATAAAAATTAGTGATGATTCAATAAAATTTATTTTTATAAATTTTAGTTGCCTCTCACGTCGCAGTGCCCTCCAGATACGTTGTAACATTGCATTTGCCAAATTATTCACATTGTTTGTCGTCACGCCTGGCACGCTGCAAGTATCACCATGGAGTTCTAGCTAGCTAGGAAGAATATTTTCTAGTGCAGTAATAGTTATGAATTGAACAAATGAGGAGAAAACAAAAAGATAATTTAATTATAACGATTACAGTTGAATCTATAATATTTCCTTGAAGCATATACCTTAAACCTGATCACAGGGGATAATCCAGAAAAGGCAAACATGGAAATCTGCATTTGAATAGCCATTAGAAATGTACAACTGTGTGCTCAAGTGATATTAAGATGTTTTCTCAAGAAAAGGTAACTGCATAACCAAAATCAAACACCCAAAACCTGGGTAGTTATATTCTCCCATTTGAGAGATGAATCCAAGTTCTCAAAACTTTGACGCAGAGTGGTCCACGTTGTTTTTGAATCCATTTTTAGCCATGACATTCACACATGGCATTGCTATCAAAGGCAATTAGAGCCTAACTATAAGAAATTGACAAGGCTACGATTGAAAATCTATGACATTGCGCTTAACTACATGTTATATGCTTACTTTCACTACTAGATGAATTTCTTGAAATTATTTTTTTAAAATTGGTGAAGTTTTAAACATCACGTGTTAAAAGTTTTAGTACATAGAAAAGAAAAGCTAAGAACGAAAGAAAACCGTCCCTACAGCGTCACCCAACAACAAAGGACCCAATCCATTTGGAGGAGAATCCCAGATAGCAAGCTTTTCATCACTCTGAGAACCTAACTTCGCCAGGAAGTCTTCACGGAAATTTGCTTCCCTGTAAACATGAGAAATGCGAACATCCCACGCCCTACTCGACAGAGCATGATCACCCAAAACAACTTACTTATGAGCTGGCGAGGTTGAGAGTCTCATAGCTTCCATAAAATCTGTTTCACAGCAAACCTTCCTAAAACCTTTATTCGAAGCCAACTGGAGACCCATTTTGATAGCCATAAGCTCAGTGAGAAGAATGTGAGAGCCTTCAATTAAGGGTGGAACAGGTAAGGTTAAATTAAATTTTCTTTAAATAAGCTTGATTTGTCTTATAAAACGCTAGACTTGAACTTAACTTATTATTTGACATAAATTTTTTTTAGTCTCACCTTAACCTTTTAATAAAATACAAAAGCCTGATCTGGACTGAAAGGTTAATAAAAACTTACGTTACATAAAAACTTTAAATTAGATTAATAAAGCTTATACTTTAAAAATATCAAATAACTCATGTCTTTAATTAAAATTATTAAATTATATTTAAAATTAATAAATTATATTAATATATAATGAAAAATGATATAAATTATATATATAATAAATAAGATGACCTCTTTGCACAAATAAATATTTTTAATAGCTTAACTTTAATTTATTTAATTAAATAGACAAACTTATATAATAAATAGGCGAAACCTAATAAAATAAAAAATAAATTAAGTATAGAATTGTGGCGTATTCCCAACCCTATCTCCAATATACCTTGAAAACCTGTGATCCACATACCGTCATGTCCCCGGAGAACTCCGCCAAAAGCCGCCCTATGAGAGTTATGGAAGCTACTGCCGTCAACATTTAATTTAATAACATTTTCATCTGGCATCCCCCAACGGACAAGGCAAGTATGACTGGAGCGAGAGGAAGCAGACGAAACAAGCTGGAGACAGTCTTGTTGGAGGTGCAAAGCAAGCATCAGCATCACGTGTTAAAAATTAGAGTTAAAAAAATTAATTTTATCCTTGAATCAAACTGCGAGGTGGCTGTTACAATATTAACAATTAGAAATATTGGGTAATTCTACTGCTAGCAATTTTTTTTAGCAATATGTAAGTAAGTCTTTATTGATGCTTGTGATATATATGCATACTCTACCGACCTTAAAATGAGTTAACCCCTTACTCGTTAGCTTTACTTTAACCAAAGGAAAAAAAGAAACAAATATTAGCTGATTGTGCTATACACCAAAGCAAAGAGAAAGAGTTGAAATTGGAACGATCATTTGCCAAAGGATGTTAGCGATCTGCACATATATATATATATATATATATATATATAATTTTATGCAAAAGATAAGAGTAAACTGGTGAAAACATATATATACATTATTCGGACTTTTGATTTTAATACTGTTTGAATTACTTGAAACTTGAGAAACAATAGTAGTCACACATCTACTCTGACATTGAAGTTTTACTTTCTAATGCTAATCACTTCATTTTCATCTGATCCCTTTTATTCTCTCAAGTGAACAATCTTTCATTTTCACTTGTTACTTTCAGCCAATATACAATTTGATTCTAACGAAACAATGACAAGACGTTTAGAAACCTAGACACGTGGGCTTTATTTCAAGACATCATTATCTTGGTTGTGAAATAGCCGTTTGAAGGCTACACACACTAGCCAATTAATTAAAACTCGATCAGTTGACACTCCTGCACTTGGTCCTGATTTCACCATTGGTGACGGTGAGTGGGCTAAGGTTCCCCATCTTAACCATTGCATTGGCCAAGTCTGCACTAAACTTGCTAGGGTTGTTGCTATAGCCAGTAACTTGAGAGTCTGTGGATCCTCCATTGAAGAGCTGTTGGTCTGAGTTCAAGAGACCCTTTTTGCTCAACAAATTGGTATAGTACGCATTGTCAAAAGAGGTTGAACTTGTGGTGTCTAGAGGAGATAAATTGTTATCTCCACCTGTGGAGGGACAATTGGCCCGCAAAGATGCTGCAAATGACGAGTCTATGTTGGTCTCGTTGTAAATCCTTGTTCTGAAGTTCAAACACCGCGCTTGGCCTATTGTGTGAGACCCTGAAATTTATTTTATAGTTAATTCGGTGGTGTCAAACTCAGCACAAATATAACTTAGTCATGGATACATCACACCCCCCCCCCCCACACACACACACGTATAATGTCAAGTCTATAGTCCGACATATATGATCCAACAGTCTAGTTGAATGTTTAAGGGCTATTGCCCATTGAATTGAATCTGACTTTATCTGAACAAACATTGTATTCACGGATGCTACAAAATCTTATAAATTGATCTATTATGTCGTGCGAGAGACTTGGCCTTATAAGTGTAAACCTAATGATAATATTTAAAAGAGTAAATTATCTTTTTATTCATCTAAATATACAAGTATCATCACTTTGTTTATCTAAAAAAGTTTAACATTAATTTATTTCCTGAATCATGAGAATAACATTAAAATCGTCATTATGTATATGAATAAATATTAAATTAATATAATTTTTATGATTGAGGGATTAGATATATTAATTTTGTATCATTAACGGATTGATAATATTTTTTTAAATTAATGTCAATTTTTTAACGATTAAAATAATATCATTTTTTATAATTTAAATATTAAATTAATATAAATTTTTTTTAAAAAACTAAAGTGATAATATTTATATTTTTAGAGAACTAAAAGCTTTATCCTATTTAAAAAATGCACCTGCATATACCTGATAGAGCCACCATTTCTTGAGTGTTAAGACCTTTGTTAGAGAAAGCAGCAATAAGGCGACTGAGATCCGATGTTGGGCCGGGTAAGTCTGAGTTGGCTAAGCTTAAACTTGCTGTGGTTGAATCTCTTCTGCCCAATAAAACTGTCCAACAAGGTCCCCGAAGCTACGAAATTAAAATTATTCACTCTTAGTTCCCTAAACGTGCACGTGATGCGAATATGTTTGGCAAATACAAGAGTTTTCAAGGTTTCATGAGACCTATTTGGTTCTCAATTTATGTACTTACAGCAACAACAGAGTCCCTGGCAGCAGCTGCTAGGATGTCTGCGCAAGAAACAACACCAGGGCATGCCCTCTCCACCTGAGATTTTATGGTATCTATCACATCGAAACCTCTCATTGAATTTAGTTGGGAAAAGCTGTCTTCTCCCCTGTGAAACTTGCTGTGTCATCTAATAATACTGATGCATCATATCCCTGATAAGAATACAATAGAGGAATCGTGAAAACTAGTTTCTCTTGAAAGATACTTTTATACTAACTAAATATGCGCATAATTATCAACTTCAATAACAGTCGTCCTTAAATATTTTAACTTTTATATAGTAATCAACTAGACTTTTCAAAATAATTTCTTTGCCATCATTGGTTAAATCAGTATCTCGACTTAATGACTCAAAACAAAACAATTTGGTAACAAATCTCATCAATGGCATCAATTATCCAATATAATTAATCATTTAATACATATATATATATATATATATATATATATATATATATATATAAAACAAACTTGGCTACAATCTAAGAGAGTCTAAAATAAAAGACATAGGTTAACCTTGTGTATCAAAGTACTAGTGAAGGGCTACTTGAAAGTTACGTTGTCACAGTGATATAGAAAGTCACTATCAACGGTATGTGACGCTGGTCCAATTCCCCATCCCCAGCCACAAATAGCAATAATAGATTTGAATATTTTTCTATGACAGAATTATTTTATTAGAGAAGAAATATATACAAATTTTATTTAGATAGAAAGTTATCATGAGAAATTATAAAATTAATTAGTTATATTCAAAACTTTTTATATCTTTTTTTTTTCTAATAAGATAGTCTTTTGTTATTTTATTAACAGTAATCTAAATCTAGCAATAACTAGCTCTTGCCCCTAAGAAAGAATATTAGTTCAAGAGTGCAAGTGCTTATACAAAGTGCAGTCAAGCTTGTAAAATTTTGAAATTTAACAGTATTTTTTATTTACAGATAAACTTTTTACCGTATTTTAAATGTTGCTTTGGGATTGGTCTATTTTCCTGTACGAGATATAAACCTACGTGTGTTTATGGATTTTACATAGTAACCGTTCAGTGTAAAAAAGTAATGTAATGAGTATTCATGTGCAAATAAGATTACCATTAATCTAAATGGCTTATTCTTTAAGTTTCCAGGTGATCTAGTTTCATAAGCTCTAAATTTCAGTTTATGGAAATAAATTCAAAATAGCTAGTATAAATCTAATGATGAACTCTTTCTATAAACCTAAGTACCCAAATACGTAAAAAAAATTTGCAAGTACTGAATAAACCCGTTACCCATTTTAATTAAAACTGAATTGAATAATGAACTCTTTTTCTAAACATAAGTACCCAAATACATATTCTGTTTCTTGGGTCTTTTGACCCCGTCTACTATCAAAAGAAAAAAAAAAAGTACCCAAATACATATGTATAAAAAAATACTTTGTAAGTACTGAATAAACCCGTGACCCATTCAAAAACTGAATTGAATCTCTCCAGTTAGAGTCTGTAAGGAGTGTTTTTCTGAGCTGCTGGTTAATATATATGCATGATAGAATGCAGCAAATGCTTATGTAGGAAAAGTAAATTAAGAAGAATATATGGTACGGATACAAGAGTAAAAGAAGATGAAAAGGAAAGGTTTATTAGGGTGACTTGCTTGAACAAAGCAATCATGAAAATGGAGACGGAGCAAGGATGCCCCCATGCGAGCCTCTTGATTCACAGCAGAGTTCACTGCGGACCTAATGGTAGGAAGGACATTAGGACATGTTTTTGCGTAAAAATCAGAGGTTAATTGAGATGAGACTATCCCAACAAGAAATGAAATTAAGAAGAACGTGACGATGAGTTTGAAGTGTGGAAAAGTGCTCGGGGAAGAACTAGCAGCCATGGCTATGCGAATACCAAATCTTGATTGATTTATAAGAGGGAGAAGGAGGAGCTTGCGGTTAGGACTTTGCCTTGTTAAGACCCCATAATGTGCCACATATTTATGCAGGAGATCTACCCTCAGAGTAGACTATACTTTGTGGTTATCCCAACCATATCGTATCCATGTCTTATTCACTGGGTCAACGTACGTCTACAATCACAAACGACTAAGAAACAATATTTGTTCACATCTCATCGAAATAAAGAAAACAATAAATCATTTTTGAATGCAGTAGTGGAGGCTGTGTGGTTTAATATATGTTAGTCTGTTATAGCTGTACTGCGCTGAAAAGATTGAATAGGCAAAATTCTTCCATGGTTGATTGAATCCTTAGCCCACACGGTGAATCCTCTCCAGCGCCAAACATCCCAAAAATGATAGTGAACTTCTAACATTTTTAAAATATCCCTGGTTTATTTAATATTTACAGGAATATTTATAAATAACTAGCAAGAAATTTATAAATTTAACACAAATTACAATGAAACATGAGTGAAAGGCCAATCAAATAAGTTAACTTTCATTGATTTATCTTCTTTTGATGTTACTCTTAAGATTGTGCAATGTCTTCAAACTGAAATTTTAAGGCAATCTTGTACATGCAAAATATAGGTAACAAAAATTCTCGCAATTTTTTCTGCACCAATAATTTTTATCTTGGATCTGTATAGGTATTTTCTTTTTCTTCTAAAATAGTTTGAAACTAGATGTTTAAAATTTAGGTGGGTCTGTGAGGCTTTTGTTTTAATAATATAATAATATATAAAAAATAATTGAAAGACGTGTGCAAGAGGCACACGCTGCACCGCACAATGTAACGTCTTAACGAATTGTTTGCTGTCGTATTGAGATCAAAATATTATTTGTTCAAGATATATGGAATGTTAGAATGGTTAAAGATAATTATGCTTTTTAATGCCTATATATGCTTAATAGAATACTTGGAAGACGTGCTCTGATATGCAAGTGGGAAATTTAAGCACCTAATTAGCATGGTCAAGGGATATATAGGTTATCTCATAGTTGGGAAAATTGTATTACACTTCCTCTTGTCGATCATGATTCAAAATCGATCCATTTCTTAAATTCAAACCGACATGATAATAAAATCAATGTTCAAATGAATCATGTCATCGAAATCATACACAAGTTTTACATCATCTAAAGACTAAAATACTAATAGAACTAACAATATCACACTCTTTGAGCCAGAAAGAATAATTCTATAATATCTCTATTCAAGTTAAAAATAACTCCAAAGATAAACTAAGATTAATTTCTTACAAATCATGTATCTAATCTTCCAATAATCCTATCCTAACTATTTAACCAACTAATTAACTGTGAATTAACCAATTAACTAACAAACTAACATCTTGTACAATTTGTGTCGATAGGTTTGTATCAAATACTCAGCATGATAACATATCCATTGTCAAATATTGCTTTCATATTTATTTGAACTGTTTTATCAACTGTAAAAGGATTAGATTGGTATAATTTTGTAATGTATATGACAAAAATAATACAAATTAAACATTAAAATTAAATTAAAATTTTAATTAAACTATAGAAACCAAAGAAAAATTTTAGCCATAGACAAAACTCAAAAGTTAAACTCGAATCTAGTGTGACTATTTATGAGTCAAGTATAAGTTTACAAGAGTTCCAAAAAAAAAGTCTAAAAGTAACTATCTCGTGATCCCATTTTCATAACAAATTTCCAATCTTTTTCTTATGGTAGTAGTTGAAGTGATTTTTTATTAAAAATTTAGCTAAAATATATCATGATCGCTAGTGATCGTTGTCAAAATTACATAAGCAGTCCAAACATTATTGATCCACGATAACATTTAATAATTTATAATACAATTGAAATTTCACAACTACAACATCGAAATAAGACACTAAAAATAAAACTGAGATCTAGATAATTTATAGAAGGTTATAACTTGAAACCTTCATTGATAAAAAGAAAAAAAGAAGTACGACGCATGAACATTGGTTTTGTTCATAGATTACAATTGCAAATCTAAAAAATACCATACTTAGTACCCAAACAAAAGGCCCAAAAACTCAGTTGACCTTCCCGCAGTTGGTCCTAATCTCGCCGCTGGAGCCAGTGAGTGGACTAAGGTTGCCCATTTTGACCATTGCATTGGCAAAGTCAGTTTTGAAACTTGCAGGGTTGCTGCTATAAGAATTTACTTGAGAGTCCGTGGATCCTCCATTGAACAGCTGTTGATCCGAGTGGAAGAGACCCTTTTTGTTCTGCAGGTTCTTGAAGTAAGCATTGTCGAAGGTGTTTGGAGTGGTGACGTCAAGAGGGGACAAATTGTTATCGCCACCTGTGCTCGGACAATTTGCTTGCAGTGATTTTGCAAAAGAGGAATCTATGTTGGTCTCGTTGTAAATCCTTGTTCTGAAGGTTGTACACCTCGCTTGGCCTATTGTGTGAGACCCTGAAACATTTTTCACGTAGAAAAGTTGAAGTGCACGGCAAAACTGATTATAATATTCGATCACAGACATGTAATATAATGGCATTAATGTTCTCTCTTAAAAGGTCAATTATATGATTGTGTTAGATAAATGTGCATCTAATTACTAGCTAGCTACCTGATAGAGCAACCATTTCTTTGGTTGTGAAGCCTTTGTTGGAGAAAGCAGTGATAAGGACACTAAGATCCGAAGTGGGAGCAGGCAGGTCTGAATTTGCAGAACTAAGACTTGCTGTGGTGGAGTCTCTTCTGCCCAATTGCACTGTCCAACTAGATCCACCAAGCTGAGAATTTTGTTCAATATTAGTGCCTAACTCATATATGGGTTTGATACTACTTGTGGCTTGAAATTTTGAAATATACTTACTGCAACAACAGAGTCTCTTGCAGCTACAGCGACGATATCAGCACAAGAGACAACACCAGGGCACAAGCTCTCCACTTGAGACTTTATGGTGTCTATTACATCAAAACCCCTTAACGAATTAACGTTGGCAAACGCTGACTTCTCTCCTGTGAAACTTGTTGTGTCGTCTAATAGCACTGATGCATCACATCCCTGAAACCATAAACAAGATAAGCAAACAAAATGAAAATTAAATGCTAAAAGATTGAAAATTCAGTTATCTTTTTCACTTTTTACCCAAGAAATACACGCACGATTGTCAAGTTTTATTTAACTTACTAATAAATAAAAGAAGGATGTCGACTTGGTCCTAACATTCTTTTGTTTGGTCACTACTTGGAAAATGTTTTCTTAGTGAAAAAGTCAACCGTTTATAATTTGTTAGTTGATTACTCTAAGCCACTATTATGATGTCAGTTAAAAAACATTTATCATCTAAAGTTTTACCCAATTTACTTATAGAATTATAATTTATATGCAGATCCACATATATATGAAACTCATTCATAAATTTTTTATTTATATTTTTACTGACCCTAAATATAAATGTGTATATGTGTGTGCGTGCATGTATTTTTTTTCATGTTCAGCCAATGCAACGCATATACATATACTAGGTGAAGTGAACGGTATAGAAAGAGGAAAACTTAAAAAAAGGAAGACAAAGTGAGAGTGACTTGCTTGAACAAAGCAATCATGGAAATGGAGACGGAGCAGGGATGCCCCCATGCGAGCCTCATTTTTCACAGCGGAGTCTACTGCTGTCTTAATGGTTGAGAGCGCATTGGGACACTTTGAGTCGTAAAAATTAGAGGACAACTGAGCAGAGACTATCCCAATGAAGCATAAGAACAAGAAGAAGCGAAGTTTGAAGATTGGATAGGTCATGGAGAAAGAACTAGCAGCCATGGTAGTGGGAATATTACAGGAGAAAATTGGAAGAAGAATAGCAAGAAGATGCTGCAGGTTGAGAGGCTTATGATTAGTGCTTGTGGTTGAGGCCTTGAAATGCGTCACGTATTTATATAGGAGGTTTACCATAGACTTGCATGTTTGCACGTAGTTTTTCTCTTGTCAAATGTCTGCAGCCACAAGGATTAGAAAACGATATTTGAACGTAGAAAGGGAGACAGCGGACATGTAGGTGTGATTTGGATATATCGATCATTGAGTTTAATTTGCATGTATATGTTAGGCTGAAAGCTGTGTTTTTCTAAATATATTGACTTGTTAAAATCTTCCTTTGGCGACTGTTCTGATTAGCCCACACAGAGTGACCCCATTTGAGCGGAATATTTGAAAATTTATGAATTTTAATTTCTTCTTTGAGACTTTTAAGGCCATGTAATGTGTAAGGAGTATTATAATGAGAGCTGTAATATATCCCGATTCCTTTTTACTAAATAATCTTTCACGAATGATTTGACAGATATAACAATCGGAGAAAAATGATTATTAAATAATGCATACGGAATCATCGAAATGAAAGAATAATAGAATCCGGACATATTACAGCGTTTCGTGCGTCGTTTCATGAATTTCCTTTTATGAAAACAAGTATTTCTCTATTATAATTTGTGAAATTCATGTCTTTCTAAGATGTTGAAAGCCGTGTATCCTATGAATTCCATTAATTCTTTTTCATTTAAATATTCAAAAATAAATTGTTGTCATCACTAAATATTCAAATACAATTTATTATGTTATCATCATTGGCATCACGTCCAAAAAACAAATGGTTATATATCATTAATGAATGCTTACATGATTATTATTTTTTTTATTGGGATAAATTTTAAAACATAATTCCTTCAATTTTATTTCTATACAGTTTGTTCCCAAAACTTCCAATAGAAAAAAAAAAATTTTGCCCAATAATGTATTTAAGTGGGTAATTTATTTCCTTCTGTCATATTACTGTTAAAATTTGTAACCAAATTCAGTAGTTGATCATACGAGTGAATTGCACATATAAAAAAAAAATTAATAAAAGTAAATTGTTAATTGCATGTCTTACTAATTTTATTGGTATTATGATGTGTCTTGATTTGGACACTACAATAAATTGTATAGATAAATTGCATAGAAAAAAACTTTTGAGTGAACTAACAAAGGCGTGGTAATAAGTGAATCATGCTCTCGTGCAAAAAACTAAAATTTAAATATTAAAATAAGTACTTATTAAAAAAGCTTCTTAATCAAAAATTAATTGCGACTATATTTAAGGGATTGATCTCACATGATGCTTGTAAAGATAAATGATTAAAGATATAAAAAAAAAACTTTGAGGGACAAATTGCACATATATATACTAATATTAATGGTATTGTGATGAAAATTCTTTCATTATTATTATTATTGGGTTTTGATTGTCCTTTTTTTAGTTGAGAGGTTCTGATTGTCCATTTAGCCGACTCAGATATAGATTATTATTGCGTTTATCAGCTACTTTTTTCTTTCATGGCATACTCTGAACTTGTATGCTTATCTGGTGTCCAAAAAAACATACGTAAGTGCCTAAGTAAGTAAAGAGAAGAAGACAAAGATTAGGTATATAAAAAAGAATAAAATAAAAAAGAGAAGCATTTTTTCCTTGAATATATATATTAGTAAAGATATAGATGGTCAACAAATAATTGATTATCCGTAGATCGATTCGTTTAAAGAAAAGAGAGTAAGAGTAATTTACGGGGGAAAGGAATTGAAAGGAGATCGAGGATGTTACCTAGAAAGTCACCATTTCATGATTCGTCTGTGTTACTATTTCGTCAACATTGTCCAATGATGAACCAAGGATTGTGATGGAAAGCAGACGAAATAGAAAAGCGTCTATGTATCTTGGAATATAGCAAGAGAGGGTCAAAGTCGCTAACATTTTTTTTCTTAATATTCAAACATGTTTCCTTGTATTTATATGCTAACATATGGTGCTGGGTCTTACTCAAAAAACGCGTGGATTGGATGCTGAGAATGAGATCGCCCACCACCCACATGCAATATGCACAGTATGCATTAATTGCTTGCGATTTGTGCATTTCGTTTCCATGCACAGCATGGGTGAGGTGATTAAGCAAAGTCAATCACGCAGCACGCAGATGCATGCAAGCGCAGCCAGCTCAGTTCCACATTCATGTTTTCTCTTTCATAAACGCTGCATTCATCTTTCTTCCTGCCTTCTTGGCAATTTTTAGATGTCTATAATCAGGTGTTGCTCTTTGTTTTTTTCTTTATTGTTACAATAGAGGTCTAAGATTTGGTGTAGGAATTGAAAGGGTAAGGTAAAGTTTAGAAAAAAAAAAATGGCTTGGGTGAATTGGAATAGCTAATGAGGGATGGTTTAATTGGCAAGATTGACTTTGATTCCTTATTAGTTGAAAGAATTGAATTCGATTCTTGTTATTGATCCCTTATTAGTAGATGATAATTATTATTAAGTTCTTATTGAAACTTTTGGCATGACTTGGGATAAACTCTTCTTCCTTTAACTTTTTATTAAAAAAATTTAAAAAATGATTTAGGTAGAATTTAATCTTAGGATCAAGCAATCTTCATATAATTTTTGTGTTACTTGAATTATGACTCCATCCTAATTTCCTGAATATATTTTATGGGATGTGATATTTGCCAAGTTTGGAAGTTCAATAAATATTGTTAAGTGCATGCATAATGGGGTAAAAATTAAGGGGAATTTTTATGGATGAATTTTTTGTATATATTTTATGAGAAATTTTGTATACAAAACCCATTTATAAAAAATTTCTCCTATTTTTATCTCTATACCAAACTAACTCTAAGAGTGAATAACACTTCTTTGGGTGCTATTTCCTGAACCGAAAACTTCCTTTGGTAATAGCATCTTTTTGCGGAAGTTACATATACACTGCTGGGTGAAATTTACTAACTGTAAATAGTTCGTTTTTACCCACGTCAAAAAAAAAAAAGTTCTTTTCAAAAAATTACATATACATTGCTGTAACTCATGTATAGTTCTTTTTATATATTAAAAGAAAAACGAACCTCTTGAATAGGTTCTAATTTAATGTGATTTTTTTTTTTGTGAAAAAAGAGTTCATTTGAATACTTACTATATCTAATTCGATTAGCTTATTTTACTTTTAAAAAAAGCTTGTAATCAAAATATTGATGTATGTATATAGATTAACTTATTTTTTGTCTTTGACCGGAATATTTCTATAGACATTATTGTAAAATTAATTTTGCAGGCATAATTGTGACTGGTTATTAATTAATCAGGAGGCCCTCCCAATAAGAGCATATTTTAAGGTGGATTAACTTATTTTATACATGTTAAAAAATCTATAATCAAAATATTACAAAAAAAAACTTTGGCTAAATTGTTATTCTGTGTAAAAATTATAAGTGACCTTATAAGAAAACAATGAGAATAAGAAGAAAGCATACAAGTAAAAAAAATTAATAAAATAAAATGGATATAAAATAAGAAATTCACAATTTGCTATTTTAAAATTCACCGGCTCAAACTAATAGTGCATTCTCAAACGTTGAATTCATAATTTTGGAATCGCTGATGGATACTGATGGCAATGTTCGGCAAAAAGATAGAAAATAATGATTGAACCATGCATCATGCACAATCCATGCAAATTAACTATGACTATTATATTGTCAAACTCTATCGATTTTTGCTTTGTTGGATTTTTGTGTCGTTTTTATTGACTTAACAATCATGATTCAGAAATGGTTGTCGTTCTTTTAACATTATATGTAATAAGAAATTTCATAGAATTATAAATAGAAGGGACATATTCCGCATTCATAGAGAAAATCATTTGGACTGAAGTGCAAAATTCCACACTTGCCAGCTTAAATACCCCACACAACCACTGGCTTGCATGAAGTAGAATCCAATTGGTTAATTATGGTATCCATCGTGAATAAAAGCAAATTAAGTAACAGATCTCAGTCTCCAATCCTTCATATTTTCTACCATTTGGTCGGGTTATGTTATGCTGAAACAAGTCAAAGATTCTTCTGGCATGTGATAATCCAGTGCATAGTATATACCAAATTACTAACAACGAGCGAAACTGCTGTTAAACTTTTAATTAGACTCCGTTTGTTATACTGTATAAACGATAGATAGTATAATATAGTTAATATTATTTAATTTTATACAATGTTTAGACAAGACATTGTATAGCATAATATTCAGTCAAAATAATTTTATTTTAGTCTTAAATGTATAACATATATGGATGAGATTATTTTATCTTATACAATTTTATACAATCAAGATTGAATAAAATTATTTTGATCAAATAAGTTGTTATATAATATATTGCTCAAACATGAATACTATTAATTATATTATATTATCCATCACTTATATAATATACTAAACTGGACCTTAGGATATATTTAGATAGAGGATAATAAAAGAAAAAGAAAAGAAAAAAATTTTATTTTAAAGATTTTAAATTTACAATTTTAAAATAATTAAGTCTGTTCTTTTCCTCTCTTTTCTTTTATTTTCTTTCAATCTAAAAATACTATTGAGAAAAATAGAAAAAAGATAAAAAAAGAAGAAAGTTTATTTTAAATATTTTAAATTTAAAAATTAAAAATAAATTTTTTCTTTTCTTCTCTTTATTAACCTCTAATTCAATCATATCATTAGTGTTCATGTAATATGTTAAACCCTTTTTTAAAGAAACCAAAAAGAATTTATTTAACTGAAAAAAAAAATTATGGGGAAACTCATTATGTTATCCGTATTGTACCCAAACCTACGTACATCCATGCACTCGAGCTTCACATGTGCTCGAAAGATTGCCATAAAAGTCATATAGAATGAAGCAATTCTTACTAGGATTGTGAGAATACTTGTAATATATATGCCAATCATATCCTTATGGGTTATGGAAAAAGAGGGAAAAGTTGGTTAAGGCAGGATTATTGATAATGCAAGTGGTTTTTTCCTGCTACTTAAATAGCTTTCGTTCCTATGACACTGGACATTTTCTGAGAAAGTTTCTTATCCTTGAAAAATAAAGCTAAGTTTCTTCCAGCAGCAATCTTTGACTAATCTGGAAAGTTTAGGTAATTTTGTTTTTTTTGAAAAATTAAAAGGTACATGAATGATATTTTGGTAATTGGACTTTTCAACGTTACAACAAGCTAGTACGTTCGTAGATTTGAAAGAATAATATCACATCAAACAATCATATGAGAAGAAATATATCACATCAAAATAAATAATAAAAAAAGAAAAGTATGTGCCAAGATATAAATACGTAATTCATTGTCAAACTTTTTCCAAAAATAAGAATCATTCTCAGTTTTTGAAAAAGAATTTTTGTACTATTTTTGGAATTGTGTTCGCCAACCCTACTCGTGATTAGCATTAGGGTTATTTGTTTAAATACTGGCTGGTCTGCCTTTTTTGTTTTTTGGTACAGTGGTCTGCCTTTATCCATACACCGGATCTAATTAGTCCACTTTGACAGGAAATAAAGGCTCGAGGTTATTTATCAAAATTAGAAAAAAAATAAATTTATGTTCGTAGGAATTAAGAATTCAAAAGGACTAAAATTAATATAGTGTAATTTTAATTTATTATTAATATAAAATTTTTTTATATCATCGTTACTTAATCATAAGTTAACATATTAATAAAAAATTTAATTTTTTAAATAAATATTATTATAATCAAATTTATTTAATAATTATAATTAAATTATTTAATAATAATATAAAAAAGATTTATATTAACGAATGATCAAAATTAAATTCAACTGGATGTAACTCTGCTCTAAACCAGCTGCCAATAACATTTTCCTTGGATTTCTTTTGGATTATCTGTCTTACTGTCTATGTGCGCAAGAAAAAATAAATATATAAAATATTTATTATATAAATTTTCTCAATTTTACTTTTGAATTTAGTATGCATCCAGTATATACCCAAAAGATGTGAAAATAAACTCAATGTCCCATAAAATATTGGTAGATGGAGACTACAGAATATATGTAATAGGGTGCATAGCTCAAGATACTCATTGTGTCTTTAAATTGAAGTTTATAAATTTAATTTTAAATTAATTTAATTTTATAAATTTGATTATAATTAAAAATAAATTTGTATGATTATAATTTATGTTTGAAAATTTTTATTTGAAAAGTAATTTTAAGAGAATTGATATTTATTTAGATATTATTTATTATAATTACTTTTAAATGTATAATTATCAAAAAAATTATAAATTTTATGTTACTTTGTCTGATTTATTCTTATTATTTTATTTTATTAATTTTTAAATATAATTTAACAAATGATATAAATGTTATAATAATAATTTTTTTCACCTTTAATACTAGTATTAAATTAAGAAATAAAAAGTATACATGCTATTTTAATTTTTTAAATGAAGTGCATGATTCAAATAAAAAAATCACAATTTAAATAAAAATATACTGTCATAAATTGTATTGATTCATTGAACCTTTTCTCATTGAGATATATTATTAAAAAGAAAAAGAAAGCCAAAATGAAAAGAAAGTAAAAAGCAGAGAGCAGCCCCAAAAGAAGGCAAGTAAAAAACTTGCT
The DNA here is from genome assembly GCA_019955255.1 of Castanospermum australe. Lineage (NCBI taxonomy): Eukaryota > Viridiplantae > Streptophyta > Magnoliopsida > Fabales > Fabaceae > Castanospermum > Castanospermum australe. The sequence continues at coordinate 6,848 of NSJW01001026.1, read as the reverse complement.
ATTTCGAATGAAATTACTAGCAGCGGTAGTGGCAAAAAAACAGGAGTTCCAATTACGCTACTTTGCCTACTGCACTCCACAAGCAAGAGAACCATTCTCAAATCCCTCGTTGATCCACAAACCCAAAATCAGGAGGAAAACCAACCATGAGAAGGGAGCATCACCATCTTGGTCCCAACCCAGGTGACCCTTTCGTGTTCATGGCTGTTACCACTGGTGGTGATGGAAGGTATTTCATGGTGACAAACAACATAGCCGAAAAATCAAAGCTTTGCGAGGAGGAGGCACTAGACGGTGGCATAGACAAACTTCTTGCCATGGTCTGGTATAAGGTAAGTGGTGAGAAAGAAGTATAAAAATGAGAAGGGGCCGTTGTCAAAGTAATGCTGGCTCTGGAAGGTACATAGTAAATGAAGGAAGGTAAGAGTGAAGGCATACTGGTGAAATGGGTAAAAATGTGAAAGGGACCATTGGAGATAATTATTTCTGCTATCAACCTTCTTTACCTAACGCATAAGCAAGTTCAATATGCTTCGGTGCAAACGGAGGCTTGAGGAAGAAAGCTCGGTTGAGAGAAAAAACAAACAGAAAACCAAACATGTTATTGCAAACTCACATTTGCCATGACCGAATGGGCTTTCAGGTGTGGCAAGCGTAAAACCAAACACAACCTTATTCTAAGAGTAAATTTTGTACACTTATGTCATTAAATAACTTTTTGTATAATACAAATTTTAGTTCAAGGCTTCAAGCACATATACAAAGACATGAAAATACATGTATATGGCAGTATTTCAGTTCAAGTAAAAAAAAGGTCATATTGCACGAAGAATACTGTAAACGAAGAATACTTTGAACAAGACAAAAATACACAGATATTTCTGCATTATTAGATTTACTTGTAGATTTATACAGTGTCATATTAAAGGATAAAATGCTTATACACTCCTCTAATTTTGGGTGAGTTGCATATAGATCTCTTTGATAAAAAAAGTAATAATTAGATACTTAAATTATATAACTTGTAATAATTAAATTTTTTATTCAATGTTTTGTTAAATTTAACTGATAATTTAATTATACCTGATATGTAAGTGATCAATTAACATATTTTTTTTATTTTTTTTAAATAACTCATAAAATAAAAAAATTATTCATTTTGAATTAGTATAAAGTTTGATTCTATTATTATTTTAACTAGATATTGTAGAAATAGAAGTAAAAAATATCTCAATAAATTATATGCATATTACAGATGATATGATCATCAGTTAAATTTAATAAAATATTAAATAAAAAACTTAATTATTACTAATTATATAGTTTAAGTATTTAATTATTATTTTTATTTTTTGAAGAGGTATATATATAACTTACTAAAAATTGAAAGAGTGTCTTTACATTTTATTCCATATTAAAATGTTTCTGTACAATTTCATATATAATCTAATGACTCAACAAACTTATTGTCTCTTCTCATCTCCTCAGTTCATATAGTATTATCATAAATAAAATCATACTTTAAAATATTTTTTGTTGGTAATTTACTTTAAAATATTGTTATGCAGCTTATACTACACACAAAATGGTAAGAAAAATCATTTCTAATAATCAAGTGGGTCTCTTCGTTTGAGGCTATTAAACCCGTTGACCCAATGAGTGTAATTTATTGAGCTTTAACTGACTCATATGAAAAGCATTGGCCCAATTAATGCATCAGCCGGCCTACTAGACTCATATGGCCGAACTCTGGCAAGTGGAAAGCCCGAAGAATGGCATTAATGGAATGTTCTGAATTTCCCATATGCATTGCATTTTATATACCTGCTGTCTAATTTGAAGTTTTACACAAATATCTTATTTTTAGATAATTTTTTTATGAAACTTATTTTAGTTTTACTAATAATATAGCCAATGTTACATAGTATTTTTTATTATTATTTAGAAAGAAAAGCAGCATATTCAATTTGAATGTCCAATGTATAAAAGTTTTTTATTATTTTCTAACCACGTCTGAGTACATAACTAAAAGAGTTTTACAATCGTAACAATTGTAAAAAAAGTTAAACCCTTTCAATAATTTTTTTTAATTTATGAGATATATTTATACATTTAAACTATTAAGGTTGTCTATTTCATAAAATGTTCTCTACCAAAATCCTATTTTTAATATTATAAATAAAATACTAAAATTTATCTTATTGAGACTTGAACTTGTTTATTATTAAATTATATTTTTATAAGTAAATCCTATAATGATATGATAAAAAAATTTATTTTATTAAGAAATTATATTATATTATTTTTTTTAAAAATAAAAAATTAATTAATATTTATAATATACAAAATTTTATAATAATATTACCTGAAATTTACCCTCTTGACAAAAGGATACAACTCATAAACTATAAATCACCAAACTGAGGCATTGGAATCATCGATTTTGGGTGCCGTGACTGGCGTCCCATTCCAGAAAATGTTGTGGTGAAATATGCTGCTACTACTTGTTTTGTTTTTTTAACTTGAAAGCAGTAAGATAGGTAGAGCTTCCTTCGAAGTTTTGTAATTGTCGTGAATTCTTGTTATGCATGTCAGCAAAACAGAGTAGGATCCATCCATAGTCTGTGGCTAAGATCGCCACCGCTTCGTTCTTAATCACTCGATTCAACCACATCAAAATCAGACGTGTGATATGAAGCCAGGTGGTGAAAGATGAGACTGGGTACCACAGAGCATTGAATTGAGCACAACAACCACTACCATGTTAATATTTAGTACGTAGATGATTACTACTTTATTAATAAAGTCATATTCTTTAAGACTCTTGTTTATTGTCAGTTATCCTAGTTCTACCCCATTATTAGGAGTTATCAAACGTGAAGTGTTGGTTTCTAGTTTTAGTTACTATGTAAGGTTATATATCAGTCAATATTATTTTAATGAATGTAGAAAATTTCTTCCAATTCTTTTTGTTTTTCTTTGTTATTAGAAATAGCATTTGGTATCAGAGCTTCAATACGGGACCTGATACGAATTGGAAGCAGCAGTCTTCTACGTAAACCAATATTGGAGTAGGATGATAGAGAGTTCATTTGTGCAGCCAGCAATTTCAAAATTTGATGGGCATTATGATCACTGGGCAATACTCATGGAGAACTTCTTGCGGCCAAAGGAATATTGGAGTTTAGTGGAAAACGGAATATCTGCAACAACAGAGGGAGTTGTGACAGATGCACAGAGGAAGAATATTGAAGAGCAGAAGTTGAAGGACTTGAAAGCAAAAAATTATTCATTTCAAGCCTTAGATCGTTTAGTCTTAGAGACAATTCTCAACAAGGATACAACAAAGAACATATGGGACTCTTTGAAGCAGAAATATCAAGGTACAACACGAAGTCAAGCGTGCCCATCTGCAAGCTCTCCGAAAGGAGTTTGAAATTCTCCACATGAAAGCAGATGAATCTGTAAATGAATATTTTGCTCGGACACTTGCCATAGTCAACAAGATGAAGGCGAATGGTGAGAACAAGGGAGATGTAGCTGTTGTTGAAAAGATTTTAAGATCCATGACACCCAAGTTTGACTATGTGGTGTGTTCAATTGAAGAATCTAAGGACATAGACACCTTGTCTATTGATGAGTTACAAAGCAGTTTGCTTGTGCATGAACAACGCATGAGTTCACATGTTGAAGAAGAACAAGCCTTGAAGATCACTCATGGAGGTCAATTTGGAGGAAGAGGTCGAGGCCGTGGAAATCCTGGAGGAAGAGGAAGAGGAAGAGGACGAGGTAGACAAGGCTTTAACAAAAATACAGTGGAGTGCTACAATTGCCATAAGCTCGGGCATTTTCAATGGGAATGTCCAAGTAAGGAGAAGGAGGCCAACTATGCAGAAACACAAGAAGAAATGTTATTAATGGCTTATGCAGAAATGAACAAGGCTAATAGAGAAGATAACTGGTTTTTCGACTCGGGTTGTAGCAATCATATGTGTGGAAAAAGGAAATATTTTTCAGATCTTGATGAAAATTTTAGAGATTCAGTAAAGTTAGGTAATAACATATCTATGGCTGTAACAGGAAAAAGCAATGTAAGGTTGCAAGTGAATGGAATAGTATAGATCATCACTGGAGTATTTTATATACCGGAGTTGACGAACAATTTGCTGAGAATTGGGCAATTGGAAGAAAAGGGGCTTGCAATTCCTATTTCAATATGGTACGTGTAAGGTATTTCATCCAGAGAAAGGCTTGATCATGGAAACAAAAATGTCTTCAAATCGTATGTTTGTACTACGTGCTATATCTCAGCCAGTAGCATCCACTTGTTTTAACACAATTACAGAAGATATAGAGCAACTTTGGCACTCCAGGTATGGACATTTGAGCTTTAAGGGCTTAAAGACTCTTCAACAAAATGATATGGTGAAAGGTTTACCAAAGCTTAAGGCTCCTTCAAGACTATGCAGGGACTGTTTGGTAGGAAAGCAACAAAGGGATTCTTTCCCAAAGAAAAGTACATGGAGAGCTACAAAAATTCTTCAGTTGGTGCATGCTGACATTTGTGGACCAATCACACCCATTTCCAATAGCAAAAAGAGGTACTTGATCACTTTCACTGATGATTTCAGTAGAAAAACATGGGTTTATTTCTTGGTAGAGAAATCAGAAGCCTTTACTGTTTTCAAAAGCTTTAAAATTCATGTTGAAAGGGAAACGAACATGTATATCAGAGGCCTGCGTACTGATCGAGGAGGAGAATTCACATCACAAGAGTTCATTAAATTTTGTGATGTAAAAGGCATAAGAAGACAATTAACAGCAGCATATACTCCACAACAGAACGGAGTTGCTGAACGAAAAAATAGAACCATTATGAATATGGTTCGTTGTTTGCTTTCGGGAAAGAAAATTCCTAAAACTTTCTAGCCTGAAGCAGTCAACTGGGCAGTGCATGTATTGAATAGAAGCCCAACATTGGTAGTAAAAGGTAAGACCCCTAGAAAAAGCCTGGAGTGGAGTGAAACCTTCGGTTGAGTATTTTAGAGTTTTTGGGTGTCTTTCTTATGTTCATGTACCTGATAGCAAAAAGAAGTAAATTAGATGATAAAAGTTTGACTTGTGTTCTGTTGGGAGTTAGTGAGACATCAAAAGCCTATCGACTTTATGATCCAATTTCACAAAAGATCATAATAAGTAGGGATGTTGTATTTGAGGAAGATAAAGGTTGGGATTGGGACAAGAAAGTATGAAGCAGTCACAGCATGTGATTTGGAATGGGGAGATAATGAGGAAGTAGTAACTGAAACTAATGGGATTGAAGAGGAGAGTGAACCTGACATTGATATAGAAGAAGAGGAGAATTCTTCTTCTTCTTCTTCATTAAACGAAGAAATTCCTTCTAGCTCAACTCAAGGAAGGAATAGGAGACCACCAATTTGGATGAGAGATTATGAAACAGGAGAAGGTCTTTCTGAAGAAGACAATGAAGTTCACTTGGCTATGCTTGCTGCTGCAACTGCAGATCCTATACACTTTGAAGATGCTGTTAAAAGTGAGAAATGGAGGACAGCCATGGACGCAGAAATTGAAGCAATTAAAAGGAATGACACATGGGAATTGACAGAGTTACCCGAAGGAGGAAAGAAGGTTGGAGTGAAGTGGGTCTATAAAACCAAATTTAATGAAAATGGAGAGGTGGAGAAATACAAGGCTAGGCTTGTAGTGAAGGGGTATACTTCAAACAATATGGAATAGACTATACAGAAGTATATGCACCAGTTGCACGCATGGAAACCATTCGCTTGGTGGTGGCACTTGCAGCTTTAAAGGGATGGATCATTTATCAACTAGATGTGAAGTCCGCATTTCTCCATGGTGAGTTGAATGAAATAGTTTATGTGGAACAGCCTTGTGGTTATGTGCAAAAAGGGAGTGAGCAGAAGGTTTACAGGTTGAAAAAGGCACTTTATGGATTAAAGCAAGCACCACGTGCTTGGTACAGTCGTATAGAAGGCTATTTTATGAAGGAAGGTTTTGAGAAATGTGATTATGAACATACTCTATTCATCAAGACAAGGAAAGAAGGCAAAGTCTTAATTGTGAGTCTGTATGTTGATGACTTAATCTATATCGGAAATGATGAATCCATGCTTATAGAATTCAAAAATTCCATGAAGCGTGAGTTTGATATGACAGACCTTGGCAAAATGAGATATTTTCTTGGTCTTGAGGTCATGCAAAGGTCAGATGGAAATTTTTATTAATCAGAAGAAGTATGCTTGGGAGGTGCTGCAAAGGTTTGGAATGGATGGAAGTAATCCAGTTCATAATCCAATTGTTTCTGGTTTTAAGCTTGTGAAAGATGAAGGGTGGAGTTAAGGTGGACAAGACTCATTTTAAGCAAATGATTGGCAGTCTCATGTACCTCACAGCCACACGACCGGACTTGATGTTTGTGGTAAGTCTTATCAGTAGATACATGGAGAATCCCACTCAAGCTCCATTTACAAGTGGCAAAAAGGGTGCTGAGGTATTTGAAGGGAACTACTGAGTTTGGAATTTTCCTATATTAATACTTATTCCTTTCTAAAATAGGAGGAGAAATGGGTGAACTTCATCATTGCTTATATAGACAATGATCTTTTATGGGGGCTTGGAGTAAGATTTTGGAAGACAGGAATAGCACTTTCAGGAATTGTGTTCTTTTTTTTTTCTTTTTGGTTAGTGTTCAAACAGGAGCCAACAAGTAATCTTGGTTCATCGAGATAAACACCTTGTAGTGAGTTTAAGTCTAAAAATCCTAATTACAGAGGGCAGAGTTCGATTGCTGCGGCGGGCTTCATGCC
>NSJW01001025.1:600000-852642 GCA_019955255.1 Castanospermum australe | reverse complement strand
GGGGGGGGGGGGGGGGGGGGGGGGGGGGGGGGGGGGGGGGGGGGTGGGGGGGGGGGGGTGGAGATATTACATCAATAGTCCAATATTTACTGGACTGAAGGCTACAAGATTGAGTTTGGGTGGCCGGTGGTGGAGCCTTAGTGGGTGGAGGAACCTCAGAGCGTGGTAGGTAACAGTGGATGGAGGAGTCTCAGTGGGTGGTGAAGCCTCAACAGATGGTTCATTAGTGGATGGTGAGACATGGGTAGAACATGTATGGGAGGAGGTGCTTGATTTACCTCCAAAACATGAAACCCTAGGCATGCTGCAACTTTGCACATAAGCCATACATAGAAGCATAATACATATATCAAGATAAAATATCATTGAATAATGATGAGTAAAAATAAAGCATAATCCAATATCAAGATAATAATTTCACAATTAGATTAATCATCCTCATCAAAATTAAGTGTATCAAGAGTACTATCTGGTTGAACATCAACATTTTCCCTAACTAATGGAATTTGTCCAGTATCATCTAAAAAGAACACGCTTAAGTCCTGCTCTTGATATGGCTCATTCTCATAGAAATCATCATCAGCACTATGCTCCTCTATCTCATACAAGTCCCTTGGCTTCAAATGTATGGCAACACTCCAATCTTTGTCCACCTTATCCTCCACATAATAAAGCATTTGAGCATTTGAAGCTAGAATATATGGCTCATCATCAACACTATCTCCTGTTTGTATCAAGCGAGAAAAATTAATATTTGTGAACTTGAAATCATCTTTTCTCATCCCTCTATTAGTAATGATTTCAGCCCATTCACATTTAAATAGAGTAACAAAGAATCGACTAGAATAGTTTAACTCTATGATATCTACCAACTTTCAATAATAAGGCACTGATCATCTACTGGGGTTGTTATCACACCTGCTTGCAAAACTCATAGTACCAGCACTCACAAAGACTGCACCATTCTGGGTTTTCAATCCTTTTTCCCAAGTAATAGTTCAAAACCTATATCCATTGATGTTATATGCAGACCATCTTCTCGCTTGTTGAAGTAGACCTTGTGCGAGTAACTTAATATTATCTGAGTAGGATTCATCAAAAGTATTCATGATCTGTATTCAATATATCTGCGTATTAGAAACATCATTAATAACCAAAAATTGATATACAATCGTCACAATTTTTATCCTCACCAGCCTATAAAACCATTCGCTAAATTCTCAATGAACTATCCTCTCTATGTCTGAAACCGACCGGTTGTTCCTACTCCTCAGTTGTCTTCTTGTTTCTCTTTTAAATTCACTATATATACATCAAATAAATGTTAAACACAAGGTAAGTAAGTGGTTTGATAAGACTCATTTAAAAATTGGTTAGATACTTACTCAATAAAAGGATCCACTAGTCTATTATTGACCAACATATATTGATGTGCTTGTAGTTTCTCCAATGGTGTTAGGTTGAAAAACGTAGCACTCCTTACTGCTTTACCAAGTTGTGGAAATATAGTGTACAATGCCAAAGATTAAACAACATTATCTGGTTCATCATTCACACATTCCACACGATTGAATCTTGTTTCAACATCGCTTAAATATCTTGAACCAAATGTAAGACACTCAATCACTAATAATTTATGACAAATAAAATACCATAATATGGTTCAATCAGTGACTAACACATATGATACTGACATGGATCCTACTTCTAGAAATAATAGAGCACATCTAAGAATCAGCTCATGAGGCTTCTAAATTCAAAATCATAAACAAAACATGCCCACAAGAACAATATGATGATCTCACCAAATAAATGAAAATTCCCTCAATCAAATCAGATGAGTTATATTAGAACTGATCTCATTACCTGTATTTAAAAAAATATGTAATTTGGGTGAGTTTACAACCCAGAGAATAATCAATATCTACAACACTAGAAACAGGACAAGCGAAGGCACGAGTTTTTTCTGACAAAACAAATATTTTAAAATAAATATTGAATGTATGTACAAGAAAAATTAATTAAGAATTAATAAATAACAAGATAACTTAAATATAATATTTTATGAAATAAAACAGTTCAAACCTGTGATTATAATAATTTCTGTCAAAAAGATTTCACAAAATAGTAAGCTAATAGACTAACATTTTCAATATATCAAAATATGAAGTAATCAATTAAAAAATAAACGATATGATAGAATTCACTAGACAAAACCAAAACAAACCAAGCACACAGCTCGCGGCGTAAGCTAACCAAATTGACAAGCCCAAGCCTTGAACTAAATAGACCGAATACACAACTCGCGGGTAAACTAACCAAACTGACAAACATACGACTTTAACTAAATCTGACAAGCGTATAGCTTGAACTGACAAGCATCATGCTCGAAAGAAGATATTTAACCTACGTGACCCGCTAGGCTAGTATCTCCCAACTAGCTAGGATCCAATCTGATTATACAAGGTGCACTGAGCTAATATTTACTGTTGTTAGATATAACATCTGACAAGGATTTCTCTCAAAAAAATTATTTTCATAAATAATTGTAATACATATAAAAATTAAATTTTCTTATGAATAGAAATAATATCAAATTTATAAACATGATTCAAGAAAATGATTTCTGACACTAGAAAACTCAAGCTTTTATCGTACTTTGAATTTTTCTTCTATTAAAATAACAGATGTCCATATCAATTTATATCAATCATCTAAAACCATTGTCAATATGAAGCCCAACATATAACAAACCTAAAATATCGATATTTTTTATAATCACAAAATTTTCAATTCAATGGTTCAAAACCATTCTGATAAATAGTCTAAACACATGACAATTTAAAAATTAATATTTTTTTCATAAAGCAAAAATTTTCAATTCAATATACGGTTATCATAACCGTGTTCATAAATTAAATATGACTTTTCCAAAAGTTTGCTTGTCCCAAAAGTCCATAAAGCACTACTATATTCAAAATTTAATAGTACAAATCTATTTCAAAATTTTTAAAGGAAATTTCAAATAGACGTATAACAGATAAAAACTACTCATAGTACTAATAATATCCAATTGGGTCTTCCACCAACAATTTGCCTTAGTAAACTGGAAGTTCCTAATATCGTTCTATAACCATAGAAGACACAAACTCTTATATCAATCATAGGAAATTAAATCACCTAATTTATTTTCCAAATCCTAAATTTTCCTTTTACTCTTTTATAAAGAGCCTAAAGAAGAAAGGCAATTAAACTTGTTTACCTTATAGTTTATATATAATCATTCCTAGGAGAAGGAGTTTACTATTTTTCCAATACTTTGTTGAAATTATAGGATTTAGGTTAGAAGAAGAAAGAAAAGAAAATGGAGATGAAATAATAGTATTGATTGATATGAAAAAGAAGTGAAAGATGTATGATATGTGTTACAAAAGACAAAGCACTGACTCCTATTTATATTATAATAACTTAATCAAATAAGAAAATAAATAAGAAACATAACGAAATTAGGATACAACTCCTAAAATTACTTTCTCAATTGAAATTATAGTCACTAAAGCTTCGATGCTCAGAAATGACATTATCCTGGCAGGTAACATGGAGTGCAAAGAGTAATAGAAGCAGACTGTAGTGAATTAGTGAAGCTTATAGAGAAGGAGCTCAAAAGTGGGACATCCAGGCTATAGTTGAAGACATTCTGCATCTGAAAAGGTCTTTCACTAGTTACAGCTTTCAATAGACAAGGAAGGATAGTGACATAGTTGCCCAGAAAGCAGTGAAATTGGCCATGTTGATTCTCTTCCAAGATCGTGGAGCTCTTGGCCTCCCCCTTTGATCGCTTAGCTTTTCGAGTAGACACTCCCAAAGGCTAACATCCCCATCAACTATTTGGAACCAAACTCTTTAATGAGCATACCTAATTTGTATTGCCTTATTTGTGTCCTATTCTATTGCTGTGTCATTTGGACTCTGTGTTTTGTGGGGTGTGGTATTGTGTACTGAGTAACTGAATTCCAAAAAAAACAAAAAGAAGACCAATGCAAATAACATAGCATGTTATTAAAATGTTACTGTTTTTTAAAACTTTCAAAAAGGCATAACATTTTAGTCATTTGTTTGATTTAGATGCATTTTTTTTTACTTCATGTAACGTTTGCCGTCTACGTGATTGCAAATAACCAAAGGTAATTTGGGAGAATAAAGTTTTGAGAAAACACTTATTTCATGAGTAACAAAATTTTTTAGAAATAAATAAAATATTCAAAAAATAATTCAAATAATTGTTTGGATGGTAATGCGAATTTTACCCTATTATTATCACCATCACCCTTAAGATAAAGGTTTTGAAAAATTAAGATTAATCTTGTTTTTTGAAACTAATTTTTTTTCCTTAAAATTGTTGTTAATCTCAAAATAAAGGTATCGCAAAAAGTTACAACATGATAGTGGTTATGCACAATCTTCACTTACTGTACTAGGGACTTTACTTCTACACTTTCTTCTTTCTAGCCTATGACAAACTTAGCTGGGATTTCATTGAGCAAGTTCTAAATGAAATAGGGATTCACGAAAGTTAAGTCAAAACTATAATGGATTGTATCACTACAATGGAGACTAATGTTTTATGAAATGGGAATGTGACTGAATATTTTAAGCCCTCTAGAGGAGGTAGGCAAGGGGATCCTTTATCTCCTTATATCTTTGTTATGTGCATGGAGAAATTATCCCACATCATAGAAGATGAAGTTTCAAAGGGCAATTAGAAGCCTTTGAAAGTTGGAAGAAGAGGGCCTAAGATATCTCATTTGATGTTTGCAGATAACTTGTTTCTATTTGGTAAAGCGGATATGAACCAAATCTCTAAAGTGCTTGGATTCCTTTTGCCAAGCTTTTGGGAAGAAGATTAATAAAACAAAAACACATATCTATTTTTCTAAGAACGTGAATTAGGGTATGAAGGAACGAATAAAAGTTGTTTCTAGTTTTAGTGAAACTGGGAGTTTGAGTCTATATTTGGGGATTCCTTTATTCAATGGCCCTGTAAAGAAAGGAACCTTTAAACATGTAGTTGAAAAGGTGAGGAAAAGAATTAAGCAGTTATCTTTAGCTGGAAGACTAGCACTTACTATGCCCATTTACTCTATGATGAGTGTTCAATTGTTAAGTCAATCATAACTAAAATAGAGAGACTGTAAAGGAACTTCATTTGTTGGCATGATGAAGGGTCTAGGAAGAATCACTTGGTAAATTGGGAAACTTTATGTTTGCCTAAGGAGAAAGGAGGTCTTAATCTCAAGGATTTAGAGGTTATGAATAAAGCTTGTATGATGAAATAGGGATGAAAACTAAAGAATAGATCTAACTCCCTTTGGATGGAAGTCCTTAGGGGCAAGTATGGGAGAAATGCTGATCTAGTGACAGAAACAGTGGTGAAGGATTATGATTCTGAGATGTGGAAGGATATTATAAATGGATGGCAAAAGCTGAAAAATTTTGAATTATGGAATGTGAGAAACGGGAAGAATATAAATTTCCAGAGAGGTTACTGGATTGAAGAAGGCACTTTTCTCTGAGACTATATGTCCAAAAGTATTGAGGGTTTGTAGAATTTCAAAGTAGCAGATGTCACCGATGGAAAAGGTAACTGGCAAATAGAGATAGTGAAGGAATTTCTCATACCACAGATGGCCAATAAAGTGTTATCGACCTTGCCTCCTCATCTTGAAATTGATTAGTGAAGATTGTTGTTTCTGGCTGGATAATGTTGATGGGGAATTTAACGTAGAGAGTGCTTACTTAAGGTTAAAAGAAAGAGAAAATAGTGATATATGGAAGAAGATATGGCAAATAAATAGTCCTGAAAGGGTAAGAATGTTCATTTGGTTAGTTAGTCATGAGAGACTTAATACAAAGGCTAGAATTGCAACCTAGGGAACTCTTAGCCCATACTGTCACAAATGCAGCAGCACTTTAGAAATAATTTCGCATGTGTTGAGAGATTGTCATGTAGCTCAAAATATATGGAATCAGAATGTGCATCCTAGAAAGAGCAGAATTTTACATAACTGATTTGAGGAGTTAGGTGAATGATAATTTGTCCCAAGATTTCAGGGTTGATTCGAGGGAAAGTTGGAGCTGTCTGTGGGCAACTATTGTGTCTTTGGAAGTGGAAGAATAAAAGCATATTTGTGGAGAACTTTCAAAGATCGAGTAATCTAGTTAAATCTATTTGGTGGTGGGTCAATAGCTTCATCGAGGATAATGGAAAGAAGACGGATCTCAATTTAAAGCACCAGCTAGTTATAAAGGAGATTAGTTGGAAGCCTCCTGATGGAAAAGTTAAACTTAATACTGATGGCTCTTTTCAACCAAAAGAGGTGAAGGCGAGGTGTGGTGGATTAATTAGGAATAGTGAGGGCGAGTGGTTGAAAGGTTTCACCGAAAAAGTCTCTCAGTGTTCAACCCTGATAGCAGAGGTTTGGGGAATTTGGGAAGGGTTAAATTTAGCCTGGGAAGCAAGATACAGAGACATAATTTTGGATCTGGATTCGAGGGTTGGAGTTTTAATGCTTAAAGGGAAATCAAATGAAGGACACTGTACCAGTAAACTGATGAGAATAATTAGAAAGATACTAAGCAGGAACTAGAATGTTGATATAGTTCATCAATTTAGATAAGGAAATCCATGTGCTGATTTCCTTGCTAACATGAGTATTGATAAGGAAGTTGAGTTGAAAGTGTGGGCTATGTCCCCCAGTAGGAGTTATAGGGCTTTTACTAAGGGATGTAATTGGGGTTAAGACTCTTAGGGGAAACTCTGTATAGCTGTTGTTTTTTGGGCTCCTAGCCCCGATCAATTACCAGAAAAAAAAAAAAAAAAGAAACTTTCTTCCCTCTGGTATAATTATTTCTTTTAGTTTCCTTGATGCAACAAACCATGTCGCCTGTTGTTCCTCTCTTGGTGATTTCCTCAAGCATACGTGCTTAGCAATCAAACATTCAAACTTTCTATTTACCATAAAAAAAATTCAAACTTTCTAAAGACTGACAAGTGAGAGGCAAAATGAGTTATGCTCAACCTTTGTATGTGAATCAAAGTTGGGTCAAATTATTGGGCTTATATAGTACTTGGCCCTTTCAACAAGCCTAGAAGACATGGTATAGAATGCTTGATGAAGTGGCCTTCAAATACCTGTCTACAAATAAAGTGGCCTTCACAACCACGTGGTAGTTCCTTACTGGTGCTAAAGTGGTCGAATCATCACCCTATAAAACATATGACACCTTACCAACAACATTGAAAATTTATTATATTTAAATATTTTGTATTTTCTTATTTTAATTTTACTTACTTAACTAACCAAGTATAATCTTAATGCTTAAGGGATTAGTCTGGATTGGGAAATTTAGAAGAAAAGAGAAAAAAGAGTTAATTTTTTATTTCTCAATTGAGAAAATTATAAAATATTTATAAAAATAAAAAATAGAGAATAAGAAGATTAGTTGATAATCTTTCATTTTATTACTTCATTTTAAAAATTCTCAAATAAAAAGAATTTTTAATCAAAATAAAAAGTTTATCTTCCCTTTTTTTTTTGTCAAAACTCCCCCATTCATACATATTTTAAGTATTTTGAATATAACTTTGCATCTTTTAAAGCTTCTTTCCTGGTTTGTAAGATAAGTGCGCATCCTGATTTAAAGTCCAAAATCAAAGAACTTGCATTTGATCAAGATTTTAAATTGTTTAACATTTACTTTTAAGATTTTCAACTCTCTATAATCGTAATTGTTTAAGATCAATATCAATATACATGTTGGTCCCTTTTTTAACTTTTATCGTTTAGCAAAGAGTTAATGTGATTTTAATTTTAGTATTTAATTCACTTAAGTTTTCATTAATATGTGACAAAATAACCTCTTCACATTAAAACTGCACAAATTTTAAAACAATAATTAAAAGAACAACCACACAAAATTACAACAACAAGACATACTTGTTGAATTGAATTCAACCAAAATCTATACTCAATTGATCCAATTTCTTAAAGATGAAAAAATGTTATTTCTAATATATTAAAAAATTTAAGCGAATTAATTATTAAAATTGAAATTATATTTAGGTATTTGTCAAAGGGTGTTAAAAATGATATTTATATTTTAACCTCAATTAATTATATACTCTCATATTAGAGTTAAATTATCTATATTTCCTTCTCTTGTATCTCTGTCATCTTTATTCCAATATTTTTTAGGGTTCGTTAAATATACATAAAGGGTAATTTCCATTAACTCCGGGAGGAACTTTTAAATGGAATGCCACTGTATGCAAATAAATAAAGAATAAACTCCTAATATGATTTTTTTAAAATTGTGTCAACATCATTTAAAGTATTTCGATATTAATTTGATCTTTAAATTATGAAAAGTGACATCATTTTACTATTTTAAAAAAATTGACATCAATTTAATTTTTTAATTATTAAAAAATATTATTAATTTAGTTCTTTAATTATACAAAATTGACATTAATTTAGTTCTCAATCATAAAAATTATATCAATTTAGTTCATATTCATATGCAAAAAGATAATTTTGATGTCACATTTCATTATTTAAGGACTAAATTGATATCTATATTTTTTAGAAGATTAAAATAATATTGACATAATATTTGAAAGAATAAATTAAAAATTTACTCAAAATAAATAAAGACAATAATAATGAGCCGAACCTGTGCTGGTTCGGGGGAAAAAAAAATAGACAATAATGTGTCATATTACAAAGACTTCGTCTTTGGCATATCTTGGATTAAGATACTTTTAGGCAAGTTTCTGGAAGCTGAATGACCAAATATAAGTACATACATATGACCATAGATCTCATCTAGTTCTTTGAGTGGCAAACAAGCAAAAAGAAAGTGCATGTCCAAGTAAGAATATATTCCAGAGAACAAGAACTAATTACTCTATTTTTTTTAATAAATCGTTCTATCTAAAGAATCGCAGTTCGTCCCTAGTCCTTTATCCTTTCAGCAGATTGTTATTTTGCCTATAGAGCTATCAAAATGTGACACTAACAAACCCAAAGTGACAAACAGAATCAACTTTAGTTCATATCGATGGCTTCTTACTTTACGGCAGAACCAACTACTTATATATTCCAGTTCATTGCTCCAAATATTTGAAATTGAAGTTTGTGAGGTTTCAACTTTCAACCCGTGTTTTGGCCTTGGTGTTAATGCAATGGATTCGAGAGCTTATACGCTTAGAGTCACCATTGCAATTTTGTGCATCTCAATGCCAGCTTCCACCATTTTTCCTCTGTGTGGTAATTCATACTCATCTGCTAGCTTCAATGTTTGGTGGGCACAACATCTTCCATCTTCCTTTCTTCTCTATAAAATTCTTACTTGTTTTGTTAACTTGCAGATGCTAAAAGTCATCGACGTGCTTTAGAGGGTCAAAAAATCCGTAGAGTCTCCTCCATGGTCAGATCCTGGAAGAAGCTAAAATCTATGAATCGCTTAGACAAGTACTCACTAATGGGGTACTCAAACTCTGATTTGTATGGTTCTCCTTCTTCTCTACCGCTACCACCTTTTAATTCACTTGCACCACAGCCTGCGGCATCAGAAACTGCTACTCCTGCTTCACCATATCCCCCACCATTTACCCCTCCAAGCACACCTGCATCTGGTAGCAACCCCAGTCTCCCAGCCTCTTCCCCTAAACCAAATCCACCCCATTTTGGACCACCCAGTCCTAACACTGGCACCATTGTTAGTCCACCACCTCCTTTTGGGTTAAGCCCACCAAAGCATGCTCCAAACCCACCTAAGAGTGTTCCAAGTCCACCACAAGTGTATCTCCCACCCTTGGTCTACCCACCACCACCCTCACCATCTCCACACCACAAAAGGCCACAATATGCTGTTTGGTGCGTGGCAAAGCCTACCGTTCCTGATCCAATAATTCAGGAGGCCATGGACTATGCCTGTGGGTCTGGGGCAGATTGCAAATCGATTCAGCCAAATGGGTCATGCTACCAACCCGACACTTTGTTGGCACATGCCTCTTATGCCTTCAATAGCTACTGGCAGAACACTAAGATTGGTGGAGGCACTTGTGACTTTGGTGGGACTGCAATGCTCGTCACAGTTGATCCAAGTAAGTGTCCCTGTACTCCTCCACTCTCTTTACTTGCCTCCGACCCTGGGTAGAGTATGTACCACGGATTTAAATTTTCTGTACTCGTGTCCCAACAAAATTTTCTCTACTCCCCTTTTCTAATTAAATCCCCACATGTGACTCAGCACAAATTTTTTAAAAAAATTTATAATATATATATCTGAGTTATGAAGAAAAAAAAAAAAATATTTGAATCCATGTTCCACGTGTCTTGTGGGCCACTCACCTTTTTTTTTTGTGGTAACAGTGGGCCACTCACTTTCTCTATATGCAATGCTATCTAGAGACTAGAATTGCAATAAAAGCCTTGGGTTTGATTTCAAAATAAATTATATTTTTTTCTATATTATTTCAGTTTTTGGTAGTTATTTTTTATTTCATTTCTATTAAACATGTCTAAAGAATCCAATGTAACTCAATTTTTGTCATTTTTATTGATTAGTAGTTTAGCAAGTCTATTAGTGGACATGCATGTCCATTGTCTACTATGAGGCTCCCGTGTGAGGTTTAATTTCTCTTATTATATTGGAGGACAAATTGATGTGTCTATAAAATGACAAGGTAAAGATAGTGCGGATGGGAAAAGAAATGCAATGCAACTAAGCGTGAAGGATAATAAGTTAGGTGAAAAAGATAAAGAAAAAAGATATAGTTATTACTAAAATTTATGAATGATTTTATAAAAGTAGAATATATTTATTAAATAATATATTTAAGAAATTATATTTAACTTATTCTCCCGTATTTCTTATTTTTATATTTAGTTAACATTTGAATTTTGTAACATTTTTAACAAAAAAAAAGTGAATGCAAAATTATCTCTCGTTTTCTTAAATAATAAAAAATGTTTACTTAATTGATAGGTCTGTGTTTGCAATCC
This sequence comes from Castanospermum australe, assembly GCA_019955255.1. NCBI lineage: Eukaryota > Viridiplantae > Streptophyta > Magnoliopsida > Fabales > Fabaceae > Castanospermum > Castanospermum australe. The sequence goes on along the minus strand of NSJW01001025.1, from coordinate 841,573 downwards.
GAATTTGACCCTAATTTTTTCTTTTTAGAAAAGTTGCTTGGTTCGTTAAATAAGTCATTGTCATATATTTGACATTGAATACAAGAAAAAGACATGTGACTTGTTTAGAGTACACATTTCGCTGTCACACATCGTCGTGTTATGCTCATTTATGCTCGCAATTCAGACTACGGATTCTTGCACTTGCAGGCTATGATAGATGCAACTTCATGTTGACCTGACTGCTCAATTATATATGGCTTGCTGTAGTACCATACAACTCCTTTGGAGACTTGCCAAATAGTGGAAATGTTTCTCTCCCTCCCTCTCTCTCTCTCTCTCTCTCTCTCTCTCTCTCTCTCTCTCTCTCTCTCTCTAACATGAAATTTTGATGGAACCAAAATTCCTTTGCCAAGTGGTGTTATTGGAGTTGTTCTTGCTATTGGAGTTGCCTTGTTGTCCTCTTTCCCTTTCTATTGGGAAAATTGTCCCTGTCGTAAATGCCACTTGAAAGTATCCTATCTTTTGTGTAATTATTCAGTTGCTTAGTTTTGGTAAGTGGTTATTTTGGTTGCTTTTTCATTTTCTTCTCCCTTTGTTTTGGTTAAATATTAAAACAGTCTATTACTTCTCTGTTTAAAGGAAAGATCGTACGTACTTGGAATTAATCCAACGAAAAGGATTCCTTGTAAGGTAACCAACTTGGCTTATCACACAACAGGGCACAATTTTCCCCCCCTTTTAGCAACGGTGGTAAATGAATAGATTATATAAATTTTAGATTGGATTATTAATGGATAAATAAAAATAAATTAATAATTCATTTAAGATTCATTAAAGAATTATTAAAATCATCCAATGTATAATCATTAATATCATAATTTTATTAAAATTAATTTAAGTCATGATATAATCAAACTTACTTTTTATATCAAAAACTTATAATTTTAAGCTATTATCATATATCTTCTCTTATTTATACTTCCTCTCTTAGGTTTTTTCTTCATGCGCTTTAATAGATGAATGTGACTCACTACAAAACGCACTAAATTTGCCTTGATTTACCATATGCATCTTTGTACTTATGTAACAGATTTATGTGACTTTCAACATCTTGGGCCCCCCTTTTTCATCTTGTTTCTTGACCACTACATACTTATAATCTTGCAATTATCACAAATAATTGGCTATTAGCTTCTCTCAAAAAATTAAATAAAAATAACCAAAATATATCCTACTTAACTTGATAAATAAGTCTATTATTTAATGTGAAAAATATATATAATTTAGGCCATTATCACAACCTCAATCATCTTTTGCCTAGTCTTTACCAATTAAAGCGAAACAAAATTCAAAGTCAATAATATCCTAAATCAAATTAATCCATTCTAATTTTAGCTCAACTCAAGAATTTAAGTCATGTCAAAATACTACAATTGTCACAAAAATTATCAGTCATCAAAACTCAATGTGGGTGAATAATGTAGCTACCAACACATATACTCTTCTTCTCAAATTATCATAATTAGAATCCCTATCGGAAAACATATTTCAACTATATGCAATTCTCACTGATGTTGCCTCCAACAAGAAAAATCTATCAAAAATACGGTGTCACTCATAACAAGTATATGTGTGAGTAGATTAGTAGACATAAGTCAAATCAAATATCTCACATATAAAATATAATAAAAAATTGCTCAACAAAGAAAATATCGTGACAATATATGAAAGAACAAAAGTATTATTTGAAGGCTAAAAATAAGAAACATGCTTGATCACATCTCTTGGGGGAATTGCATAACTGTTTATAGTGAAATTTGTCAAAAATTTGACAAAATTATGATTTCATTTGTCAATCTTGGATGGGAATCTCCTCCAAGTGGATTCTCAATATTTCATAATTTGTAAGAATAACAACGTAAATCTTTAAAAATTACGTACAAGAATTTATGTGACAAAGCATGAAAATGACTATCAAATGAAGTAACGTAAAACATAAACTAGAAAGAAAATTAATAAAAGAAAAACCTGAATTGAAATACTTGAAATGTAAAGTGGAAGAGACTTGAAGTGATTTGGAATCCCTTGTGGCTCTGAGTGGCTCTTTGGGATGTGTTAGATATTCAAGAACTCAACCTTAATTTATTATATCGGCAAAACTAGTATTTATAGGCAAAAAATGTAACTATGTATATCCTAAAATTACACCACTTGTGAAACAGGTGTCATGCATGTCTAAGTATTTAAACTACCTATAACTAACACTAATGTTATTAACTCAATTTCTTCAATTTGATTTCAAAATTAAAATTCAAATGTCATCAGAGCAACCACCATTGAATAGGGCCTGTAACTGTTGTCACAATGTCAAAGCTTTCACAACTGTCTTCCTAAGAAATCCACAAAGTGTTGGCATCAAAGACCCCTTACTACCTCTTATTTCACAAGCTTCCATTTGACTAACTCATTTTATTGAGTGACACCATACCTCATTTTGCAATGTCCAACAATTTTCTTATCATTTGTTGATTGTTGAAAACCATTGAATTCCCTTGTCTGAAAGGACTTCAAACCTCTAATAATCACTAACTTTTTCTTGTTGAATCGGCTTGATCTTTTGTTTGACGAAGTTGTCTCCAGTTTCTGTCAAATGACTCTCACTGATGGAGACTTTTACATTGGTACTCGTCAAGCAAATGCTCTGTCGAATGAATGTTTTGACATCGTTGTCATATAACTCTTACTATTGACCTTTGTACCAACACTCGTCAAATGAATGCCTCATCAAATGACTGTTTTGACGATGTCTTTATCAAATAGCCCTAACTGGCAAACCTTTGCACTAGTACTCGTCAAATTAATGGCTTGTCAAACCACTGCTTTGATGTCTTTATAGAATGGAATGTATGTCAAATTTATTGCATTGTAGCCCCTTCTTCAGTGTCCCAAATCCTATTAATTATGACCATAATCTCTTTGTCGAAAGATTTTTTTTGGTATTAACAGTAACCTCATCAAATTCCATTACATCACAAAGAAATGCACAATAAAGCTTTTCTTTAGCTAAAATAATGATGAGAAGCGATGTAATGAAAAAAATATATGAGCTAGCAACAATTATCCATCTTAGATCGCCAAGAAAATACTCTCACAATAGGAATGAACGGCTCAAAACTAACTAGGTAAAAGGAGAGCTAGTGCTAGAAGAATTCCAAAGTGAACACTTCATTAGTTGATTTTTTCTTTTCTTTCTCCATTTTATCTTTTGGCAATTCACATATTGAGAACTATGTTAGCATGGTTATTAAAACTTGATCGGACCGGCTGATCCGACCGTGAACCACTTTTCATTTCGGTTATGGTTCAATGCCATAATCGGGTTTATAGTTAGATCGGATTAAGCCGGTCATAACCGGGAAAATCGGCTGGTTTTTAGGGAACCAGCTGGTTATATTTTTTTTTTTAATTCTGTAACTTTAAATGGTCATATCTTTTGATTTGGGAAGAGTTATGGGACCCATAATATATTAATTGAAAGCTCTTTTCAAGCCTGCTACCATAACAACCCAAGTTTACCCAATTGGAGATGTTTTCAAGACTTAAATTTGTTGTTTAAGTCTTTTTTGGAGTTGTTTTAGTCTTTTTTTCCCATATTTTAATTATTTTCTTATTTAATCAAGATTTCTGTTACAACTTCAAACTAAAACCTCCTTATGTATTTTTAGTATTAGTGATGTACGTTATGACATATGTGTGTGTGTGTGTCTATATGTAAATTAATTATTACGTCATCCAGTTCAACCGTCTAGTCTAACGAGTTAAACCTAAACCGAAAGTCTCACTGATTTAACATCTAGTCCAATTTTAATAACATTGTATGCTAGTAAGTAGATTTCAAATTTGATATTTATATATCTTAATGTTGAGTAGAAACAGTTACATTTTTTTTGTACAAGAAATAGTTACATTTTTAATTCATTTTATTTTAGTTACATGTATCATGCAATTCAAATTGAAGGATAAATTTCTGGTCAGCCATTTAATTAATATTTTTGTGTCTCATGAATTGCTATAATTTATTGTTGCAACTTGTACCACACCTTACTATATATTAAGCATCAGAAATTCAGAAGAATAGAGCAACAAAGCCCACAACTTCAAAGAAATCCAATTAGCTGCTAAAGAGAAAGCAAGTCATATTTTGTTTCTACAATGTCAAAGCAAAACACAAAATGTAGTCCCTATATCCTATTGATATAGTTAGTACTCAGTAGCCAATGCCAATATACCTTTCAATGATGTTGACTTTTCTATTAAAGTTGCCACCTGCATCATTAATGTTTCTTGTGTTACATATAAGAATGAAGTCTTTGATGAGTTAGTTGCTAAGTCAGGTGAGTGTATCCACTCCGTTTCCATTGTCATGTACAACAAAAGCTTTCGTTTCAAGTTCTAGGCTAATGTTGACATTCTTAGGGACTTCAAGAAACCAAATGCTACTGATTTTAGTAATTGAATTTGCACAGAGCATGTTTGAGTGAACAAGGTTAAAATGCTCCTCATATGCTGTCAAATTTCAAACCTAGATTCATCTTAAACTAGTACTATCCTCAACTTATGGAGTACAAACAAGAGTCAATGATGGACTGAGCATTTGTAGCCTTAGCTTTTCATGAGTAAGTATTGATGCATTGTTAAGCCATGCATATTTATAATATTCTTACTTCTTCGATAATAAAGAGTTCAGTATAATATTCTTACATTCTAGAAGTACCATATTGTTAGGTTGGTCTTACTGAGATTGTGAGATTCATACTGCACATATTTAATAACTTTTAAAAAAGTATAAATACATATAATCATGAATTATTGAATGGGCTCTTTGGATAAGATGGCTAATCTTTGTTTAAGTAAGAACTCCCTTTGAACAGAGGTATGGGCGTATGCATCCTGAAGAGCTAGCCAATCTTCACGAGCTGTCTCTAGTTCAATTACTAGGCTAAGGGCCTCCTCTGAAAGCCTGCTAGTAATCCAAGCTCAAAGAAGACGATCAAAATGTCGCCAATGAAGATAACTAGGATTTTGTTGATCAAACCTCATGCCAATGGACGCCATAGTCGATGAAGAGGCGATCAAGGGGTTGGGAGCTTGAATTTCTCCATTGATAAAACTGCCTAAATCCTAACTCTCAAAAAGGTTACGTATTTGAGATTGTCATAGAAGGTAGTTGAAAGAATTAAGATCCAAAGAAACAAAAATGCTAATGTTGATAGTGGCAGAGTAGGGATAAGGGGAAGTGGTGTTTACAGTAGAGGAGGAGGAGTTGGTGGAGGAAGTTCTGGATGCAGGAGTGGCGTGAGCCATAGGTGAGCTATGTACCATGTTAAGAATTGAAGCAGGGGCCAATGTTATTCAGTTAGAGTAGTGGCCTTAACCTTTATTAAATAATAGAAGTTGTTACAAATAAGAAAACAATACAACTAAAAGATAACATATTAAAAATAAGATAAGATAACCCCTAGGGCTAAGGAGCATGATCTACTCCATTAACACATACTCTTTTACCCATTTAAAAATCTTCAACTTTGCACAAGTAGATATAATAACACACAACATGGTCGCTTGATTGGGTTTAATACCAACCTCAACCATCTCAAACAAATAAAAGAACAACCCCTTTGTCAAGTCCCTCTTAGCATAGCCATGGTACAAACTAATCCAAGACAAAATATTTATTTCAAGCATTCTGTCAAACACCTTTCTTTCCTCTAGGACAATGATTGTGGTTTAGACCTATCTTGCTCTTCTCTCTAAAATCATGAACAGGGCTTTCAATCTCTTATGATAGAGGTTTGTGTGCAAGGAAAAGGCACCCAAAGCTCAATGAATTTAGGACTAGAAAGTATCCCTCTCAAACAACACCTCAAAAATATTCATCTCATTCAACATTGACCAGGTCGTAATAGTTGCACACGTCACAGTGTCCCTACCACAATCTGGCATGTACAACCTCTAAACACCTTGAGCAACAAAAAACAATGTAACAATGTCAATGGCGAAGGCTCATACTCAGCTGGGAGGAAGAGGAAGACCAAAATTCTGATCTCAAGAAATGAATTTTGTTTAGTAATTTACTTTTTCTTTTGGCAATACAAAAGTGTAATTCTGATAGTGATGGAAGTGTTGCCATGTCATCCGAGCTCCTTCCGGTGTTCACTTGAGTTAGGCTAAATGCTGTTTCTCGAGTAAAAATAATATCACATGTTCTCCTCTAGTTTTCTTATTATTCAACTTTTAAACAAAGAGCAATTTAGTGTAGTTATGTGAATGTGCAATAGATTGAAAGTGCACATTCACATATAGGTTAACTCTCCTACTAGCTAATCCAATGAAAGTGCACAAAGGCTAACAACTATTGCTGTTAACAGTAGTTTTTTGACTAAGCTTCTCATATATAGGTTCAACACTTACTAATATATATTCATCTCAAATATCATTCTAATGTAACTCTTATCATTTATTTATCAATCAAACATTCAAAGACTATGCATTACTCATCATTTAACCAATATTTGCAATTAATAGTTTCCTACTTCACAAACAAACATATTGTCTCATCTAACAACAATCCAATGAGGGTTTAAAGAAAATGCTTGTCCCAAGAGTTCTTAAAGCTATTGTAAATACAAAATAAATTTTAGAAGATTTTGAAAAAATATAAAACATCAATGAAATAAATATTAATACTTCTGACCATTATCAGATAGGTTAATATAATGAAAAATAGGCCAAGAATATTCATTGACATTATAAACAAAGGTAAATAATTAATTTTAAAATTTTAAAACATTTAAAATAGCGCAACAGACATTAGCTACTCATGACCATAGAAGAAAGATACTTTCTTGTTCAAGTAAGCTCCCTTTTGAAATGAAGACACTGTTAAAGACTTATAATCCATTTAGTGTTACCAAATAATTATTTCTATGAACCCAATTGGTCTAAACACCATTAAATCCTAAAAATCCCAAAATTTGGCCCTAGTTTTTGCCCTAAATCCTTAATAGTAAGTAATCTTCTAATCCCTCCTAAATACCCAATCATAAAAGAGATAGAGACCTTAGGATTTACCTCAAGAAGTCAGGAGAGAAAAAGGGAGTGTTGGAACACTAAAAAATGGACAACCACCATGTTGCCAACGTTCAAACAACAACCAATAACGTGAAAGAATGAAAAAGGGTGGCTAAAATGGTAGCCAAGAGGGCAAGGGCCAAGACTAGCTAGAGATAGGGGAAAAATGGCAACGTCACAAAATACAATGGATGAGGAAGAGAAAAATGGGTGGGAGAGCTTCTTGGTCGACTTCAACAGGAAACTCATGAAGGGGATGGAAAAGAAATAGGTTGAGTGAGATTTGGTCTTAAAAATACCAATATGCCCTTAAAAAAATCTCGTCTTAACCTCTCTTTTTTTTTTAACGGGATACTACATAAAGGTAAGCGTCTTATATATATGATTGAAAACACTCAAAAGGAGGTGTTTATGTAAGCATACAAAGGAAGGTGCTGTGAACACCTAGAGGAAGGTGTTTATTTTGTTTTTTCATTATCATGATTTAAGTGCAAATTTCTATATTTTAAGCCAAGTTTTTATATTTTTTTCACTTATGTTTACTTTATAAACTTTTATTCAAAAATCTGTGGCCATATACGTCTGAAATTCACCATGGCATGTTTCTTACTTTTGCTTTAATTCCTATTGAGGATTTTGATGTCACCCCTATTTGGGTTCCATATATAGTGTTCTCAAAGAAATAGTGATCATGCTAATGGTTACCATAGTGATAAAGTTTATTATGCGCCAGAAATAGAGGGATTGGTAAAGGTGTTGAATAACATCAATATTTACTGCTGAGAAGACTAGTTGTGGAGGATGAATGTAATGTAAATAGTGTTTAAAATATTTTGGAGGCATCACTAAAATGTGGGAGGGCAAACAAAGCTGCCCTTATGCTTAACCAATTTCCTTTTTAAAGTTTTTTGGATGTAAAATGGATGAATGTGAGGTGCCTCGACTGTTTAGGCAATGTGCATACTTTACTAATAATGATATGTATATAAGTAAGTTTAGTGAAAGTTTATTTTCTTTCCTTTTCTATATTGGTTTATTTAGTATAGTAGAATTAGACAATTACTATTGAAATTAAGCTAAAATTCCTAATGCTTGAATGAAATTCCGATCAAAGATAAATGTCTAAACCATGAGGTTTTACTAGTTTTCTTTTGATGTCTTTTACAGATAATGGTGCCTTGTAAGTTTTTGAGTAGTTAGGCACTACATGTTTTTAGTTCTTATTTTTCAGTATCAAAACCTAATTTAGATTGTAAAAATCTTTCAGACCTACCATCTTATAATTAATCAAAGGGAGAACCTTTAATAAATAACTTAGAATTTCTTAGTAAGATCAAAAGATCCTAAGCTTAAGTATGTGAGTATATTTTGTTTTTCTATTAAACCCTAAATAAGTATAAGGAACTTAAAGTGATAAGATAGTGGTATGATATTTTTCTTTTAGTTTCATTTTATACACTAAATTGTATATATCCAATCTCTGTTTAAGTTTATGGGGTCTAGTTCGCCTAAACAAAAATAATAATCATTTCTTAACATTTACGAAGCTAAAGTCTGTGCTTTCTATAAGATGTTTACACGATGGTTGGTAATAGTCACAATTAATTTATACATTTCAAGTAAAATAAAATCTATGATTAATTTTAAAGATTTTTCCAAATGTTTTTAGTGGTAGTGTGAAACCGTAACTATCGCTTTAAAATATTTTTCAAAACATGTGGCTGGTGGAATAATTTTAGCATCCAAGCTTTGAAATTGAAGCTCATTTCTTTTTCTTCCTTTGAACCATGAACCCTTATTGTTGTTTTGTGATCCTAGCATATATGTATTCTTCTTTGTTCAATCATAGAAGTTTTAGATTAGGGCCAATGGAAAGTCTTGTAAGTTTGGCTCATTGCATGAAATGGGGATTTCGAGGTGGTTAAAATATCGCTTTATTGCCAACAATTCACACACTGCTACAGTTACTACCATTAGGAGTTCATACTATAGTGGTCTAAAACAATTGCTTGTATAATTGCCGTGAGAAAATATTATGGTGGTTTTTTTTCTTTTTAAGTGACAATTGGTAATCGTTACGACTAATATGAAATATTTTGCGATATCATTTTAGCATTGGTTTTGAACTATAACGATTAATTTCAAAGAATTTTTTAGATGTTTTTAGTGGCGGTTTGCAATGGTCGTGATTAATTTTAAATATTTTTCTAAATATTTTTACCAACATGTTTGAACTGTAGGCCTCTTAGTGTTATGTTGGGATCTTAGAAGTTACACATTATTCTTTGTTCAGCCATGGAAGTTTTATACTAAGGCCATTGGAAAGTATTGTACATTTGGTTCAAAACAAAAAACAAGGATTTTGCGACAGTTAAAATATCCCCTAGGTACCAGTTGTTCATACATCGCTACAATTACTACTGTTGCAAGGTCATATCTTGGCATATTGAAGCAACTGTTAGTATAACTATTGATAGAAATACTTTAGTGGTTCATCTCTCTTTTACCTGCGGTTGGTAACTGTTGCGATTAACTTGAAATACTTTCCAAGTACTTTAAAAGGTTGTGTTAAATTGCCAAATATTAATTTCAAAAATTTTCCAAATGTTTCTAGTGACTTTTGCAATTACCGCAATTTTGAACAGTGAGCCTACAAGTATTGTGTTGGGACACTAGCATCTATGCATTCTACCTTATTCAACCATGGAAGTTTTAGGTTAGGGCATGCAAAAAGTGTTGTACGTTTGGTTTGTTACAAGAAATGGAGATTTCATGACGATTAAAATATTCTTTAGCAGCCAACGGTTCACACACTACCGTAGTTACTACCGTCAAGTGGTTATACCGCAGTAGTTTGAAGCAACTGCTGGTAAAACTGTTGTGAGAAATACCATTTTAATTCATCTCTCTTTTAACAGTGGTTAGTAACTATCATGACTAATTTCAACTTCTTTTCCATGCACGATTAATTCGAAAGATTTTTTTCAAATGTTTTAACATGTGCATCGAAGGTTTGAATTGAAACTCATTTCTTTTTCTTCCTCTGAATAGTGTTCCTTCAATTGTGGTATTGTGATCCTAGCATCTATGCATTATACTTTGTTCAACCACAAAAGTTTTAGATTAGGGCCAGTAGAAAGTCTTGTAGGTATGGTTCACTACAAGAAATTTGGATTTTGTGATAGTTAAAATATCCCTTGGTTGGCAACTATTCACACAGAGCTATGATTACTACTGTCAAGAAACCTTAGTGCGCCAATTTCAAACAACCGTTGGCATAACTATTATGAAAAATATTACAATGGTTCATCTCTCTTTTAGTGGAGGTTGGTAACTTTTGTTACTAATTTCAAATAATTTTTTTTAAAGTCTTTTTAGCAGTAGTTTTGAATCACCACAATTAATTTCAAAGAATTTTCTAAATGTTTAATGGCAATTTGCAATTGTTGTGATTAATTTCACATATTTTTGCAAGTATTTTTATTGATGGTTTTGAAATATGGGCCTCCTAGTGTTGTGCTGGGATCCCAGCATCTATGCATTCTTCTTTGTTTGACCATGGAAGTTTTAGATCGAGGCCAATGGAAAGTCTTGAAGATTTGGTTCACTACAAAAAATGGGGATTTTGCGATGGTTAAAATATTCCTTAGGTACCAGTGATAACAAACAGAGTTATCTTGTCTCATTTAGTGCATTAAAATATGCAAAGTCCTTGGTATTTGTTTTAGAAAACTTAGTTTTTTATTTGATTTTAATAAATCTTCTAGGTGTTAGTCATTTAATTTCCATTTAGTTTTATTAGCATCTTTTAGTTGGAATTAATTGAGATTTTATCATTGGTGATGCTATTTATTCATTGACATATCACATTTTATAGGTGAATGGCAATAGATGAAGTTCCAACGCATGAAAAAATAGTAGTCAGAGGTTTTAGTAGAAGTTTGGGTTGATTTACTTAAATTTTGGTTGGAAACCTTTAGAACTTGATATATTTGTCTAGTCATGACTTATGCTACAAACCTTGAATTGACATATCCACTCCGTTTCTATTGTTATGTACAACAAAAGCTTTGGTTTCAAGTTCTTGGCTAATGTTGATATTCTTAGGGACTTCGAGAAACCAAATGCTACTGATTTTAGTAATTGAGTCTGCACAGAGCATGTTTGAGTGAACAAGGTTAAAATGCTCCTCATATGCTATCAAATTTCAAACTTGGATTCATCTTAAACTAGTACCATCCTCTACTTATGGAGTACAAACAAGAGTCAATGATGGACTGAGCATTTATAGCCTTAGCTTTTCATAAGTAAGTATTGATGCATTATTAAGTCATACATATTTATAATATTCTTACTTCTTCGATAATAAAGAGTTCAATATAATATTCTTACTTTCTAAAAGTATCATATTGTTAGGTTGGTCTTACTGAGATTGTGAGATTCATACTATACATATTCGATAACTTTTAAAAAAGTATAAATACATATAATCATGAATTATTGAGTAGGCTCTTTGGTTAAGATGGCTAATTTTTGTTTAAGTAAGAACTCCCTTTCAACAGAGGTATGGACGTACGGATCCTGTAGAGCCAGCTAGACTTCATGAACTGTCTCTAGTTCAATTACTAGGCTAAAGGCCTCCACCGAAAGCCTGCTAGTAATCCAAGCTCAAAGAAGACGATCAGAACGTTGCCAATGAAGATAATCAGGATTCTGTTGATCAAACCTCATGCCAATGGATGCCATAGTCTGTGAAGAGGCGATCAAGGGGGTGGGAGCTTGAATTTCTCCATTGATAAAACCGCCTAAATCCTGACTCTCAATAAGGTTACATATTTGAGATTACCATAGAAGGTAGTTGGAAGAATTAAGATCCAAAGAAACAAAAATGCTAATGTTGAGAGTGGCAGGATAGAGGTAAGGGGAAGTGGAGTTTACAGTAGAAGAGAAGGAGTTGGTGGAGGAAGTTCTAGATAAAGGAGTGGCAGGAGCCATAGGTGAGCTCTGTACCATGTTAAGAATTGAAGCAGGGGCCAATCTTACTCAATTAGAGTAGTGGCCTTAACCTTTATTAAATAATAGAAGTTGTTATAGATAAGATAACAATACAAGTAAAAGATAACGTATTAAAAATAAGATAAGATAACCCCTAGGATTAAGGAGCATGATCTGCTCCATTAACACATACTCTTTTACCCATTAAAAAATCTTCAACTTTGCACAAGTAGATATAATAACACACAACATGGTCGCTTGATTGGGTTTATACCAGCCTCAACCATCTCAAACAAATAAAAGAACAACCCTTTTGTCAGGTCCCTCTCAGCATAGCCATTGTACAAACTAATCCAAGACACAATATTTATTTCAAGCATTGTCAAACACCTTTCTTTCCTCTAGGACAATGATTATGGTTTAGACCCATCTTGCTCTTCCCTCTAAAATCATGAACAGGGCTTTCAATCTCTTATGATAGGGGTTTGTGTGTAAGGAAAAGGCACCCAAAGCTCAATGAATTTAGGACTAGAAAGTATTCCTCTCAAATAACACCTCAAAAATATTCATCTCATTCAACCTCAACCAAGTCGTAGTAGTTGCACACGCCACAGTGTCCCTGCCACAATATGGCATGTACAGCCTCTAAACACTTTGAGCAACAAAAAATAATGTAACAATGTCAATTGTGAAGGCTCATACTCAGTTGGGAAGAAGAGGAAGACCAAAATTTTAATCTTACGAAATGAATTTTGTTTAGTAATTTACTTTTTCTTTTGGTAATACCAAAGTGTAATTCTGATAGTGAAGGAAATGTTGCCATGTCATCTGAGCTCCTTCCGATGTTCATTTGAGTTGAGCTAAATGTTGTTTCTCGAGTAAAAATAATATCCACATGTCTCCTCTAGTTTTCTTATTATTCAACTTTAAACAAAGAGCAATTTAGTGTAGTTATGTGAATGTGCAATAGATTGAAAATGATACCGAAAAATTGTTCACAAAAATAGCATAATGAAAACATGATTAAAAGCTCAAGTAATTTTGATTCTTAGTCAATATCAAACATTGTCCTCAATGTTTAAAATTAAACCATGATTTGAAAGCTTGAAAACAAATATTTGACTAAAATTAAAGAATAATGGGTAAAAGTTACATATATGAAATTCTTAGCAATTAAAAGTGAAAAAAAAAGGAGATAACATAATCCTGAAAAATGTTGGCATAAAACAAAACAAAATAATAATAATAATAATAATAATAATAATAATAATAATAATAAACAAGTAAACAAACTAATAAAACATAAAAAGAAAATTTTTTAATGACTTTTCTATTTTTTTAATTTTTTTGTTGGGAACACTATTTACATTCCTAGACAAAGGTTTTGAATTCTAGGAGGCACTTAAGCCAACTCAAGAAAACGTACCTCAAAAGATAAAGTTGAAGTATTAGTTCTAATTTATAGTCGTTAGCTTGACTTTCTCTTGATCATTGATGTTGCAATATTAGGTGGTATTTTGTGTGTCATATCTACCCCCAAAATATGGCTTTAACCTATACTATACCCATTTACTTTGAATGTCTCCATATTGTTATTAGAGATTTCTACTGCACACGAAGGAAAGACATGTGTAACCATGACCTAACCATTTAGATCACAATTTTCCAAAAAATAATCGCAACTTGGCATTGTATAGAAGCACTTGTTGACCCGCCACAAATTCACACCTTAAGAGATGCTTGTCATGCCATTTTTTAGTATGTTCCTTGTAGATTTTGACATTCTCATAAACCTCATTTTTGAACTCATCCATCATATCTATATGCAAAATTCCCTTTTCACCTGCAACTTGCATATCAAAACTCAAGAATTTTATAGCCCAATATGCCTTACATTCAAGTTTAACTAGGAGGTGACATGTTTTACCAAAAACTAACTGATAAGGTGACATACCAATAGGGCTTTTGAATGTTATCCTATAAACCCATAATGCATCTTCTAATTATAAAGACCAATCTTTCCTAGAGTTACTAATAGTTCTAAACTTATTTTCGGTTCCCTATTATATACCTCTACTTGGCCACTAGACTGCGGATGATAAGGGGCGGTAACTCTATGGGTAACACCATATTTGCCTAGAAATGATTCAAATTGTTTATTGCTAAAGTGTGTCCCTTCATCACTAATAATTGCCCTAGGAGTTCCAAATTGAGTGAAACTATTCTTTTTCAAAAGTTTGATAACTACTCTAGCATTATTCGTTAATGTATTGCTATCGTCTCTACCCATTTTGAAATATAATCCACTGCATCTAAGATATATTGGTTAGAATAAGAAGATGAAAATGGTCCCATAAAATCAATTCTTGACACATCAAATGATTCACATTATGAGAATGTTATTCAAAGGCATTTCATGTCTTCTAGAAATGTTTCCACTCCTTTAGCATTTGTCACATGTAGCCACATATGCGTAGGCATTCTTAAAAAATGTATGCCAATAAAATCCTAATTGTAGGACCTTTGCAATAGCTCTACTAGCACCAAAATGACCTCCAACCTCTTGATCATGATAGTCATGACTAATCCTTGCAAACGTGAGAATTTTTGTTATCCCCATATACAATAATCCCTACTTTACAATCTCCACCTTCACATCTTGTAGCCTTAAATTTTTTTTTCCTATATGCTATAAAACTCATTTTTAAGGGATTTGATAATAGAGAAAGGGGCATTATTAAGTTATTAGCGCAACAAAATTTGAATTGCGCCATTGAATTCATCACCATTTTAATTGAAGAATTTTCTAGTAGTGAACGCTACGTACCCATATATACATCTTTCAAAGAGAGAGGCAATCTGTGAGGAGTGATGTAGAGCCTAAGGATTCGTTTGGATAAGGTGTTTCTAAATTTTTCAGAATTTTAAATTCAGGGCATTTTAAATAACGTGATTGACATCCCAAAAAATATAAAACATTGTGTTTGGATTGAAGTTATAGAATATCTAAGAATTTATACCCTCGTTTATTGTTATTCACCATCAATCTCAAAGGTAAACTCTATCAACCTTTCCCCTATTTCATATTGTCGTCGCCAGAGAACTTGAGGTCATAGATGGTATTGTGGCAACTCTCCTCTTTCTATGCTTGTTTGGAACCAAGATCATTGTTGTTAGAGTCGATGAATCCACTTCAGTGCACTATGATGTCTTCACAAGTGGAGAAGAGGCATTGCCGCCATTGGAGAAAGGAGCAAAGGAAAAATGGGATTGAGACCAAACAATTGAATATGAGAACAATATTGAGAAGCAGATGAACAAAAGCTTTGTAGGAATCTATCTATTTTTGCAATTTTTTGGCATGGATGTTTGTCAAATTTGTCAAACACAAAGCAGATAGAACTTGCGAAGAGACATAATTACTCGGAATTTCTGAAATTCCACCTGAATAGACGTAATTTGAAATTATCCTTTTCAAGTTATGAAATACCCTCTAAAAATTCTCCTTAAATTTTAAAATCCTTCAAATTTTTATCCAAACGTTGCATTTCTTGCAAAAAGATTTTAAACGCTTGCTTAAAATGAACTACCTACCCCAAATACTGGATCCAAACACAATGTAATGGAAAATTTAAGTAGAGCCTTACATTTGAATTTTTGTCATTACAACAAATTTGTTCATTCATTGTTAAATAAGTTTATCCTTTGTGCTCTCATTGCTCACGCAATTATGAAGATTATTCGAATTAACAATACATTTATGATATGTTTAGATAAAGGAGAAATTAGAAAGAAAAGGAAATATTTCAAGTAACCCCTATTGTTTGAGAGTTTTTTAAAATTAGGGGACAAAAATGAGGAGTTATCATCTAACTCTCCAAAACTCTCCCTTATTCATTTTTATGAGCATTCTATAGTTCTTATAATTTGAAAAATTTTAAATATCCACATAAGGAAAGGAAAACTTATTATTTAATCTCTCATTCTTTTTTCCTTTGCTTTCATTTTTTTTCAACTCCTTTCCCTACCAACTCCCAAACATATCTTTTTAAATTTTTTATCAATTCCTTTCTTCCCCTCTTAGTCCCTGGCCTCCATCATCTTCCTCAATCAGCCCTGATATGTCCCCATCATTTTCCCCCTCAATTCCTCAATATATATATCATGCCCATTGTCTTCCTCCTTCAGCCAGCAGTGAACCCCTCATGAATCATGCCCATTGTGTTCCCCTCAATCATGCGTGCCATCGCCGTCAGCCCCTCATCGTTTTCTCTCTAAGTTGGGTGCACTGTCGTTTCAATCTTGGTCGGTGCATTGTTGTTCTTGAATACCTTGCCTGATTGCATGGGATGTGATTTTTGTCTAATGGGAAGCTTGGAAGTTTTCATGGATTTTGAATTTTTGTCTTTGAAAAAAATGAATGAACTTGATAATCACTTGATCCAAACTAATCTTAGGATTAGTTGGTTTAGACTTTCTTTTTAATTAACTCGAATCAAACCAACCATTGATTAGCTCAAACATAAAGATTCATAAGGTATACGATTTTGGAGAGTTATATGGAAAGTACAAATTAAATTTATTTGTTTGTGGTTTATAATTAAATTGACTAGTAATATACTTTTAATTTAATTGATTATATGCACTTAACATTAATTTATTATTAGAAAATGAAAGTATGTTATTGGGAGATGTACGAGGAGGCATTTAACTCCTGGAATCCTATCCTTTTTTTTAAAAAAAAATCTATTTTTAGAGGTTTTCAAATAGTGATTTTGTGGGCGGTGCTTTATTTGAACGAAGAAAACCAAGACATAATATCCTAAAATTAATATTTGCTACCTGCTAATTATGTATCCACCAGGTGTGCCAATAACTTCTATACTTTCCGGAGGCTATTTCTTAATTAATATAACTTCTTGTTCATATCCATTTTTAAGTATTTCAAATTAAGTAACATAATTTGAGTTACATATGTTTTTCAAGAAAACAATTTAAATTGTATGTTATTATTAAAATCAAAATAATCTACCCTTGAATCTAACAATGCCTTTCGGATTAATTGTTCTGGATGAGATCTAGGGTGAGTATCTGCAAGCTCAAGTTAAAAAAAATATTAGCAAGCTGCTGAGTAAAAAGAAGTGTCTTATCATACCTAACCTAAGAAAGCTCCTTAGATTATGTAATCTGTGTTTTAAGAAAATAACCCTGTAAATAATCAATTATGGATTTCTATTAATAAGAATTGACTCTAAATGAATGAGATTTTTCTCCAATTGAGCTTGATTCCTTCAATCCCTAAATATCAGGGATTGCCGCATCACCTGGTGAGATCCATGTTAGATCGTATCCAACATTAATGTACATTTTCAAAGAATTTTGGTGTATTTATCAGCACTCGTTTTCTTTTAATATCATGATGAGATGGTTGGATTTTGACATATTACTCTAGGAAGACAATCGAAGAAAAATAGCTCAGCCGACACCAACCAGGCAAAAAATAATATAGCATTGGAATATGATGAGAACTGGCAGGCCTTTGTCGTTAATAAATTTGTCAAATGTTTATTTTGTTTTCTTCGAAAAAGTGTGTGATAAATACAGTGAAAGATAATTGAATGTAATACCCTGCCTAAACTCTATTTTATTTTCTTCAAATGACCTAGGCCTAGAACATGCTGAGCATTCCGATGGATATTTTCTGGCTATTATTACTGAGCGATTACTAAACATATATAGGTTATTTACATATTTAAATTAGTTTATTTTGTATTTAAAAAAAATACTTTTTAGCAAAAAGCTTTGTCTAAAATATTTTTATCATAAAATTTTCTGAAAATAAAATAACCTAATCAGAACACCAAGAGGCTTACCTTATGTGTACAGCATTAATCAACTTGTTTTGCGTTAACTCTGCGAGTATTGAATACGACAAAATTTATGGGACAAAATTAATCATTCCAAACGCAGTAAAAAAGGGAAGCCAGTTGAGGCTAGCTGGTGGTTTGGGTGCTGTCTAGCTATCAAATTAGTGCTAAGAGAAAGATAAAGTGAAGGTGACAACTTTGCTGATTAACTAGTTAATTATTTGATTCAGTTGTCTTTTTTCACTGTGAGCGTCCTCTAATTTTCTTTTCCTGCTTTGGACTTTGCCTAGGTTTTATATGAAGAGGTTGCAGATTTTTCGTGGGGCTCGTTAGTTTTGTGTGTTTTAGGTGTTCCTGAATTTTGACTTTAATTAATTAAGTTTAGAGAGTGTGTACAAGAAGCTTTGTCATTAGGATTGGAATTAAACTTACTAATATTATTCTTCTACTGTTATCTCTCTGGGTAGACGTATACCAAGTGATTTGTTGAACGACGTGAATCGTTATTTGCAATCACATATCTTTATTTCATCTTGTTTATTATTTTTCATGGTGTTTGCCTTTGGTTGTTCTTAGTATTTTCAACATGGCTACTTCCATTGCAATCCATTATAAATTTAAATTTAATTTTCTCATCATTGAAGCCTCAGTTTTACGAAAATGAAAGTGTTAAATTCACAATCACACACAATGATATATTACATACACATTCACATTCACAACTACTTCTATTTGCGACTGTGCCTACAATCTTTGTTAATATAATATTTTAGAATAAAATAAGAAAATAAAGACAAATATCAGAAAGAAAATGAGAAAGGATATGCAGCTGTTCCTTCTTCTATTACTTCTCAATGAATCTGATTATTACAAGCAAGAATTATTTACACCTCCTACTATCACATTGAATCTCTCTTTTTATTAGTATTTAAGTTTATAAAAAAAGTTCATTTTAAAAAATTAACCGATTAAAAAAAAGTACTTTATACTTTAAATATCACAATATAAAGTTTTTTTATTTACTTAATATTAGACATAACAATAATTCTCTTATAAAATTTAGTTGAATTAATAAAAGATGCAACCAATTTGAATGGATGGGATTTTTTTTTTGGGACTTTAGACTTTTCAATATTTGTTCTAAAATAAAAAACAAAAATGTTAAGGTTTGGGCCGTTTGGCAACGAGTTTGTTTTAACCAGGCAAATATCTACCTGTAAAACCGAAAAAGTTGTTTGATACAGCAAAAATGGATCACACCACAATGCACAAAAATGGATCACACCACAATGCACCTGCTGTTTTAAAAATTCAATTTAAATTCCATACATTGAATGTTGAAATTTACAAGATGTGATAGTTGAGAAAGATATTCAACTTGCCCGACAAGGAGGACCACGCCCGATTTCGAGAGGACTATAGAGCACTAACTCGGAGAAAAATCATTCAATAGCGGATAAGATAAGAATCGGGTTTATAAGTTTTACATACTTATACTGTTTTAAAACATTTTATTAAATCCGAATTAAATAAATTTAACTGTTGGATCATGTGTGATATTATTTTAATGATTATATATATCAAATTTAAGATAAATTGATATTTATAGATATGTAATTTAATAGTTAATATTTTTTTATATATATATAAGGGTGGGGATATACTAGAAGTAAGTCTTAGATATTAACACTATTTAATAATTTTTTATAAAATATAAATTAAATCAATCTAACTGTTGAATCATATAATATTATCTTAATGATTATGCATGTCAAATTTGACATAAATTAAATATTTATAAGTATATAATTTAATAGTTAATATTTTTTTATATTTTATAAATTACATTATAAGTTAAAATAAGGTGATGTAATGTAGTATCAATTAGTTTTTAAATTGTATAAAATTTCATAAACTTGATTTATTTCATAAAAACATTCAATCCAACAATTAAATTGATAAAATTTAACATATATAAAAAAATTATTAAATAGTACAAATACCTGATGTAAGTGAATTTTTACACACACACACATATATACATATATATTATGTTATTTCTATTACCTTAATCCTACATGTCAATCCTATAAATTTACCTTTTATGATAAAAAAAAAAGAGAAAAGAAAAAAAATGTAAAAAATTTTTTTTTCTCTTCCTTATTATTCATAATAAGTTTATAAAAAAGACGTAGAATTAAAGTATAAGTGTAATATATATATATATATATATATATATATATATATATATATATATATATTATATATATATATATAAGTACGTTATTCAAAATATTTCACCATTTATTCACTCTTAATAACTTACGCCGACAGCCTTGTTAGCCGCTAGAAAATAGCATATTAATATAAGCAATTGGAAGGTAAAATAATCATTTAAGGTTACTTTGGTATTAGGTAAATTCCAAAAAAAAAAGGATGAAAAATTTATGTATGACTTTTTTAAATGAATTTTTACCTAAAATTTATACATAAATTTTTTTTACTTTATTTTTTACTTCCATATTAATATAGGATAAAAATAAAAATAATAATTTTAGAAATAAATTTTATATATAAAATAATATACAAAACTTATTTAAAAATTTTTACTCTCATTTTTACTTACTCCAACCAAACTTGCGGGGGAAAATTGCCCTCCCGTGAGAGTGACAAACTCTCATTCTCATGGTGGGAAAATCCTATTCCTAAGTGTGCTTAATTATAATAAAGCAAGAATCTTGGTGCAATTAGGAGCATCACATGTCACTTAGGATTACCCCATTCTTCACGGGCTCAACAGCCCCCATGGCTTCATGCTAAAAATTGTCCTCTAGCATAAAACCGCGTTTTCTGATTCCCTTGTCCTTTAAAAGCTGAAATCTTGGACTTAACACCTTACCCCACTTCTCATTCTTGGCCAACTTGTTCAAAGAGATCAACTTTGTCCGTGAATCCAAACAAGGAACTCACTCTGCCCCACAATGACCCCCACCGACACTCAAGGATTTTTTGGTCCTTCATGTCAATCATTCATTACAAACACTAAATAATTTAATTGCAATTGTACGTTAATTAGGGGTGGGATTTAGATTGATATCTTTGTCCGTGAGTGTGACTTGACGAGAGAGAGACAGAGAGAGACAGAGGGGTTGAAGGTTGAATCAATATATAAGGGCTTCATTCACGGGGTTTTCAGTGAACCATAGTTGCTCTCTTTTCTTGTACTGAGAGGGCTAGCTACTAAATCTTCGAAATGGGGAAGCATGATCTAGCCAATCTCTTGATCCTTCTCTTGAACTTGGGCACTTTGCTCAATGCCCTTGCTTGTCCTTACTGTCCATACCCAACTCCTCCTTCTAAGCCTCCAAAGCACCACCCTCAACTCCCTCCGAAACACCCTCCTATAGTGAAGCCACCAGTTCACAAACCACCAAAACGTCCTCCATATCATGGCAAATCACCTTGTCCACCGCCCAAGTCATCACCAAAACCACCCTATGCTCCCAAGCCTCCGGTGGTTAAACCCCCTCATTACCCCAAGCCTCCGGTGGTTAAACCCCCTCATTACCCCAAGCCCCCCATTGTGCGTCCACCTTATGTGCCCAAACCTCCTCCTGTTAAACCACCACCATATGTTCCTAAGCCCCCTGTTGTGAAACCACCCTATGTTAAACCTCCTCCATATGTGCCAAAGCCACCAGTGGTGAGACCACCCTATGTCCCTAAGCCCCCAGTCGTGACACCACCTTATGTGCCAAAGCCACCAGTGGTGAGACCACCCTATGTTCCCTAAGCCCCCAGTCGTGACACCACCCTATGTGCCAAAGCCACCAGTCGTGACACCACCTTATGTGCCAAAGCCACCAGTGGTGAGACCACCCTATGTCCCTAAGCCCCCAGTCGTGACACCACCCTATGTCCCAAAGCCACCAGTGGTGACACCGCCCTATGTCCCAAAGCCACCAGTGGTTTCACCACCTTATGTGCCTAAGCCCCCAGTGGTGACACCACCCTATGTCCCAAAGCCACCAGTGGTTTCACCACCTTATGTCCCTACGCCCCCAGTTGTGACACCACCCTATGTCCCTAAGCCACCGGTGGTGACACCAACACCACCAGTTGTACCTACACCACCCATTGTATCACCTCCCTATGTTCCTCAACCTCCTACTGTGACACCACCTACACCACCAGTGGTTAGTCCACCACTTCCACCCGTTGTGACACCGCCGACACCACCAAGCCCTCCTACTGAAACGCCATGTCCTCCACCACCACCGACGGCGCCGTATACACCTTCTCCACCAGCACAACCAACATGCCCCATTGACACATTGAAGCTAGGTGCATGTGTGGATGTTCTTGGTGGGCTTATACACATTGGAATTGGAAGCAGTGCAAAACAGACATGCTGTCCAGTGCTCCAAGGGCTTGTGGACTTGGACGCTGCCGTGTGCCTCTGCACCACCATTAAGGCTAAGCTCCTAAACATCAATATCATAATCCCCATTGCTCTACAGCTCCTCGTTGACTGTGGCAAGACTCCACCACAAGGATTTCAGTGTTCAGCAAATTAATATAAAGGTATTGCTTGGGAGGTTCAACTTTGTTTTGACTGCAAGAATTTAACTAGTGGTGTGAATCAGGAAGAATAGTAGTCACTAGTACTCTTGCAAAATACTTTTAGGAAAAGATGGCTTCTGATGAAAGAAATTTAACATTTTTAATATATATAAAATCATATATTTTTCATGAAATGGAGTTGCTATGAATATGATCATCATTTCGTATGTGATCAGTTTCGAAAAATTACCTCCAGTTTTTGGAGAATTGTTTATCGTTGAGCATGAAAATTAGTGTTTTAAATGTTACTGTGAACCAGAAGATAAGATACATATTTTAACTATCCCTTTTTATTTTCAAAAAGATAAAGACGTATTTTATTTGAGAATATGTGTTTATATGTTGCAATAAATTCTAAATTAATAAAAATTAAATGTGTGTGAATTTTGATAGAAGAATAGATAGAAGTCTGTATAATGTCTTAAAATGTAAGGAAAATCTATATGTAAATAACAATGCAAATAATATATATAATATTGTCTACCAAATCAGTTTCTGTTAAACAAAAAGAAAAGAAGGATCAAACTTAGAGTAAAAAAAAAAAAAACTTAGAGTGCCCCATGTGATGACTAACTGTTTCTTCTGCTAATGTTTACAGGAATTGCATCACTTTTGATCCCAATAAGTTATTAACATGTGAGAAGTTTGACGTTGCAGTGAAGAAATTGTCTTTAGTTTTTCGTTCATATCAAGTTGTATATCAAATCTATCCTCTACAAAGCCAAGAACATAAATGTACTACGTGGAAAATTGTGTGTTCCTAGTGGAGACTGGAGAGTTTTCTGCTCTTCTTTCACGAAATCATGCGAAGCAATGAGATCTGCTTTTCTTTTCCTTTCTTTGTCTCTTTGTTCAATTGCGTGTGTGGTTCTGTGTGCATGTCAGTGTGTGAATGTCCACCCGTGAGTGCATTGGAAAGCGTAATAATTTGTCAATTCAAATCTTCTTAAAAGGGTCTCCTCTCGGGCCACACTTTTCTTCTTTAATTTATTGTCTTTACGCAAATTTTAAGGGTGAGAAGTTTGGGAATTGGAATCGTCATTCATATTTTGTTCCTCGATATAAAAGAAAATTAGACATTAAAAGGGAAAGAAAAGTGGGGTAGTAACATATATTAGTGTTTATGTTATGTCACTGATCGATCGATTAAAAGACATAGACATTATGTTTAATCAATTAAATATTAATCTACTTCAATATGTTAAAGATAAATAATTAATTCATTTGATATATATTTAATAAAATCACATATAATATTTATATTAAATAATAATTTATTAATTTAATTAACTATATTTATTTTGAGCTAATCACTTATATTAAATGTTTAAAACAAACTTAAATTTAACTATTTATATCAAAATATAGTTAAAAATATAAAATAATATGCCTAATGAAAGAGAGCAATATGTTTCATTTGAACTGTTCACAACCTTATAGCTTAGGGAGAAAATCTAAAAAGAAGTAAACTTATCAAGTCCAAATAATTAGCTTTATTATAATTTACTTTCCTTTTTTTATTTGGATCAACATTTACTTTTCCTATTTACAAATTTTCTTTTGTTTTGAACTGAGATTGTTGTTAAAAGGCCCATTAAATAAAAAAGGTCAAGTACCGCCTAAATTCATAATATGAATATATATATATTCTTTTGGATCATCACAATTTGAATAAAGTTAAGAGTAAAATATAATTTTAATTTTTTAAAAATATATTATTTATTATTTTTTAAAAATTAATTTTATCGATTTATTTTTTAAAATTTTAAATTTATAATAATTTAATTTTTTTAAAGTATTAAATTAATAAAATTAAAAAAAATAAAAAGATAAAATTTATAAAAAATTTAAAAAATTAAATTAATAAAATTAATTTTTACAAGATAAAATTAATAAATAATATATTTTTTAATATTAAAAATAAATTTTATTTTAAAGTTAACTTTTAAAAATAAAGACTAATGGTGGACTGTACTACTAACCAGGATGGGCCTAAGATATGGCCCAAACTAATCAAAGAGAACCCATAACTCAAAGAATGAAATAGATAATCTTGGACCAAGTTGGTTCATATCCATAGATTTGAAGGAGATCCCACAAATCTGATAAGACATGTGGCATCGAGAGATTAGATGAGTGATAATAAAATGAGAAAATGGTAATCATGAAAAAGCAGTGCGTCACACCAAAAAGAGATATCGTTATCTTCTTCCCATATATCTTTTTTATGCAAAAATAATCTCTTACTCATTTAAGTCATTGGAGTATCTTGCGGAAACCTCTTAACTTTCACACTCTACAATGGACTGCTTCAGCTAATTACATTATGGAGAACCCGACCTTTGACCCCTTCGACTTCCTTTCGTCTTCCACCTTTCAGCCATCTTATGCCTTCTTTTTTTTTTTTTTTTTTTTGCATCCGTAGCCCGCTATAATTTTATTCTTACCACCAAGTACTTCAGAGTTGCATTTTTGGATGATAAAGGTTGCAGTTTGGTTAGAAACCAAGCTACCCATCCACTTTCTTTTATGTTCCTGGTTTCTAGAGGTAATTCTAAAGCCCTCAATACATTCTATTTCATATATTTGGATAGATCATTGGGTACTTAAATTTGACGAATTTAGTATTAGAATGTAGGATTTGGTTTGGAGATTTTTGTAATAGATGTTATATTTGATTATCATATGGTTCTAACTTTTGATTCTTGGTGTTGATGCCTTGTTTTGGTCTTGGACCCGTTAGAAGATCATCCTATTGGCTATGGTGGAATCGCAATATTATAGACTTTGATCCATTTGATTGGGCTTGTGTTGTGAGTAGTTGTGATATTTCTTGTAATTACTTTTATGCTTGTTTATTTCATTCATATACATATTTGAATATTTTGAAGAATTTGGAGACTATAATTTTAATTGAGTAAAGGGTTTTTGTGAAAAATATCTATGATAAAAAGACATATGTTCCAATTTTGGTAACCTTTTTCATAAATTTTTGTTGGGATTTTTGAATAAGTTTTATGGCAAGAGTTCCAATTATTTAAGAAAGTATGTGAATATTACTTCTATAAAACGTGGTTATACTTATTGAATGATATTGACTTACATGATATATCCATCTGTTTCCATAGTTTGGATTTCATGAAACTGTGATTTCTATTAACATTATTTTTGGGATCACGATAGACTTTTGGATTAGAACAATTTGGTGCACAAAGGTTTCGTTACTTTATGATGGGACTTACCTTCCCGGACTTTTGGTGTGTTTAGATGGATTATGGTGTGGTTAGGGGAGATATACTTATGGTGTATTTGGAGAGCTTGGAGATATGTTATATACTTTGTTTTGTCTTATAAGTCGCCTAGATCCTTATACATGATATTTTCCTAAGTTATTGATATACAAATATTTGAGAAAAAACAACACGATTTTGAAAATTATATTATGACTTACAACTAGTTTATCAATTTTATTTATACAAGTTAGAAACTAATTTTCCAAGCATATGTCTTTTCGGTAGTAATTGTTTTAGATATTCAATTTATTCATTGAGTCTTGTAAACTCACTACTTTCTATGGTTCCTTTAACTTTCAAATGAAGAAAAAGCAAGCCCCTCTCAGCTTTAGAGCCATTGTTGTTTGTCATCCTTGGTAAGCAACAATTCTGGGTAATGTAAGCTCAATGCGATGATGCTCAACATTGCAGTCACTAGGGAGACATTTTGCATATGTATCTAAGTATTGTAAAACTTGACTTTTGTAGCAAATAACTGTGTAGTATTGTTTCAATGGTTGATACTTTGTGTAATTTGACAGGTTTTTATAATGACTAGATAGATGTTTTCTGTTATGTAAATTCTGGATAGCTCTAGTTTCAAGGAAGAATCTACTAAAATTTCATCAAAATGTGAATACCTAAATTTTGTGCGTGAGTCACACGGCATTGCATTAGTATTTGGTCAGGCTTCGAAGTAAAGGATATTCCTTGTTTCTATCTGGTCACATCCTTAGATTCGGGATGTGATATCAGACCTGTTTAGATAGTACTCATACAAAAATCACATATATGGCCCATCATCAAGGACTTCAAAAGACTATCAAAATATAAGAATACGAATCATACATAGGTGTGGATCCTACCTATAGACAACGGACTAACTTTATGATCTCAAAATATATAAACACATATCCATGTTTACAAAAAGAATCATAAACTTAATGGGAGACATAAATACACCCACTTAGACAAATGCGGGCTCACCCAAAATAAATAACTCAACTACTAGAAGGAGGATTCGAGCTGAACACAACCCCTTTTCCCTTATCTGGGAAAAATACAGAAACACGGAATGAGTTATATAACTTAGTGAATAATTAATATCTATTGCAACATAAATGGGACAAGCAAAGGCATAATGTCTTACAGAGAAAAGAAAATTTGAAATAAAATTGTCAATTATAACTTAGAAAGAGAAGAAAGAAAAAATAATAACAATATTAATAATGAAATGATAATCATTGATAAATTCAAGTGTTCAAAAAATTTTAAAGTAGAGACTACATACTAAAACAACATGATTAATAATAATGTAAAATAAATCCTAGCCTATGCACGCACGCACGATAATGAATGAATAATAAGAGTTCAAGACATATTCAATAAAAATACATATAGATACCTTATTACTCAAATTATTTGCATTTAAATAAAATAAAAATTTACCATGTGATCTACCAGCACTTCAAAATAATAACAAGAAACAATTTCTAATTTAAACTTTCTTATAAGTATAAAATAACATAATATTATTAATGAGCGTATAATACAAAATAACCATATCAACAATAGATTTTGACATTTAAAATTTCTAATCATGCAAATTTTAATTTTTCAGACTTCTTACTAATTCAAAATTTCTAGAGAATCTACATCAGAACTCAATCTTTATCTCATTCATAATCAAATTACATATCCAAGACTCAAGGTGGCTCTCAAACATTTTCAAATTATGAAGCACTTTGCTCTTGGCATGTCAACAATATCAAATAATACTCAAGACTCAAAAGGTGGCCCCATTCTCAGATTTTGTGGCACTTTGCTCCTGGCATATTGGTAGTATCAAACATTCTTTCTTATTTCAGTCTCAAGCAAACATAGCTTGGGGCTAGTAACTCTCCTACTAGCTAATCCAATGAAAGTGCACAAAGGCTAACAACTATTACTGTTAACAGTAGTTTTTTGACTAAGCTTCTCACATATAGGTTCAACACTTACTAATATATATTCATCTCGAATATCATTCTAATGTAACTCTTATCATTTATTTATCAATCAAACATTCAAAGATTATGCATTACTCATCATTTAACCAGTATTAGCAATTTAATAGTTTCCTACTTCACAAACAAACATATTGTCTCATCTAACAACAATCCAATGAGGGTTTAAAGAAAATGCTTGCCCCAAGAGTTCTTAAAGCTATCATAAATACAAAATAAATTTTAGAAGATTTTGAAAAAATATAAAACATCAATGAAATAAATATTAATAGTTCTAACCATTATCAGATAGGTTAATATAATGAAAAAATAGGCCAAGAATATTCATTGACATTACAAACAAATGTAAATAATTAATTTTAAAATTTTAAAATATTTAAAGTAGCGCAACAAACATTAGCTACTCATGACCATAGAAGAAAGATACTTTCTTGTTCAAGTAAGCTCCCCTTTGAAATGAAGACACTGTTAAAGACTTATAATCCATTTAGTGTTACTAAATAATTGTTTCTATGAACCCAATTGATCTAAATACCATTAAATCCTAAAAATTCCTAAATTTGGCCTTAGTTTTTGCCCTAAATCCTTAATAGTAAGTAATCTTCTAATCCCTCCTAAATACCCAATCATAAAAGAGATAGAGACCTTAGGATTTACCTCAAGAAGTGAGAAGAGAAAAAGGGAGTGTTGGAATACTAAAAAATAGACAACCACCATGTTGCCAATGTTCAAACAACAACCAATAACGTGAAAGAATGAAAAAGGGTGGCTAGAATGGTAGCCAAGAGGGCAAGGGGCAAGACTAGCTAGAGATAGGGGAGAAAATGGCAAGGTCACAAAATACAATGGATGAGGAAGAGAAAAATGGGTGGGAGAGCTTCTTGGTCAACTTCAACAGGAAACTCATGAAGGGGATGGAAAAGAAATAGGTTGAGTGAGATTTGGTCTTAAAAATACCAATATGTCCTTAAAAAAATCTCGTCTTAACCTCTCTTTTTTTTAACGGGATACTAAATAAAGGTAAGCATCTTATATATATGATTGAAAACACTCAAAAGGAGGTGTTTATGTAAGCATACAAAGGAAGGTGCTGTGAACACCTAGAGGAAGGTGTTTATTTTGTTTTTTCATTATCATGATTTAAGTGCAAATTTCTATATTTAAGCCAAGTTTTATATTTTTTTCACTTATGTTTGCTTTATAAACTTTTATTCAAAAATCTATGGCCATATACATCTGAAATTCACCATGGCATGTTTCTTACTTTTGCTTTAATTCCTATTGAGGATTTTGATGTCACCCCTATTTGGGTTCCATATATAGTGTTCTCAAAGAAATAGTGATCATGCTAACGGTTACCATAGTGATAAAGTTTATCATGCGCCAGAAATAGAGGGATTGGTAAAGGTGTTGAATAACATCAATATTTACTGCTGAGAAGACTAGTTGTGGAGGATGAATGTAATCTAAATAGCGTTAAAATATTTTGGAGGCATCACTAAAATGTGGGAGGGCAAACAAAGCTGCCCTTATGCTTAACCAATTTCCTTTTTAAAGTTTTTGGATGTAAAATGGATGAATGTGAGGGGTGCCTTGACTGTTTAGACAATGTGCATACTTTACTAATAATGATATGTATATAAGTAAGTTTATTGAAAGTTTATTTTCTTTCCTTTTCTATATTGGTTTATTTAGGATAGTAGAATTAGACAATTACTATTGAAATTAAGCTAAAATTCCTAATGGTTGAATGATATTCTGATTAGAGATAAATGTCTAAACCATGAGGTTTTACTAGTTTTCTTTTGATTTCTTTTACAGATAATGGTGCCTTGTAAATTTTTGAGTAGTTAAGCACTACATGTAATACTTTAGTTCTTATTTTTTAGTATCAAAACCTAATTTAGATTGTAACAATCTTTCAGACCCACCATCTTGTAATTAATCAAAGGGAGAACCTTTAATAAATATCGTAGAATTTCTTAGTAAGATCAAAAGATCCTAAGCTTAAGTATGTGAGTATATTTTGTTTTCTATTAAACCTTAAATAAGTATAAGGAACTTAAAGTGATAAGATAGTGGTATGATATTTTTCTTTTAGTTTCATTTTATACACTAAATTGTATATATCCAATCTCTGTTTAAGTTTATGGGGTCTAGTTCGCCTAAACAAAAATAATAATCATTTCTTAACATTTACGAAGCTAAAGTCTATGCTTTCTATAAGATGTTACACAATGGTTGGTAATAGTCACGATTAATTTATACATTTCAAGTAAAATAAAATCTATGATTAATTTTAAAGATTTTTCCAAATGTTTTTAGTGGTAGTGTGAAACTGTAACTATCACTTTAAAATATTTTTCAAACATATGGTTGGTGGAATAATTTTAGCATCCAGGCTTTGAATTGAAGCTCATTTCTTTTTCTTCCTTTGAACCATGAACCCTAATTGTTGTTTTGTGATCCTAGCATATATGTATTCTTCTTTGTTCAATCATAGAAGTTTTAGATTAGGGCCAATGGAAAGTCTTGTAAGTTTGGCTCATTGCATGAAATGGGGATTTCGAGGTGGTTAAAATATCGCTTTATTGCCAACAATTCACACACTGCTACAATTACTACCATTAGGAAGTTCATACTATAATGGTCTAAAACAATTGCTTGGTATAATTGCCATGAGAAATATTATGGTGGTTTTATCTTTTCTAAGTGACAATTGGTAATCGTTCACGACTAATATGAAATATTTTGTGATATCATTTTAGCATTGGTTTTGAACTATAACGATTAATTTCAAAGAATTTTTTAGATGTTTTTAGTGGTGATTTGCAATGGTCGTGATTAATTTTAAATATTTTTTCAAATATTTTTACCAACATGTTTGAACTGTAGGCCTTTTAGTGTTATGTTGGGATCTTAGTAGTTATGCATTATTCTTTGTTCAGCCATGGAAGTTTTATACTAAGGCCATTGGAAAGTATTGTACATTTGGTTCAAAACAAAAAATAGGGATTTTGCGACAGTTAAAATATCCCCTAGGTACCAGTTGTTCATACATCACTACAATTACTACTGTTGCAAGGTCATATCTTGGCATATTGAAGCAACTGTTAGTATAACTATTGATAGAAATACTTTAGTGGTTCATCTCTCTTTTACCTGCGGTTGGTAACTGTTGCGATTAACTTGAAATACTTTTCCAAGTACTTTAAAAGGTTGTGTTAAATTGCCAAATATTAATTTCAAAAATTTTCCAAATGTTTCTAGTGACTTTTGCAATTACTGCAATTTTGAACAGTGAGCCTGCAAGTATTTTGTTGGGACACTAGCATCTATGCATTCTACCTTATTCAACCATGAAAGTTTTAGATTAGGGCATGCAGAAAGTGTTGTAAGTTTGGTTTGTTACAAGAAATGGGGATTTCATGATGATTAAAATATTCTTTAGCAGCCAACGGTACACACACTACCGTAGTTACTACCGTCAAGTGGTCATACCGCGGTAGTTTGAAGCAACTGCTGGTAAAACTGTTGTGAGAAATACCATTTTAATTCATCTCTCTTTTAACAGTGGTTCGTAACTATCATGACTAATTTCAACTTCTTTTCCATGCACGATTAATTCGAAAGATTTTTTTCAAATGTTTTAACATGTGCATCGAAGGTTTGAATTGAAACTCATTTCTTTTTCTTCCTCTGAATAGTGGGCCTTCAATTGTTGTATTGTGATCCTAGCATCTATGCATTCTACTTTGTTCAACCACAAAAGTTTTAGATTAGGGCCAGTAGAAAGTCTTGTAGGTTTGGTTCACTACAAGAAATTTGGATTTTGTGATAGTTAAAATATCCCTTGGTTGGCAACTATTCACACAGAGTTATGATTACTACTGTCAAGAAACCATAGTGCGCCAATTTCAAACAACCGTTGGCATAACTATTGTGAAAAATATTACGGTGGTTCATCTCTCTTTTAGTGGAGGTTGGTAACTTTTGTTACTAATTTCAAATAATTTTTAAAGTCTTTTTAGTAGTAGTTTTGAATCACCACAATTAATTTCAAAGAATTTTCTAAATGTTTAATGGCAATTTGCAAATTGTTGTGATTAATTTCACATATTTTTGCAAGTATTTTTATCGATGGTTTTGAACTATGGGCCTCCTAGTGTTGTGCTGGGATCCCAGCATCTATGCATTCTTCTTTGTTTGACCATGGAAGTTTTAGATCGAGGCCAATGGAAAGTTTTGAAGATTTGGTTCACTATGAAAAATGGGGATTTTGCGATGGTTAAAATATTCCTTAGGTACCAGTAATAACAAACAAAGTTATCATGTTTCATTTAGTGCATTAAAATATGCAAAGTTCTTGGTATTTGTTTTAGAAAACTTAGTTTTTTATTTGATTTTAATAAATCTTCTAGGTGTTAGTTATTTAATTTCCATTTAGTTTTATTAGCATCTTTTAGTTGGAATTACTTGAGATTTTATCATTGGTGATGCTATTTATTCATTGACATATCATATTTTATAGGTGAATGGCAATAGATGAAGTTCCAACGCATGAAAAATAGTATCAGAGGTTTTAGTAGAAGTTTGGGTTGATTTACTTAAATTTTGGTTGGAAACCTTTAGACCTTGATATATTTGTCTAGTCATGACTTATGCTACAAACCTTGAATTGACATAATTTTAGTGGCATTGGAAATATATGAAGGAGATCTATAACTTTTTTGAAGACATCCATGTCTAGTTCATTTGTTTCGAGGGTAAAAAATTGTGTACAAATTAGAGAAGCATTGTTGTCAGGATTGTTTGACCTTTGAGTAGAAAAATGAAGATATCTGGTGCTAGATAAGTCCAATTGAGGTTATTTTAAAGGCTATTGAAAGTTGAGACATATAGCTACAACTTATTTGTTGAGTGAGAAAGCCAATTCCCTATGGATCAATCGTTACAGAGCCATAAAATCATAAATGCACTACTGATTCCAAACAGGAGTGTGTCATGGAGCCAGAACTTCATAGCTGCGACATCGACGCGATAAAGCTCTTTTAATTTCTTTTAAACTCCTGTAATTTTGCGGAACTATACATAGATCTTTTTATAACTTTTTAAAGGTACTTTTTCGACCCTAGGAGAAAGCTTTCAAGCAATCAAGACCTTGAAGACCAAGAGTTTGAAGCAGATTGGGATCTCAATTCTTTTCTTCTTCTTTGATTTTTTTGTCATTGATCTCTTGTATTGTCATGATGGTAGAACTTGTTAGATATTTGTCTTTGTTTTTAATTTCAATTATGAATTAAATTTTCTTTCCAGGATTGCAGTTGAACCCATATGTAATTTGGATGTCTTTTTATTCCCTTCTTTCTTATTTCAGTGAGAATTAAGTTGTTTATTCCATCTTGATCTTAATACTTTTAATTGATCGGCCACCAATTAGATTAATTAAGAAAATCTAAATTGCACTTGGGAAAGGGAATGAACTAATTCATTTGTAGGACAGAAATATACTTACAAACTATATGTAATCATGATTATGGTTTGTTTTTAATGTATTTTTCTTATATCTATTCTCATAGAAATATAAAGAATAGAGTAAGAGAGATAATTTTATATAATTATTAGGAGATGCATATGAAAGCATTAGAGTTCTAGATTAACAACTCATGATCATTGAAGAAGTTAAAAAGGAATTAAGAAAATTCAAGTAAAATATTGGGGGATAATGTAATCTTAGGTCTATTTCCATTAGTTGAATCTAATCTTTTCATAATTTGATACTTTTCTTGGTTAAGTTTTTATTAAAATTTGTGTTCTTGCTTCTTTATCTTTTGTTTATATAAGGTTGGGATTACCTCAATTTTAGTATTTAACAATAGTATAAATACAAATCTCCATAGGAACGATGTCTATTTTCACTTTATTACTTGTTCCATACAAGTACTTGTGTAGATATACTTTGTAAGCAACAAGTTTTTGGCGTCATTTGTAACATTCATCCCTAATTTATAATAAGTTATATAGCTCTTAGTTGCCCTAATACCTATTTTATTATTTATTGCTATTTATTGCTCTATTTGATTTTTGTTATTATTTTTTGTTGTGCTAATTAAAGAGAGCACAGAAATTACTTAGGAGAATTAAGAATCTATTGAGATATCAAGTGGAATAGTATAAAATTAACAGTGGTAATTTTGTATTTTAGGCTCGTGAGTGAGGGCATTTTTGTCTAATAAAAATTTAAAAACAAAAAATTGGCTAAATTGGCCACTTAATCGTCTAGTTAGTCTTTAATTAGTTCTAGTTAAATTAAGGAAAAATAGAATGAAATATCCAATAGGACAGGGACACTTAATAAGGCCACATGTGTATGCTTTTGATTGGTGCAAAGATTGGCCAATTGGATTTTGATGCTTGGAAGCTTCTAATTGGACAAGGTTATTATGATTAGGTAATCATGACTTGGTTACTCTAACCAAACCAAACACTATTCAATTCTCTTAGTCTAATTCAAATGGAACTAGATAATGATTATAGTGACAATCATGAAGACTAAGACCAATTTCCATTGGTTGGCAAATAATGACAAAACATATAAACAAATATTGACAAATGAACTAATTCCAAGTTCATCCTAGAGTGTACGCCCAAAAGAGGAAGAAAGGGAGAAAAAAAAAAGAAAAGGAAGAAGAAAAAGATGGAACTAGCTAAAATCAAGGAAAAAAAGCTTGATCTAAAAGAGGTAGGAATTTAAACCTAAGCTTTTCTTCTTTAAATCTAAAGTTTCATAGTGGTTTCTATGGTAGTTGATATTCTTGAATCCATGGAGTTTTGCTCTTTTTGAGTTCTAAGCTTGAATATGGATGGTTTATAACAAGATTAGCCAAGTTTATGTTGATTTCAAGTATAATTTTAATGTGGTTTATTGATTATCTCTAAGATGCCTACCTAGGGTTTGTATGAGTAATTTCTTATTTTAACTTGAATCTTGTCAAGAAGGTATAGAAATGAATCTCTTGTGGTATTTTGATGTTGATCTATGTTTAAATAGCTAAAGAATAGCTTGATTTGCTTCTATAGGGTAACGGCCATATTGGGCTTCTATGAAGAACCATGTGATTTATTTAGGTGTGAGTGAGGTTTGGATGTTTTAATGCCATCTTGGTATGTTTCAAGTGAAAATTTGAAAGAAAAACCATGATGTCCCATGGGTGCTATGTTCGGCCATATTAGGTTTAAAGGGGAAGAAAAGCAAGAAAAGCAAATGTGAGAATGTTTGTTCACCCCAAAACTTGACATTATCCTCAATGTCATTCCCAAACTCAAACAACTAAACACAACAAAATCACATATGGAATCATCACAATGACACATTAAACTAGTCAATAAAAGATGATGAGAAACACTACCCTTTGAAGATCATTTCCGTTGTAATTTTGTGTGCAAGTTAGTCCTCTCTTGGACAACATAACACATACAGAACATCATGCATGAAGCAAACATAAATAAATACCAATGAACAACATTTCACTTGGACTTTTCTAGGCTTTTTACACAATTAACTCCTTAAAGTTCTTTAATCATCAATCAATGCAATTTCTCATAATTTCAGAAAGTTTGAATTGATTTGAAAAAGGGATGACTCTTAAATAATCCTAATGTAGACTAAATTAAGCAAAAGAAAAACAAAATGCATATTTTTGGTGGCTGACACTATTTATATTCTCATACAAAGGCTTCAAACTCTGAGAAACACTTAAACCAGACTCAATAAACACTAAATGCAATAAAAGAAAATATGAGAATGTTTGCTCATCCCAGACTTAAACTTGACATTGTTCTCAATGTCATTCCCATATTCTGAACTTTATTTTAACCAATTTTTTTTGAATATCCAAGTTATATTAAGAAAGAGATTTTAAATTTTTAGAGACAACAAAATTTTTAAGCATAATTCAACATCTTTTCTTATGTCAAGGTCACCTTCAATACACAAATTCAAATTATGTAAAATTAAAAAAGATAACGATTTATTAAACATTTCTTTTAAAATTATCATAAGTGATATTTTTTTATTTTATAGAATAGTATATTATGATTTTTAAGTCGTATATCATTCTTGAATAATATTATTTTCTTTTTATAAAATTTTTCATGCATTGTACGGGTGTTATGCTAGTTAAGTTGACATCAAATAAGTCACTCAATTATAAAAAAGTTTCATCAACATAGTCTCTCATTTATAGAAAGTTACATTAGTTTGTTCTTTTAATTAAAAGCTCCATTAACAATGTTATTACAGTTTGTAACAGGTCAAAAGGACTATTTTAATGTCACTTTTTATGATTAAAAGACTAAATTGATATTAATTTTCTTTTAAGGACCAAATTGATATCACCCATATGTATCATTAGAGAACTATAATTAGTGTCTATTCTAAAATACATGTTTAGTAATTAATAATTTTTTCAAAAAATTATCTTTTTTTTCAAAATCTCTCTTAATATAAATTTGTTTATAAATTCTTTTTAATATAAAATAAATTAATACAAACACATATTAAAAGAAATTTTTAGACAAAACAGATGCTATCATCAATTTATCACCATTTTACTGTCGAGTCAACTAAATTGTAATTTGCACTTTAGGGTTTCTACTTCCCTCCTCATATTGCATTAGAAAATGAAAATAAAAATGAATCAAAACCTTTCCCGCCATCTTGAAATAAAGATCTACCAAAATAAAATGTCAACAACAATACGTAACACCAAAAAAAAAGAAAAAAAAACCCATCTTCTTCTGCAGACAATCGACGACGCTGCGCCGGTGATGTCGACGTGGCAGATATTCTCCGACGGCGAAAGCAATTTCCGGTGGGAACTTTCTGGATTTGAACCAAACGATGTTTCAAACGTTACACATTCGCTCAGTCCTAATACAAGCTCTCGTCTCCCTTCCATGGCCGATCTTCTTCTCCAATGCTGCACAAATGGCTGTTCAAATCGTAACGAAGGACTGTATGTCACTCCCATGTTTCGAACTGGACTGGGAAAAAACGTTCAAGTGAGTCAATCTTCCCTTGCGAAAGCTCTATCTGTCCTTGGCGGGGATGCTCAAGTTGCTCCAGGTATCTGATTCTCGGAATTTAATCCGCTGCATCTACAATTTCTTGGGTTGGTTGATGCAATTTTCCCCCCTTTTTTTTCCTTAAACTCTTTTTTAAATATTTTTATGATTACTTACGCATTTTCTGGCCCTTGTTGGTTGGCAAGAGAAAACGAATCTTGTTCTGGGAACAAAGAAATTATTTTTTTTTTCTGTTTCTTGAAGTGGAATATGCTATTTGATAAATCACCAAAGCTGTAGAAATTCTCAGAATGAGAATAAAAGATTTCTGGTGTGTATGTGTGTCTGTGTTTTTTTTTTTTTTTTCTGGCGTTCAAAGTGATGTAACAGAGGAAATTATTTGCCCTCATTAAATATGTAATTTGAAGAGCATTTATATGTTGACTAATATTTTTGTGGTTTCTGATTGTGATCTTGGAGTCTGGACTAATAAACTGCAGGTGAAGAGCATGCTATAGATGATAGTTGCGACTTCTCAAATTCTCTTTTTAAGACAGGCTCTGGAAAAAGGGTGAATATATCTTCTAGTGGTCTGGTTAGAGCGAAGACATTACTGGGATTGAAAGAAAACACTGTTGGTTGTGATATCCAAAGCCCTCAGCATACAACAAAATTTCATGCTATTAGTGAAACATACGAAAGTCAGCACTCGCCTCATTTACAGTTACATAAAAGTGTCAACAGTTACAGGATGATGAACACAAGTTCAGTTGGTAGGAATCGTACATGTAAGAACGACTTCGAAATAAAGGTTGCTCAACCAGAATCATATAGCGATGCTGCTAAACAGGCTCCGATCAAATTCCACACTGCAGGTGGAAGATCTATATCCGTTTCTAGTGATGCACTGCAACGTGCCAGGAGCCTTCTTGGTGACCCGGACCTGGGAGGTTTCTTCAGTGGAGGGGATGCAGGTGATTCACTTTTCTCGTTTCCAAATGATAGACAAACCAACACTAGTTCATCTGGTGAGAAAAGTGATTGTTATACTCCTTTGGTCCCTCGTAAAACACCACAGTGCAATCATGTGACAGAAAGTTTCACTAACCCCTTGCAGTCTTCTAGAAAAATGGAGTTTTCAACCAAGTATCTTTCTGAAGGTACTGGGAGTAACTTAATCATGAAATTTGATGCTGTTGGGAATGAAAGTGATTATAGCCTGAAAAGTAGCATCAATTGTGGGCAGAAACCCTTAATTGAGAGGAAACAAGTTCCAGACTCAACAGTATATCATTCTCTGAATGGTTTTTCTTCAAAAATAGATACACCTGGAATGTCATCTGGCAGGCCATTGGTTGATATTTCCAATACCATGAACACAGTGCATTCAAACAATAGACAACCTGCTGGTGGGAAAAGGACAATAGGATCACGTGTAAGTGTTTCTCCCTTCAAAAGGCCTCGTAGCTCCAAATTTTCTGCCCCTTTGGACCAGGATGTTGGAGTTTCTCCTAGTGGTAAACATATTTTAAGAATTTTTATTATCTTCCTTTCTTTTTGTTAGTTGCAAAACCTATTCTAATCATTTTAACGTATGTGATCTTAAGGTTTGTCTAAATTATCCTCTGGTGCTTCTGGATGCAAAAGAAGGGTTTCCACCAGATATCCATTTCAAGGTCCAAGGATGTGCATTGAGGAATATTTTGCAGTGCCTCCGTTAGAGCAGAAAGGGGTGAGTATAATCTACATATGATCAATGCCGAATTGCTGATTATTATCTTTTCCTAGGACTGCTGATGCTCCGGGCACTGACGGTCCTTTGTGCACCAAAATGAATTTTGTTGCAGCATTTTCCAAACCAGGTCAGACAGGTGATGCCAGGTAATGCACTAAAGTACATGTTCCAAGATGGGACTGGTGAAAATGGTATGGGAGCAGAAGCTTTTGTCCATCTATTGGTTCAGCATGGAGCTTCCACGCATTTTGCTTCTAAAGAGTAAATCACTTCTGTCCAAACTATGTGCTTCCATTATCAGTGGAAACTGTTAAAGAGTAACTTTGCTATATGTTGTTTTTTTTTTTTTTTATCTATTCAAGGTTAGGTCAGTTAGCTAGTTGAAGCGTGTCAGAAAGATATTTACAGCATGGTATATTAAATAATTCATTTGTTATCTGGTTGACATGGAGATATAAGTTGTTCAGTTAAAGAGCTCCTTCACATTACTCTGTGGTTAAATGTAATA
This sequence comes from Castanospermum australe, assembly GCA_019955255.1. Lineage (NCBI taxonomy): Eukaryota > Viridiplantae > Streptophyta > Magnoliopsida > Fabales > Fabaceae > Castanospermum > Castanospermum australe. The sequence continues at coordinate 802,388 of NSJW01001025.1, read as the reverse complement.
AATTAACGGTGTTCATATGTGTTACACATTACATTTTACTTAAACAATGTTCTTTTGCCTAGTCTTATTTGGCATTCTTTTACATTGTCATTGCATATCTCTATAGGTGGGTCACAAATCATTACAAGTGGATAGTCTGGAAACTGGCATGCTATGAGAGATGCTATCCAGCCAGGTCTGCTGGAAAATTTTTGTCTGTGTCAAATGTGCTTGAGGAATTGATGTACAGGTATGTAATGCTATAAAAAAATATATTCTTTGGTTTATAAGACCAATGACAACATTCAGTGTGTAGATATGAAAGAGAAGTGAATCATGGACACCGGTCTGCTATCAAGAAAATTCTGGAAGGGGATGCATTGTCTTCTTCAATGATGATTCTGTGCATTTCTGACATTCACATTGATAATGGACTGGAAAGTGGGACTTTTTTTGAGACACAAACTGGGGCCCAGAGCAGTGAAGCAGTAAAAGTTGAACTAACTGATGGATGGTAAGAAATCCAACGTACATGCTTGTCTGGTTGCAAATATATGAGGCTTCCTGGCATGTAGAAAGATTTTTCCTTGCAGGTATTCTACGAATGCCATTTTAGATATTCCATTGTCAAAGCAACGAGCTGCTGGAAGATTGTTTGTGGGACAGAAACTTCGGGTAATATGTTAGTCTTTGCTGTTTATCTTACCTTCCTTGACTGTGGCATGGGGGTAGGATTGAATTCTGTTTACATTTATGCAGATCTGGGGAGCAGGATTAAGTGGCTGGATTGGGCCAGTTTCACCCCTTGAGGTTTTTTATTGGCTTAATATTATGATTGAGTAGTGTTTATATTATTATATATATATATTTTGCTGTTTTCTGTCCAACGGTTTCCTCAGATTCTGTTCTAATTTCAGGTGTCATCAACAGTTAGTTTATTGCTGAACATAAATGGAACATATAGAGCTCATTGGGCAGAACGATTAGGATTTTGTAATCATCTTTTAGTTTGTGGATGCCACTCTTTTCAATTTTATAGAAATTTAGCATCTTGTTATTTGAGCTTATCTTCTTATGCATGTTAAATCTAAATCCATAGGTAAGGAAGCTGGTCCACCTTTGGCTTTCAGATGCATAAAAAGCAATGGTGGTCCAATCCCTCAAACTTTGGCTGGAATTACCCGTATATATCCTATTCTTTACAAGGAAAGGTAGCTTTTAATATGTACTATAGTTTTATGTGAAATATGCACTATAAAATATTTTTCAGAAATATTTTCTAATTCTTAAAGAAAGTGAATATCTGTTTTCCTCTTTAGGTTAAACAGTGGAAGGTCTGTTGTCATATCAGAGAGGATGGAGAATAGAATGATGCAACTGTACAATCAGAGGTGACATCTATGTTCACCATAGCTAGCTAGTTACCCTTGTTTATCTTCTTTAAATTATTAATCTATCTCTTTGTTATTCATAAGCAGAAATCACTGTGGCCTACTTCGTTTGATCTGAATATTTCCTGCTAATCATGAGCTATTGTGCTTGCATTTTAATTCTGTGTTTTTTTTGTCACACTAGATCACAGATTGTTAGGGCTGAATTTATTAATTTCATGTTCCATTTCCGTTATACCATTTTTGATATATTACGTATTAGATCAGTAATTTCCTACCTATTTTAATGTTCGTGTCATGAGATAGCTTGAGATGGATGCAGGGTTTTAAATTACAGTTGCGGTTGCGTTTGCATTGCGTTTACTGCAATTGCGGGCATTGCAATTACTGCGATACGGGTTGCGGGCGCAGCGGCCGTGAATTTTTTTTGACAAATAATATACTGAATATCTTTTTAAAAAAAATTTCTATATGAAAACCGCAACATTGCAGCCGCAATGCGATTGTGATGCAGCCGTTGAGGCTGTGATGCGGTTGTGATGCAGTCATTGCGGTGTGAATGGAAATCACCCCGTAATTGTAGGGTGATGCGGTTGCGGGTTGCGGATTGCGGACACTGGCGCAACCGCAATATTGCGAACGCATCATGTGATGCGGTCCACATTTTGAATCACTGGATGGATGAGTACAATGCCTAGGAAGGCGAGAGTGAGACTAATGAGTGGTAAGAACAAGAACAAGAGGTGATATTTGGTAACTATTAGAGAATAAGGGTTGGACTATTATTTATTATTATTTTGTGTTATTGGATTGGGCCTATCTTCCTTGTACTTATATTTATCTTTTCATATAAATATAGAGACAGTGAGACTAACAAGAGTGTGTCAGTCATTCTCACTCTTATTTCTCTTCTCATCTTCTCTAACATGGTATCTAGAGCTAGTTAGATAAGCCCTAATCCTAGCTTCCTCTACCAAAAAAAAAAAATTCGAAAGAAAAAAAAAACCTTTCCTGGTTCAAAAAAAAGAGCCGATCTACCCATTCCCAAGCCACAAATTTTTTTTCCGTGCACTGTAGAGCACGATTTTGTGGTTTTGAAGGCTGTTTGGGGCGTGTTCTTTGCCCTTGATGCGTTGATTCACGGCTAGGAGTGTCGTGGGAGGCTTTTCCAGCGACCAAAGGTGCCAATGCCGGCCAGAGGGGTGCGATCTAGGGTGATGCAGGTCTAGGTGGTGGAGTTCTTCTGTTTTCTTGGAGTTTTGGCCGGTCAAAGTGTGATTTTTACGGCTGTTGGTGTTTTTGTTTGACGTGATTTTTGGGAATTTTTGATGGGTTTCAGTCCAGCCCAGTGACGTTTTCACTTTCCGTGGGTTTGGTCGAAGCTCAATAGGTTTGGTTGTGTTGTCCAGCCCCCTTGCTTGTCTTTTGCTTTAGTTTGTTGTTTTGGGCTATTGTCGTTTGTTGTTTTGGAGATGACGGTGACAATTTCTTAGTGAATTTGTGGTTTTTGAGATGGTGGACAACCATTCCAACTCCGGATCTAGTAGTTCTGATGAATCGGACATTTCTATGAAGCCTACTATTATGTCTGAGGTGATTTCTGCTTCTGTTCGAATTACTGATGACAAGTTTGATGGCAAACACTATGCCGAGTGGCGCAAAACTATCAAGATGTTTCTTACAAGAATTGAGAAAGAGGATCATCTGACAGATGACCATCCAAAGTCCCAGGTTACAAGAGACAGGTAGTTGCGGGAGGATAACCAGTTGTTTGGCATGATTAATAAGACCCTTGAGACCTCTGTCAAGAATGTGGTTTCTCATTGCGATACTGTGGAAGAATTGTGGGAGTATATGGAGTTTATTTATTATGGGAAAGCCAATCTGTCTCGTATTTATGAGGTGACACAGGAGTCTCATCGACTGGCACATAAGGAGAATTCTCTCCAGGCATACTTTACTGAATTTAAGCGGATCTATGAAGAATTGAATGCCCTTCATCCTATTTCTGAAGTTGTTAAACAAATGCGCCTATAACTGGAACAGTTAGCAATTGTAAGTTTTTTGTCCGGCCTGCGTCCCGAGTTTAATGCTACCCACGACCAGATTTTGACTAGTTCTGATCATGTGACACTTGCTGATGTGTGTATTGTCGTCTATTATGGCGTCATCGTACACTACCCTCTGAACCTTCTCCTGAATCTTTAGTTGCTTTGGTTAGTAGAGGAGGAGGTAGAGCAAGTAGAGGTGGTGGACATAGCGGTTGAGGCAGAATTGGTGGGCGTATTGGTGGATGCGATGGTGGTCGTGATGGTACACCATTTTTTTGCTATTTTTGGTGAGGAAGGTTATATTAAAAAAAATTGTTGGAAGTTGAATGGAAACGCACCCAATTTCAAGGCCAGCATTATGCTTATGCAATCACCTAAAAGGGTCTCTCTTACCTTCACCCATCTCTGCTCTTTTGTTACAAGGCTTTCAAAACTATCACCTTATCTGATGCTGACTTTGATGTTTATAATCGATTCCAGGCCTCATAGGGTATTGGCACTTCTTCTACTGCTATCCTTGTTCAGTCAGGTAATCCCATTGCGTGTCTCACTTCTTCCTCTCACAACTGGATCATTGATTCAGGTGCAACAAACTACATGACTGGTAACTCAAGTATTCTTTCTTCATTTTAGTCCTCTTCTTTATTAACTAGTGTCACTCTTGCTAATGGTTCTTCTACTCCCATCATAGGAAGTGGCATTGCCTATCCTTCGCCTTCTCTTCCTTTGAATTATGTTTTATGTTTACCTTACTTTCCTTTTGATCTTTTGTCAATTAGCAAAATTACAAATTCTATGAATTATAGTGTTCATTTCTCTCCTAAATATTGCTTGTTTCAGGACCTTTGGACGAAGAAGGTGATTGGTAGGGTTCGTGAATCTAATGGATTATATGTTCTGGAGTCTGCAGCTCAAGAGCCACAATCGATTGCTTTGTTCCACTTCCATTTCTCCATTTCAGCTTCATTGTCGTCTTGGCCATTCACCTTTGAAGATTTTGAAGAAATTGTGTCCTATTTTAGAGTCTTCTTTCGTTTTGAAATGTGAGTCGTGTCAGTTTGCCAAACACCATTGAGGAAATTATCTTCCTAGAGTCAATAAATGGGTTGAATCCCCTTTTATTCTTGTTCATTCTGATATTTGGGGGCCTTGTGCCATTGAATCTAGGTCTAGTTTTCGTTACTTTGTTACTTTTGTTGATGATTACTCTCATGTTACATGGCTTTATTTTATGAGAAATCGTTCTGAGAGTTATTTACTATATTTCATGCCTTTTTTGTTGAAGTTCGAACCCAATTTAATGTTACTATCTGCACTCTTAGAAGTGATAATGCTAAAGAATATTTTTCTTCTTCTTTTAAGTCATTTATGACAGACCATGGCATTATTCATGAGACATCTTGTGCTGTCACCCCACAACAAGATGAGGTGGTTGAAATAAAGAACAGACATTTACTAGAAGTTACCTGTGCACTTTTGTTTCAAATGAAAGTTTCTAAACCTTTTTGGGCTGATGCTGTCTCTACAACCTGTTACTTAATTAATTGTCTCCCTTCTTCTATCCTTGATAGTCAAATTCCTTATTTTCTTCTCTTTCCCTCTCAGCCTTTATTTGCTTTTCCTCTTAGAATTTTTGGTTGCACTTGTTTTGTCTAAGATGTTTGTCCTCATGTCTCTAAGTTGGATCTTCATTCTCTTAAGTGTATCTTTCTTGGCTACTCTCGTAGTGAAAAACGATATGGATGTTATTCTCCTGATTTGCGTCGCTATCTTGTCTTTGCAGATGTCACCTTTTTTAAGACCACTCCTTTCTCTTCAGAGTCATCTCCTTCTCCTTCTCCTACTAGTGATGACAATGACTTCTTGATATATCACTTTCATGTCTCTTCCTAAACTTCTCTAGGTTCTACTATTCCTGTGTCTTCTTGGCATCGTCCCCTTCCTATTCCCTCCTTCCATCACCACTATGTTTGGAGGAATCAGCAATCTGTTGTGACTGGTCCTGCTGCTCCAGAGCCTCCAGATTCATTGCCTTCTACAGCTCCTTCTTCCTCTTTGGATCTTGCTCCCTGAGTCTAGCATTGATCTCCCGATTGCTCTTCGGAAAGGTAAGCGTATTTGTACCTATCTTATTTCTTCCTTTGTCTCTTGTGCTGGTTTATCTAGCACTACTAAGTCTTTTGTAACTTCTCTTGACTCTCTCACTATTGCAACTACTGTCACTGAGGCCCTGTCTCATAAGGGCTAGCATATGGCTATGTTGGATGAGATGCATGCTCTTGAACACTATCATACTTAGGATTTGGTTTCTCTACTTGTTGGTAAACAAGCAATTGGTTGTAAATGGGTTTACACTATGAAGATCAATCCTGATGGTTCTGTGGCTCATTTAAAAGCCCGTCTAGTGGCTAAGGGTTATGCTCAGGTTTATGGTATTGATTATTCTGAAACCTTTTCTGCAGTAGCTAAACTTGCTTCTGTTCGATTGTTTATCTTTCTTGCAGCTACTCACCATTGGCATTTGCATCAGCTGGATGTCAAGAATGCTTTTCTCCATGGTGATTTATAGGAAAAGGTGTATATGTAGTAACCACCTGGGTTTGTTGCTCAGGGGGAGAGTGATAAAGTGTATAGATTGAAGAAATCTTTATATGGCCTTAAACAAGCCCCAAGGGCTTGGTTTGGAAGGTTTAGTCAAGTTGTTTTATAGTTTGGATTTCAAAGAAGCAATTTTGATCACTCGGTCTTTTTTCAACGTTCTCAGGGTGGCTGTATCTTTCTAGTGGTATATGTGGATGACATCATTATTACTGGGAGTGACAAGTTGGGATAGGAAAACTCAAAGATTTCCTTCAAATACAGTTTCAAACTAAGGATTTGGGTACATTAAAGTCCTTCTTGGGTATTGAAGTGGTGAGTAGTAAGAAGAGCATCTTTCTCACCCAAAGAAAGTATGTCCCTTGATTTGCTTAAAGAAACCTGGTTTGCTTGGAGCCAAGCTTGCAGAAACCCCTATGGTTCCTAATGTCAAACTCTTAGCAGATTATGGAGATGTTCTTTTCAGATCCTGAACGATTCAGAAAAATTGGTGGGTAAGCTTAACTGCCTCACAGTCACCCTGTCCTAATATTGCTTTCTCTGTCAATATGGTTAGTCAGTTTATGTCATCTCCTCGGACCACACATTGGGTGGTTGTTCTTCATATACTGAGATATCTAAAAAAGGCCCCAGGTCGTGGTGTTTTGTTACAGGGATCATGGACATATTACAGTAGAAGGTTTCTCTGATGTTGGTTGGGCTGGATCCCCTATAGATAGAAGATCCACTTCTGGTTACTGTGTCCTTGTTGGAGGAAATCTTGTTTCCTGAAGGAGTAAGCAGCAAAGTGTTTGTTGCTCTATCTAGTATTAAATCAGAATATCGTGCTATGACTCAAGCTACATGTGAATTGATGTGAATACATCATTTTCTTGATGAGATTGGATTTACTAGTGCAATGCCTATGAAATTGTGGTGTGATAAATCAAGCTGCCATTCACATTGCTTCTAATCCTGTTTTTCATGAAAGAACAAAGCATATTAAGGCTATTTGTCATTTTGTGCGTGAAAAGATTCAAGAGGGGCTTGTTGTCATTGGACATGTGTGGACTGGAGAACAACTCGCGGATATCTTTACTAAGGCTCTTAATAAGAATAGAATAGATTATATTTGTAACAAGCTGAGCATGATTAACATCTATGCTTCAGTTTGAGGGGGAGTGTTAGAAAATAAGGGTTTGACTATTATTTATTATTATTTTGTGTTATTGAGTTAGGCCTATCTTCCTTGTACTTATCTTTATCTTTTTATATAAATATAGAGATTGGGAGACTAATAGGAGTGTGTTAGTCATTCCTATTCTTAATTCTCTTCTCATCTTCTCTAATAGTAACAATATGAATAAGATACATTAATACTAAAATAGAGTAACTTATATTGCAAAAAATGTGAGCAAAGGCAAAAGGAGGAACATGTTTACACATAATATGTATGAATATTGTGAAAGAAAGGAGAAAAACAGAAAGAATAGCAATTTAAAAAATTTTTAAATTCTAAAACAAGTCAAAAGTTTTTTATTTCTAATTTTCTAGAGAAGGAAAATGAAGGCATCAATTAAATGGTCTATTGAATCCTATTAATTATCTCTGCTATCCATTTTTCTTTTAATGTCTGATATCTATTTATTGTAAATATATAGTTCATCTCCAGTGAACTCTAATTTTGTAATAGAAATTCTTTGCTTTTTGATAGAAAGCATTTTGGTATACAATAGAGATGATTGCACATGTGGTTGCTTGAAGTTTAATAGTCATGTAATAATCCATGTTGATGAATATAGAAGCTCAATGAATTTCATCTCAATTATGCTTGATCTAATAAGAGTTAAAATAGGAGAAAAGGACCTCATTAATTTTAGTGTTAAAACTGTTCATTTGCACTGATTGATAAATGCTAAACTAGGATTGTAATAAAACTTGATGGTTATAGATGGCATGATAAGTGGTTCCCGAAGACCCAACTTAACTGTCTGAAGTTTGAACTGCAAATGTAAATTCTGTTGCCACCGTAAATTTAAATTTTTTAGCTGCATAATGGGGTACATACTATGAAACAACGAAGATTTGTATTATATAAATCTGTAACTGGTGTGCATATAAAAAGGCCAGAAAAATTGATCAGGTACTTACCATGCCAGTGTGGTTGTTATTTGTCTATATGGCCCATTAATGTGATTTTTGTTTGTAAGTGCTGTGACTGATCACCTTTATGTCTGTAGGCGCTCTGCAGTTGTGGAAGGCATCATTTCGGAGTATCAGAAAGAAAGAGAAGGTTCACATATTTGTAATGACAGTGATAGTGAAGGCGCTAAGATTTATAACCTGCTGGAGACAGCTGCAGAACCTGAATTCCTAATGGCAGATATGAGTCCAGAGCAGCTTAGTTCTTTTGCTGCTTATAAGGCCAAATTAGAAGTGAGGTTATATTCCAACCTTAGTGGAAGTCTACTGCAAAATGATATTTATTATTTCATATCCATCCCCAGGCAATCAGACAGTCAGAAATAGAGAAATCAATTGAGAAAGCTTTGACAGATGCTGGCTTGAGACAAAGAGAAGTCACGCAATTTATGAGGCTGCGGATAGTTGGATTAACTTTTAAAACAAGACATGACAGGCCTAAAGAAGGCATAGTAACAATCTGGAACCCAACGGAGAAGCAGGTGAGCCAATTGCACGGACTAGTTATTGCTTTGTGTTCATAATTTTCAGTACTTCCGTGGTTGTATCTTTGAATGTAAATAGGTTCCTCATGCATGTCTAGCTTATCATCACACGCTATCTTTCCTTTCTTGCATTGCCTCACCATGAATTTTAATCACAGACATCAGGGAGGTTTCTCACAATTTTTGTTTTGTGTTACCAATGTGACAGCGACAGGAGCTGGTAGAGGGACAAGCATATGCAATTGCAGGGCTCATACCATCAGGTTCTGATTTAGATATCCTCCACTTGCATACAAGAGGATCTTCTACCAAATGGTTGCCTTTATCTTCCAACGCAAGTGAACAGTTTAAGTAGGTATCAAACAATCAAAATAAGATGGCAAAAAAATGAATTTCTAGTGGGCTTTATTCTGATTATGCCAAATTTTAAATCCAGCTTATGCTTATCCTTCGTAGGCCATTTTTCAGTTGTCGAAAATCGATCTCATTGTCAAGTTTGAGTGACATCCCTCTTTCCAAGTACTTTGACGTCCTAGTCCTTTTATTTTATATTTATCTTTCAGCTTTCAGTTAAAAATGAAGTGCAAGAAAATATTTGACATTACCTATTCCTATTTCTTATGCAGTGAGTTCGACATTGCTGCATATGTTGTGCATGTGGGAGAGGTCTATACATCTGGTCAGCGGAAAAGACAATGGGTTTTTGTAACTGATGGATCCATGTCTGGTTTACAACCAGAGAAGTTAATCAGTTCTTTGCTTGCCATCTGCTTTTGCTCTCCTTTAATGGATTATGATTCATTTCCACCAATTAACTATAACCTTGCTGGATCTACGGTAATTACAATGTATTATCTTTTTGTTACTGCTGTTTTTTACTTCTACATCCATCGTGAATTATGATTCATTTTCAAAATGTGATCTCTCATAAATTAGGGAATAGGGTGGCAGGCTAGCATATATTGGTATATATTTCTGATTAAGTTTCAATGAAACCATTATTACTATAAAGGTTTCAAATTGCGGTTGTGATCGCTTTGCGGCCATTGTGGGCTGATGCAGGTGAATGTGATCCGCAATTGCGATGTGATATGGTTACGGCGGCCGCATCATGTAATGCGGTCTAAAACCTTTAATACAAATAAAATGTCCTTCATATGTGTTTAGATTGTCTAGTTTGTGAAACTTGTCTAAAGTTAAAATGCATTACATCGGAAGTAGGATGAATCTTGTATCTTCATCATATGCAGGTTGGTTTCTGTAATCTTATAAAAAAACCAAAAGACCATAGCAACCATATCTGGGTTGCAGAAGCTACTGAAAACTCAACCTATTATTTGAGTTTTGATTCCCCGCACTGTTCTCACCTCAGAAACGCTGCAAGCTCCATCAGAAGATGGGCAAACACCTCTAGCTCGGTATGCATCAGGGAACTCACCATATCAAAACTTGTGCTGCATGAGGCAATTTCTTCCAATGACATTTCGTTTTTTTCTTTTCTGCAGACTATAGGGAAAGTCAAGGAAAAGGTGTTGTCCGTGATTGGTGATTGTAAAGGTTAAAAGGAGAAAGAAGCTGAACTGAAGATATATGTAAGCTGCTGTGTTCACTGTAATATTACTGAGTTTTCTGAAATCTGTGACATGGGTTAAAAGGTACCGATCGTTCATTTGGCAGCATCATAATCTGAGTTAATCCACAATATTGTTTGCTGGCTTTTGTTTTGACGAATTCTGATTTTGTTTTCCATTTTAAGAATCAAATTATTCGTTGAATAAAACAAGTGTTAATTTTATCAAAGGATATCTCTACACACTTTTCACGTAGGATGGACAAAATAATAGGGAAGCGAGGAGAGAATTTTGGAAGAGAAACAGAGATATGAAGTATAAACTTTGGTTTCCAAAATGTGACCAAGAACATAAGTACATAGTAATCTTTAAATGTGAAACCATTTACTCCTAATAGATACCGAGCTCGAGAGAGGTTCTATTTGTCACACCTAATTATCTATTGCTATTTCTATTAAACTAACTTTGATTTAATCTTTCTAAAATAGTATTCTTTCTTATTTATAGTCAAACATTGCTCCCATATTTATCCAAATTTATCATTAATTATTCTTTTAATTTATTTTTAAATAAATATATCTTTTAATATCAGTAGAATTCTAATTTTCTCATTGCTCTTTCTCTACGATATCTCTATTCTCTCTCTATTCTTTATAAACAATTTTTTATCTTGCTTTTTTTTTTCTTCTTAAAATCATAGAAAATATAAATGTTGCCCAAATTCATTACCAAAGGGATATGTACTGTTGAGAGTATTGAGAAATGTTTGTGCACCTAAATAATTCTTAATACTTATTTATTTTTCAAAAGATTCTCATAACTTAAAATTAGTATTTTGTATATATATATATATATATATGTATGTATAGGAAATGTATTAAGTGAGAGTATTTTTTATTATTAGAGGTGAGAGAAATAAATCTTAATTATTAAATTATATATGGATGGTTGTGATTAAATTTTATTTAAAAGTTATATGATTATTTAAAAAAGTTACATGATTTCATGTTTTAATCTTGATCATTCATGAAAGATATAATGATTAATATTTATTTTTCTTATTTTCATAATAAATCGTTCTTCTCACTTAATATGTTCTTTTGATATACATATATATATATATATATATATATATATATATATATATATATATATATATATATCTTTTAAATATATATGTAAATATAAAAGTGATAATAGATTAATATAAATAAGAAGCGTATTTTGAAAAGATAAAATCAAAGTTAGTTAAAAATGAGTGACAATAGATAATTAAGAGTGATAATACGTCCTCCCAGAGCTTGATAGTTAATTAATCCTAATTTTAATTTTAAATAAGCGAATGAAAATCCTAGCTTGCTATTTACTAGAAAGCCCCAAATAACCAAACTGTAAATGAATATCTTAATAAGAAGGGCAAATTACTCTCATCTCCCTTGAGGTTTGGACATATATAACACGATACTCCTCTTGTTTTACACCCTTGCACCGGCCTCCATTATTTTAGACGCTGTTAACTTCTGTTTGAAATATTTATAAATTTCCTAATTACCCTTATTATTTAACTTCAAATAGAACCCAAGTTAATTATATAAAATTAATTAAAAATTAGAAAAATTATTTTTAATTCAAAATCTAAACTAATGAATCTGATATATATTATTAAATATTTTCAACTAGTTTTGATTTTAAAATTGGTGAAACAAAAATTAATTTTTTATTCTTAGTGATTGTTAATTAGATTACATTTTTTTTCTCTCTGTCTCTCTCCTTCCTCAAGTGCTGTAATGAACGACTATCCATTACCAAAAGACTGGAGCTCACTTTAGGTGGGTGTTAACTCACCAAAAAAATTTTAAAAAAATATAAAATATAAAATAATCATTAGCCATTCTAATAGACCATCCCATACTACAAATAAACGTTCCAATAACCCAGCAATACATAGCTGTTTGCAAGGTGTTGGTTTGTAGCAAGAAAGCCTTCATGGCCAAGTGCTCAGGCCTCTCTTCCCTCACTCATTAGTTCATTGCTTCCCAAAATAATTTCTTTGGACTCTACCCACAAAGTTGGGGATTACTTGGTCCCCCCTCTCTCTCTATCTCACTACTTAATTGGATAGCCATCTGGGAAACGATGGGGACAATTGGACGAGGTCTCCATTGTCTACAAATGGGTTTTGGTCAGTGCCTATGGGGTCTCTCCTCTATGGCTCCACTGTCTGCGAAATCGGGGAAGGGGTAAGTGGCTAGGGTCTGCAAATTGGGGAAAAAAATGAATGTTAGCTTGGTTCGCTGGGGTTAGAATTTGGGGAAGAAGGGGGTCCAGATGACAAGTGCAAAGGTCATAGGCTTGGGTTGGGATTTGGTTATGGACCTTCTGGCATATACATATTGTGGGTAGAATTGTAATATCCCAAAGGAATCGAAGGGTAACTCAGTAATTTGATGTAAGAATGAGCCATTAAAATCTATGTGGATGGCAAAAAGTGCTGAGGTTCCTTTTATGTATCTAACGACACGTTATCTGTAAGGGTAAATAGTGATGGCACAATGCATAAATTAAGGGAGGCTGGTGTAGGGGTGTAAACAAGAGGGGTATTGTGTTACATATGTCCAAACCTCAGGGAGGGGAGAGTAATTTGCCCTAATAACAGTAAACCCTTAATGCATACAACTCTGATACATATCAATAATCCTAAATCCTAATATTCTTTTCCCGTATCCCATTGTTCCTATTCCATACTCTTTAATCTACATTCTATGGTGTAACTGGACTATGGACGAATTTTACTGAATCTAATGGAAAATGAAGGCTGCTTAGTATTGTTATTTTATTGGTGACAACGTTGCTGATTGCTTAAAAATATCGCCAGTCAACAAACTTTGCCACTTATTTCTAGATTGCTCAAAGAAGCTTCTTCAATTCCTTAGTTTCAAAATTAGGCGATTGCATAATGTATATGCTCCTTTTCACAACAGTTTTTTTAGTGTATATTTAGATTAATTTATTTTATATTTAAAATAATTTATAATTAAAATATTAATAAGAGACCTTTAAAAAAAACATTTCTTTTTTTAAAAATAAACAATTACCAAACATGCAATAAATAGTTGACTTGCACAGCCTTCTTCAAAATGCTACTGAAGCTGTTGGAATATTTATGTTATATAAGATAGCGCTTTCACCACAATCGCATGAAATTGTGGCAGTATCGTACTTCCAACCAGCTACTATATGTTTTACACGATTTGGTCATGTAAAGTTGTTATTGCAGATTCTTATTGCTTTTGTAGCTCGAACTGATTCGTAGGCACTTGGTAACAAGGTTGTCAAACTCGAAGTTTAGATAAAATCGTAAAGTCTAGATAAAATCATAAAATCTTTTTAAACTCGACTTATTACTTCAAAAATATTTAAAACATATATCATAATATCCAAATATAATTTAATAGCATATCCATAAATAATATTTAACATTTTAACTCTATAATAAAATAAATAAAAATAATAAAATAAAAAACGTAACTCAATACGTAATTTAATTGCTACATTATATCTAACTCAACCATTTATAGTATTTTGTAGTTTATCAAAATAGAATTAAAAAAGTAAAAAAATATAAAATTAACTCCAGTAACCCAATAAATATCGCATAAAATACATCACTCAACCTAAGTATTCAACAAATTTAATCAAAGTTATGTACTTTAGTACCAAAATTATGTTCAAATATAAACTTGTAAACTCACTAATAAAAGCAAGAGTTTATCAATTTTATTAGAATTTGCTTAAACTTAAGAGTATACCAAAAAAAGAGTTTACATGTGAGTGAGCTTGTTTTTGTGTTCTAAGATCTCGTAAAAGTTTAAGAGTTAACTTGAGAGTTTAAGAACCATGCTTGGTAAATATTATATGATAAGGACCGAATAACTTAGCACGTTTAAAAATATTCTCAAAGTAGTTCTTGTAGGAGTGTTCCTATTTGGTTCATATACAGTGTCTTTTCAGTAAATATTTTAACACATACAATGATAATTAACTCTTATTTCATCAGATGAGATTTGCTACATAGAACCTTCTGTCCTCTCAAAACACACCCTTTCCTCATGACCGCAACGGTGTGCAGAGGGCCCAATAGATTATAGTTAAGTCACTTAACATTAAACTACATAAGTTCATAACAATTACTACCTTGACAGTTAGGCTTTTGTCAGGATGCCTCTTAAACTTAAGCTGGTAATAGTCACAACATACAATTAAAGGAATATTTCAAATCAGAATTTAAAACTAACAAGGAATACATAATCATATAGTTGGAAGGAATTGTTGGAGGCACCATGGATTTCAGTGAGTTGTGCCTTGGATGAAACCATTTTCCATTTCATATATTGAAATCATTTTTCATTTCACGAACTGAAGTCACAACAGTTGCAACATACCTGCATTATAAAAAGGATAATCAATAGAAACTTGTGATAACTCATAGACCAAGATGAGATTGTTTTAGTAAATTGTTATAAGCTATTATCATCTATGTTACAAATAAAAAAGTTTCAAAAGTTTTACAATACGCCCAAGTAAAAGTGAATTTTAACAAATGGAGTCAGTTATCAATAAGATTTAACATATTACACCAAAAATTTAACTTTGTTGTTCAGCTTGAAATATGTAATTAAAATTAACATGGTAATTAATAATCTTAAGCAACTAACTTTGGTTTTTTCTTTTCAGACGAAAACTATATTGAGTAACTAACCTTAGCTCAAACACAATGAAAAGGAAATCTACATGTCTATTGAAATTTGTATGAACCCAATAAAGTACAAATTACATATCTATTACCTGTTGCAATCTATATTATGCAGGTGATTGCTCAATGTGATGCAGAAAGTTGCTAAACAAAAAGGTACCTCCATGAGTGCACAACATTTCTTCTAATTATCAGCCTTACTTTAGACAAGTCAATTAACGAATCTGTTCAGGTACAATTTAGTTTCTCTAGAAGCAAAGAAAAATCATACGAGATCCTATCACAGGGTTAAAACAATTAAAAGAAAGCATAGAAATTGGAAAAATGATTCGCAAAAGTAAAAAGAACCAATAATACATGTATAAATTCAGTAGAGCAATCATTAAAAAACACTTATTAAGAAAACTTGGCACATCTAAAATAACCACAAATTAGTTTGATGAATTGCTGCATTTGATTGACTATGTAAAAACAGTGATTCCTTTAACTTCATCTTAATCTAGAGATTGAATATGAGGAAGGGCTGGCATTTACCTACTGTGTTTTAGAACTGCACTCTTTATAAGTGACTGCATCGGTCATTTTCTTCGGTTCTTCACCCTTTTCACCAAAGTCATTATCCATGCTCACCAAAATCTACACAAAGTTGGTATACCAATTTTCATTATTTGACTTAAAAGGAAATATCTTACCTAGGTTTGTTCCCACCAGCACAATAGCCACATTTGGGGCATAATGTCTCATTGTGTAGGCACGAATTTTACATTAAAAAAAAAAGAAAAAAAACCTCGTGTTTTCTTGTAATTCTTTGAACTACAAATGCTTTCTGTTTGTTTCTTTGAAGGTGGCTTTATTTTTTCCTTCCCCTCAGTAAGCCATTCTCCCTCCTTCTTTCACTCTTAACTTCTATAATTTTAATTTTTCAACCCCGAGATCCAACAACACATGCCATAAATCAAAAAGGTCATTTTACATTATCACAACTAAATTTACTTTTATGTACAGATAATCTAAATCAACATGTTGTTTGCGTACTTGCAATCCAATACATAAATTTGTGAAGGCAAACATTTTTAAATTCAATACAAGGGGAAAATGAAGTATGAAAGAAAGTCAAGAAAGAAAGCGAAAAATAATGCAAAAACAAGGGCATCAAGATGGAATGTTTGCAAATTGGAAGAAATTGAAGCAAAAATTAGCAAGGAGTAGCAACCTAAGATGCAGAATCACAATATATAGCCAGTCCCACAGCAAAAAGACACCTAGAAACCAAGTTTGGAATATTTGCCTGTAAGCATAAACAGCAAGACAAGCAACTATTGTCAAAAACAAAAAAGAGCATCCAATGAAATTTCCAAATCTATGGAGTACAAAGAATTGTTTTGAATACAAAAATACGAAGCAAAGACTTTTTTCTACGTAGGAGGAGAAACAAACATGGAACAGAATTGAGTTAATATCATCTTACTCTGCTTCTGGAGAAGCAGTGGCTTGGGCTTGTGCTGGGTATGGTAATGGTTCCTAATATAACCTATTAGAAACTATGTTTTGTTGTCACAAAATCAAAGGCCTGCTCCTTACCGTTTTGAGATGCTGAACCTAAATTAGAGAAAAAGCATTTTCAAGCCTTTGTGCTCTTTGGGATTGGAGGACGACGACGAGTTGATTTCGCAGGTGGACTCAGAACTGATGATAGAAGAGTTGCTGGAGAAATAATGGCTCACTAGAGGGTGCGATCCATCGCCGTCGAGGATTCAAAGAGCAAGGGAAAGAGAGATATTTAGGGTTTGCAAACGGGGATACGAGAAAGAAATGTCATCCACCTCATGAGATTTCTGTAACTGCACGTACCTTCAAGTAATAAAAGAATATAAACAGACTTAATGTAATTGAATCTAATTATCAAAGTTAAAATTATTGAATTTTAATTGAAAAAAATAATTAAAAAAATTAATATAAAATTAATACTTAAATAAAATAAATAAAATATTACTCAATAAAAGAGATATGAGATTTTTGGTTTTACCTTATTTGTCTTTTTGTTACTTTAGTTAATTTATATATATATTCTTTAATTCTTAATTTTAATATTTAATTTCTTAAGTTATTTAATACTTTATCTTAGATAGATATTAAAATTATCTTTAAATTGACCTAATATATCTTCCTCAAGTATATATTAAATTAATATTAAGAATGTATTAGTGTTCATGATAGATTGTTAAATGATTTATACAAATCATGCACAATAGTCAATGCACACAATTCATGGAACTCAATTTAAAATATTTTTCATACAATTATCACTTGGTCTTATTAATGTCATCTAATCATCTAAATTGATGCTCTCACAATTAGAAGCATTAAGAACAAAATTGAATTGAATTCAAATTCAAAAGAGATGAAACAAATAATTGAATTAACTAAGATAAACAAAACTTCTAACATGAATCCATCTAAACTCTAAAATAAAGAAAATTTAAAACATTAAGGAAAAAGAAACAAAAACTAAAACTTTGAACTCAGAGCTGAGTTCTGAGCCCCAGGCACACCTAAACTGCTATCTCATTGCTCCTTTTATAATTTTTAGAGAATCTAAGACAACTAAGGTTATAAGCTGTCAGGGCCTCCAAAGACTTGCGTCAACTTGTGGCAAATTTTTTTTCTTAAAGATGACAGAATTAGGAAAAGTGATCAACATTGTAAAACTATCTCTTATTTTTCCAACGCCACCAAAATCACGTCAATTGAATCTCTAAAGTGAAAGTTATGTCCAAAATACTGTAACAGGTTTGACAGTAAAAGTTTACCTAAATAGACTTTGACTAAATTTTCTTTCTCCTTTTTTATTGACTTCCTTTGATTGATTTATCTAATTTGCATGCAGAATTAAAATCAATTTACATATAATAAATCATAAATTCAAATTAATTAGGAGATAAATATCCAATAAATCACATAATAAAGATATGAAATAAATGTATAAAATATAATTTATCACCTTCAATGAATGGGTAGAAAAATACTGTATCCATGGATACTTGAAAATCCATTGGATTTTCTAAAATTTCACCCAACCCAATCCATATTTAAATTTGGATTATGAAAAAAAATTAATCCATTGGATTGTTGTGGAGTAGAAATACCATGTATATCGAGGTAATATTACATCAACTTGGAAGAAATCTTACTGATAAGGATAAGCCCTTATCCCTATAAGTGCGGACTTAACTAGGATTATCTTTATCATCTAAGGTTAAACACTCTTCAAAGGGTTCAAATACTTAGCAAATATAAGAAAGGATACCCTCAAGTATGAATCAATTTCATTTTCACTCTATATCTGCTGGTAGACACTTCAACTTCAGTTTTAGAGTGCTATTGCAGGTATCATCCTCCATTGTTCACTGTAGCACCAAATCATCATATACGTTGGTTAGATTATAGGTACTCTTATACCCTTGAATTTAGTACAAAACAAGTTGAATCCTCGTGTTTTTCATGACTTACTCTAATACATTTATGTATGCTAATCCAAAGGAGACATAATTTTAGAAGTCATAATATTTTCATCACCATCAACATGTTAGTACTCTAGTCTTCCTCAAATTCACAACATATGCTCTAAATGAAAATTCACAATATACTAATAACAATCCATTGCTTTTAATGTTTCAGAGTAGTATAGTGTGATCATAAGTTATGCAGATCACAAAGCTCAACATGAGGAAAGTTCATATACAAAAAAGACAACAGCAATAATTTAAATGTTGTTTCTTCACAAAAAAAAAATTGATTAAATGATATAATCTGCAGATTTTATAATGTTATCTCAATCCAATTTCTCCTTAATCTTTGTGATAATCATAGTACTTGAGAATTGAGGTGATATGACATCAAGCAAAGTAAGCTCACTATCATCATAACTTGTAGCAGACCTATTCAAAGGAGCAATGACATTTGAGGAAGAGATAATCATTCTCAGCCTCAAAAGTAGTAAATTAATTTTTCTACAAATGTTAAGAACTAAGTAAGTCAATTTTGAAAGAACTTGATAAGTAAAAGTGAAAAAGAAGCTAAAATACAATTGAAAAAGTGTATAGTATTGATGCTTACAATATTATCCATTACAGATAAAGTAAGAACTAAATCAAGTATGTTTCTTAAAAGAAAAAACAGGCATAGTGAATATGTAGGATTTGATTCCTGCAAAATTTGCATCTAAAATTGATAATGAAGAAACAATAGTTGAGATGATTCTATAATTTTCAAAGCCTTCAAAGAACTGGTCATTTAAAAGGAATGGTGACACAGAAGATATGATGATTGTAGTGCTAGTCCTTTGTTACTTACACTTTCAATAGCAATCATTCTGGGTACTTCTTATTTGAAAGGTTACTCAAAAAATTAGAAAAAATGGATTCTTGAATAAGAACCAAGAGTTTTTATTAACAAATAATATTAAGTTAAACAATGTTATATCATCCTATAAAAATTTAAACTTTTACAGTAAGAATGCTATATAGAAACATATATTAGCTTGTAATAAAGGATGTAAGACTTAATGAGATCAACATTGTCTATTAGCTTCTTGACAGTGAAACTTGAAGATTGATTCTTTTTTGTTTTTTTTAAATCAGTCACTTCTACATTTAAGAGGAATATATTTTTGAGCAAACAAGGGAAATAGTTAGTAACTTTAACCAAATGGTTTTCGGGTTCAACTGTTGCTTGTTGAATGATTCGAAAAGCATGAATATCAAATGATGCAAAAGTTTTATAATGATATTTCACCTTGACATGGGCCTTGTATCTGCACAAAAGAAAGAAAATTGAAATTTTTATCTTATAGAAAATATAAAATATATGAGGAAAGTACAGGCTTTGCTAATTCAATGCCTAAGTATTAGTTAGCCAAAACTGTGCCCAACAAAAAATGTATGGAATGTAAAGGATCTTGTCAAAATAAACTCTACTTATTTTTAACATACGTAAGCAATAGGTTTAAATGAAGATGTTAGAAAACCTGAGTTGTACTATCTCATCTAAATTGGCTCATGTATACTTATGTTCCTCATACTCTCAAAAACAACTAATGGTCTCCTTTAGCTATAAATAGCCTTATCGTAAGTTTGGGTGTATCGTAGGTATTAGTTTTAATTCACATGCAGCTAGTTCTTCCTCTTATAGTATTTCGATGATGAATAACTGAATGCATTAGTATTTTCAATAATGTATATGAATATGACTACAACAACAAATAAAAAGGAAAGGAATGAAACAATAGTTTTTACTAAATTACAAGTATAATAGAATCATATGGTTTTGTTTGCAAGAAGAACCTTTGGAGAATCCTCTACGGGGTGCATATTATCATATTTTTGACACTTGAGTAGTCTAGCTTCTATTTTGACTTTTATTCCATGAGTAGAGCAAGCATTGTTACAACGTATTTAAAGAATACTGCAATAAAAGGCAACTAAATTTAGGAGCCATTATCAATTTTTATTTTATTAAAAAATAATTAAAAAATCCTTTTATTACAAAAAAATGGTCTTTAATGAGATCAAATTCGAGAGTCTAATTATTCATAAGAAAGGGCAAGAACTTAACCATACTGTATCCTTAATATATTCATCCTAAAATGGTTACTTTAAAGTTAATGATGCAAACTAATAACCTTTAAAAATATTTATTTTACCCCTAAGGTAAAAATAACTAATAACAAATAAAAATAAAGAAACAAAGAATTAAATTAAAGAAAATATTTATAGTTTCTGGGTTGCCTTGTATACCTACATATCCCTACGTACAATGAAAAATCAAAGTTACATAATGTAAAAAATACTTGTGTGTTGAAAGATTTTAAGAGATTATGATTAATTAAAAATATTTTTTCGGTTAAAATAAAATGCTTGGTTAATTGATAAAAAAATAGATTGACTTTTGAAGGAAAATGATTAACGATTGATTAATAATTCCTTATAGGATTGAGTCATGCCTTCACCACAGAGTAATTCTAAAATAGGTCAGGGACATTTACTCCTCAAAATCTCATAAACAAGCTTATTTAATTATTAACAAAATCATATAGAATCAGGTTGTGACTTAACCACAAAGCCATCTCAAATTGGGTTAAGAAGACTTACCCCACAAAGCCTCTAAATATAATTATTTAATTAATAACAAATCCCTATAGGATTGGATCATGGCTTAACTACATAGTCATCCTAAAAATAGATTAGGAAGACTTACTTCTCAAAACTCCTTAATTGTGCTTATTTGATAAAAAAAAATTACAGTTTATTGAACTCATGTATAAGTCTATATTTTATTTATATTTAATGCAAATAAAATAAATCACTCATATAATATAAGGCTTGTGAAGTAAAAACTATGACAATATAATTAAGGAAAAGAATCTAACATCCAACCAAGGCAATGAACAAGAATAATAGTTTATGCCTAAAACAATATCAATTGGCCCCCATTGTGTCATTTAATAGCTAATATGATAACCATAAATTTCGAAAGCAGATGATCTCTTGCCCTGAAAATCGAAGTCTTACCTTGGCATTCTTTCTTAAGACCCAAAATGAAGTGACCTGGCTGAATATGAGATAGCATGAGATAGTTATATACATCACATAAATCCCAATCCTACACCAAAGATGGGTACATCCCCAAGTAACCCTGCTTGCAACGAGACATTGGTGAAGCTGGCACTTAATTAGTAAGCCACATCATAGACAACGACCATGGGAAAGACAAGTGTGGGCATAATATGAAGTGTATGAAATTAAATATCAGAATATTGTAAGAATTATAGTATTGAATCTATTATTCCCCAAACATAGCACAAACAATAAAGACCCTGAAACTTTGCCAGCAGAGTAGTGTCGCAGCTCATCTTATTGAAATAGATTACAGAAGCACATTCATGATATATGAAAACAAAATAGAAGGGAGAGTTCTCGACACCAAACCTTCGATGAGAAATTGAGGTATACAACTTGTGCTCTTTTTGGTTTTATTGTCTCTCAAATCTCTTTTCCTTCTCTTTATTCTAACTGTCATCCTCTCTCTAGAAATGGCCTCCCTCTTCTCTGTGTGCCAATTCCTTCTTCAACCCTACCTTTCTCTAAAATCCTCTCAACTGTAGTCTCTTTCTAGTCCCCCGTGTGACGTGCTCCCTCTGTTCTTCTTTTTGTAGTCCCCCCGCTCCTTTCTTTGTGTATCATGCTCTCCTTTCTTCTCTAGTACTCTGTAGGTTTTTATCTTCCTACTGAGTCCCATTTAATTTCTTAATTAAATCTTAATTATAGCAAATTTCTTTCTATTAATATTTGAATAATAATTAATCTTCACAATTAAATCTCAATCAAAGCTGATTTATTTCCATTACCATTTAATCAAATTTAAATTTAAGATTTAAACCAATTAATAGCTTTGCCTCTAAAATTAAATTATTTCATTAATCATTATTTTTTCATTGGGCTTGGGCTTTGTCTTGAACAAAATTGGGTATATCACTGTATTAGGTTCTAAAATCAAAATTAATGGATATGGAGAAATAGAAAGCCTAAGGGATTGAACTTGAGGTTTTCAAAAGGATTAGATCATGAATTTGGATGTTATTAACATATTTTTATTTTTTTCTTTTCAATTTTTTTTATATTTTTTTCAATAATTTCATGAATTTGGATAAAATATGGTATTCACAGGTATTATAATACCAATTGAACTCAATTTGAACTTTTATGATTGTAGCCACAGTTGTATAAATTTCATTATGTCAACATATGAAAATGATGCTTATTTATACTAATTAAATATAACAAATACAAAACTATTTACTAATTAAAGATAACAAATACAAAAAAGTAATTAATTTAGATATTAACTTCCTTAGTTTCTTTGAGTTGAAAAAGTGTTTTCCTTATTCCTAAGAGCTTCCACCCAAGTTCAAACTTCAAATAGAAATAGTGATACAAATTAAATTAGATCCTATAAAGAATATAAAATTAAGAAACTGATTCCCAAGAGAATAAGTCACCTAAAAACATTCAAAATGTAAAAAGTCAACAAATAAGAGCATAAAACTGTAGTTATATATGAACAAAATTGTTCTTGTTAGAATCTTGGGACCTTCATTCACAACTAGTAACACACTCCATTGCTTCAGGGTGATTAGATGAGAAATGTCATGACCCAATTTCAAGGTCATGACCAGCACATAGATTGAATTAACCAACCTAGTAAGTCTTTAAAATTTTTTTACCAAAATAACAAAAAATGCATACAATTTTATAGAAAACCAGGCAGAGCCTCACCTAAAAACTTAACATTCCATAAATATATTGATAAGTAAGGAGTTCCTAGTATTTTACTTTTTTGTGTGTGTTCAACTCAAACAAATACAAATATATATAGCAGTACAAAGAGAAAGTCACAGCCGCTATTCTATGTTGTACACTATCTAAGGCTAATATTGTGCCTGTCCTTTGAAAGAAGGAATTTTAAAAAATAAATTGATTCTACAATTTTTCCAATCATTCCCCTATTGACAACTCACTCCAACACTCCTCCTCAAGTTGGTGCATTGATATCTCTAATGCCCATTAGGTCAAGTGAGTTGTAGAAGACTTTGCTGGAAGCAACCTTTGTAAGTATATCTGTCGGTTAGTCTTCAGATTTAACAAAAAGAAATTGAATTATCTTGGCTTCTAGATTTTGTTTTATGAAGTGACGATTCACCTCAACGTGTTTGGTACGATCATGCTGGACAGGATTTTGAGAAATATCAATAGCTACCTTATTGTCACAGAATAAGTTCATTTCAGCACTAGGGACAAAGCTAATCTTAGTTAGCAACCTCTTAAGCCAAAGAAGTTCACAAAACCTTTGGCCATTCCTTTGAATTCAGCTTCAGCACTAGATAGTGCCACTATCTTTTGCTTCTTACTCATCCTTGTGACTAGATTTCCTACTACAAAGGTAAAATAGCTTGATGTGGATTTCCTGTCAGAAACATTTCCCGCCCAATCTGCATTTGTATAACCATCAATATTTATATGGTTATTCTTAGAGAACAAAAACCCTTTCCCAGGAGAAGATTTTAAATAGTGGAGAATCCAAATTACTGCTCCCTATGATATTCACTAGGACAATGCATATATTGACTTACAATGCTAGCAGCATAAGCAATATCTGAGCGAGTATGAGATAAATAGATAAGTTTACCGACCAATTTTTGATACTCCAAGTTCATGATTCTGGACAATTGGAGTGTTAGCTGTTTACAATCCAATAATCTCGCTTCTGACGGCAAATCTAACACATATCTCTTTTGAGAAAGAAATATACCTTTGCTTGATCTAGCTACCTCAAATCCCAAAAAATATTTGAGTTTTCCAAGATTCTTCATTTCAAATTTAGTAGCCAAATGCTCTTGGAGTCTAGAGATCTCTTCCATATCATCTCATGTAATAATCATGTCATCTACATAAATTATTAGAGTTGTTACCTTTCCCAACTGGTGTTTTAAGAATAAATTATGATTTGAGTTGCTTTGTTGGAAGCCAAATTTTCTCATAGCCAAGCTAAATCGATCGAATCATGCATGAGGTGATTGTTTTAGCCTATACAATGCTTGTTGCAACTTACACACAACTTCATTCTTTGAGGATGAAGTCTATCCTGGTGGTATGTCCATATAGACTTCCTCCTCGAGATTGCCATGAAGAATGGCATTCTTCACGTCAAACTGGTGCAATGGCCAATCAAAGTTTCAGCAAAGGACAACAAAACTCTCATAGTATTCAATTTTTCCACTAGTGAGAAAGTCTCTTGATAATCTATTCCATATGTCTGTGTATATCACTTTGCCATGAGTCTTGCCTTGTATCTTTCGATTGATCCATCTGCCTTGTGTTTGATAGAGAAAACCCATTTGCACCCTACTATCTTCTTTCCTTTTGGTAATGAAACAAGGGCCCATGTTTTGTTCTTCTGCAAAGCTTTCATTCCTATCTTTATAGCTTGAACCTACTTTGGATCTGTTAAAGCTTCTTGTATTCCACTAGGAACATGACATGAGGACAAGTTATGCACAAATGCTTTGAGAGCTTCTAATAATCTTTGAGTAGACAAATAATTGGAAATTGGATATCTTGATCTTCTCTCCTCAAAATCTGGTGAGTATCGATTTGGTGGCTTACCATGATTATGTCTAAAAGGCAAATTATAACTAGCAAAAATATGAAAGTCATCAATAGGAAAAGATGCAGTAGGTGTAATAGGAGAGCTTACCTCAAGAATACTATTTGGAGATGGGTCTTCTGGTACTGAAGAGTGAGGGGGTTCATTTTCAGGTTCAGGAGATTCAAGTACAGTTTCTAGAATAACACTAGTATCATTTTCTTCTCTCTGCTTAGCATCAATTCCCTCTTTCTCATTGATCACAACCTCATTTTCTCCACTATTTTGTAGTAGATTGTCCTCAAATCCTGGCCAATTCTACTCTTTATCTTGTATCTCCCCCTGAAGAGAAGAAGTGGATACTGATGAAGGGAAAAAAGTCTCAGATTCCAGGAAAGTAACATCCATAGTGACATAAGTGCGTTTGGTGCCAGGATTGTAACAATGATAACCCTTTTTTTGTGTGCCATAAACCAAAAAAATACAATGAACTCTGCATGGATCAAGCTTAGTGCGTTGATTTTTATGAAGATGAACAAAGGCAACACATCCAAAGATTTGTGGAGGAATCACCAAAATAGTGGGTAAGGAAACATGGTTAGAAAGAACCTGTAATGGAGTCTTAAAGTTCAATATTTTTGAAGGCAAGCGGTTCAACAAATGTACTGCTATGACAACAACATCACTCCAGTACCTGCTTGGCATATATGCTCCAATCAAGAGAGCACGGGCAGTTTCTAAAATATGCTTATTCTTTCGTTTGGCTACCCCATTTTGTTGTGGTGTTTAAGTACAAGAGGTTTCATGGAGAAGGCCATTAATCTAGAAATAATTTTAAAATTCCTGATTGGCATATTCTCCACCATTGTCAGAACGGAGAACTTGAATTTTAGCTGAGAATTATGTTTGAATCATTGCTTGAAAGGATCGAAAAACACCAAACACATCATCTTTATGTTTCATCAAGTATAGCCAAGTCATTCGAGTACAATCATCTACAAATGTCACAAACCAACGAATGCTAGAAGAAGTGGTTATTGGAAAGGGTCGCCAAACATCAGAATGAATTAAGGCAAATGGTATCTCACTTATATTCAAACTAATTAGATAAGGTACACGATAACTTTTAGCTAGAATGCAAGGGTGACATTTGAAGTCTAAATCATGTAAATGTGAAAATAAATCCGAAAATAGGTATTTCATATAGCTAAATGATAGATGTCCCAAACGATGATGCCATAGCCAAATTTGTCTCTCTTTGACACTCGTTGTATGTTGCATATTATAGGCCTTGCCTGACTAAAATCATAATATAAACCCCCCTCTTAGTACCATGCCCAATGATCTCCTTGGTGAGAATATCCTGAAGAATACAAAAAGTAGGGTAGATTAGTGCAACACAATTTAGTTCCTTAATAGCTTGTCTTACTGACATCAATTTATTTGAGAGAGATGGAACTAGTAAAGTATTAGATAAAGAGAGAGAGGGTGACAAAACAACAATTCCAGCTCTTGTAATTAGATATGTAACCCAATTAGCATTAGCAATACTAGTTTGCCTTGGTTGAGTGATCTTGATAAATTCACTAGAATTAAATGTCATGTGATCAGTTGTTCCAGAGTCAATTATCCATCCAATATAATCACTATGATTAGAACTAAGTAATGCATAACCACAATTACCTTGTTCATTAATTGTATACAAACCATTTGAAGGTTCCACTTGTGAAGTGCAAGACAATTATGGCTCTGTATTCACCATAGCATCCTGGCCCAAGTCTCCATTGGCAGCCTCACGTTTCTGTGCCTTGAGTTTGGTCCACCATTCTGGGTATCCATGTAACTTAAAACAAGTTTCATGGGTATGTTTTATGTTTCCACAATGAGTACATCCCCCACCTTCCGACTGCACCTTAGTCTTAGAGATTTTGTTCATCTTTCCACTACCTATAGCAGGAGATATTTGTAGTGAACGAGATTATTGTTTCCCTATCTTGACTTCTTTAGAAGCCATAATCGCACCAGTTGTAGTTTCTGTTCCTGTTATCATCACAACCTGCCTAATATCTTCCCTTTGGAAGTGAGCAAAGGCTTGATCCACAGTAGGGAATGGTTGTAACTGTAGCACATCACTTTGAATTTTATCTAGCCGATTATCCAATCTATCAAGGAAAATATAGACTCTATCTTCTTGTAGGATTGTATTATATTTTGAAATATCAGCAGCACACCCCATCAAGTTAGGCCTACAAAAGTTAATTTCTCTCCACAAACTTTAAAATCATTGTAATATTTTTCAATGGATCCTTCAGTTTGTCTCATTCTAGTGACCTGTTGTTTTAGATATACACTTGGGAGATGTCAGTTCCATCAAAATAAGTTGTAGCAATAGAATCCCATACCATTTTTGCAGTTGGAAAACGAATGAAATTGTTGATCAAGGTTAGGTCCATAGAGTTGATCAACCATCATTCTACAATTGCATTTTCAGTTCTCCATTTTCAAAAAGTCGGGTCTGTTGGTTGGGGCTATGGAATGTCCCCATTGATATATCCCAATTTGTCTTTGCCTGAGATGTACATCTCAACAACTTGTGACCATAAGGCATAGTTGGTGCCATCCAACTTGATGCCGATCTGTGCAGCAAAGGAGTCAAAGCTTGGTGTGTGGGTTTGGGTCTGGATATGGGTCTGATTTTGGGTCAAGAGTTATGCCATTCTTGTCGTCATATCTTCTAAGATGGAGCTATTGTGCTGCACTTCATCGTGTTCTACTGTATCAGCTGATTCCATCCTAGTTTCCATAGCTTTTGAGCTTTTCTGGTCAGAATTTTGGCTGTAACGGATACCCTAAGATCTCTGCTCTTGATACCATGTTAAATAAGGAGTTTCTAGTATTTTATTTTTTTGTATATGTTCAACTCAAACAAATACAAGCATATATAGCAGTACAATGAGAAAGTTACGAACGTTATTCTAGGCTGTACACTATCTAGGGCTAATATTGTGGCTTTCCCTTGAAAGAATGGATTTTAAAAAATAAATTGATTCTACAATTTTTCCAATCATTCCTCTATTAAGAACCCACTTCAACATATACAAACAAAAAACACCAAACACAAATTTCTCATCAAATCAATTTCATATCATTGGACGATCATAATCCTATTTTAGACCTGCTCAGGCAAAAATCATACAAAATCATATAATAAGGTCTACCACAAAAGGACCACGATAGACAATAATATAACATAACAAAATAATGCATACACAGGTGTGGATTCTACTTGTAGATGCTGAAGTAACTTTAAATACACAAAAGACATTAACATCTCCCTGTTCACAAAACATATACATATCAGGGAATCTAAACAGGCTCGCTAAGGCAAGCATGGGCTCACCCAAACAAATGACTCAGCTACAAGGAGGAGGATCTAAGCTGATTGCAATCCCTTTCCTTCTATCTGGGAAAAATATAAAAACACAAAGTGGGTTATATATTTCAGTGAATAACTAATATCTATTGTTATAGAAATGGAACAAGCAAAGGCATGATGTCTTCTAGAGAAAAGCAAATTTGAAATAAAATTGTCACTTATAACTTAGAAAGAGAAGAAAGAAAAAGTAATAACAATAATAGTAAGCTCATGTTTTGATTCTCCAAAAATATGAGTGTCATCATTTTAATCCTTTAAAGAATTTTGTGATTAATTTAGTTCCTAAATCTAAAAAGTAATATAAAAATTGTCCTTTTTTGTACGGACAGGGACTAAAGTGACAAAATTTTAATAATTGAGAAACTAAATTGATAACATTTTTCAATTATTGATGGACTAAATTGGGATTAACTTATTTGAAGGACCAAAATGATGCCACTTTCTAGATTTAGGGACTAAATTAATAACAAAAATCTTTGGAAGACTAAGATGATGACACTTATATCTTTGAAGGATTAAAAAAAGAGTTTATTTTAACAATAATAACAATGAAATGATAATCCTTAATAAATTCAAGTGTTCAAAAATTTTTAAAGTAGAGACTTTATGAAAACAACATGATTAATAATAATGTAAAATAAATCTTTGTGAATGAATAATAAGAGTTCGAGACATGTTCAATAAAAATACATATAGCTACCTTATTACACAAATTATTTGTATTTAAATAAAATAAAAATTTACTATTTAATTTGCAAGCACTTCGTAATAAATAATAGGAAACTATTTCATATTTAAAGCTTCTCATAAGTATAAAATAATATAATATTGTTAGTGAACATGTAATATGAAATAACCATAACAGTGATAGAATTTGACATTTAAAATTTCTAATCATGCAATTTTAAATATGCATATTTCTTAACAATTCAAAATTTTTAGAGAATCTAAGTTAGAACTTAGTACTTATCTCATTCATAGTCAAATTATGTATTCAGGACTCAAAAGGTGGCCCTCAAACATTCTCAAATTTTAAGGCACTTCACTCTTGACATGTCAACAGTGTCGACTGATACCTAAGACTCAGAGGTGGCCCTAAACATTCTCAAATTTTGTGGTACTTTACTTCTAGCATATTAATAGTATCAAACATTCTTTCTTATTCCAATCCCAAGCAAACATAGCATGGGACTAGTAACTATCCTATTAGATGCGGTTCAATCATAGTACACCAAGGCTAACAACTACTAGTGTTAC
This sequence comes from Castanospermum australe, assembly GCA_019955255.1. NCBI lineage: Eukaryota > Viridiplantae > Streptophyta > Magnoliopsida > Fabales > Fabaceae > Castanospermum > Castanospermum australe. The sequence goes on along the minus strand of NSJW01001025.1, from coordinate 772,486 downwards.
CTATAGTGTTATGACTAAGCTCCTCACATGTGGGTTTAACACTTACTAGCATTTATTCATACCAATTACCATCCTAATATAATTGTATCATTAATGTAATCAACTAATCCTTGATCAGAAAAAAAAATTCTTACTCATTATGTAACTAGTGTCAAAAAGTTAACACCTTTCCATTTCACAAATCAGCATATTATTTTCATTTAAGCAATATAATGAATGAGGACTTAAAGAAAATGCTTCTGTTAAGGGTTCTTGAAACTATCATAGTCAAAATATAAATTCTAGAAGATTTTTAAAAATGTAAAACATCAATAAAATAAATATTAATAGTTTTGATAATTATTAGATAGGTCAATATAACAAAAAATGGACCAAGAATATTCATGGACATTACAAATAAAGAAGAATAATCACAACCAGTGTTGGACTTTCACAACTTTCTAGTCTCCCTGAGGTCACTTTCGAAGTAAGGGTGCTATCAAGCTCCTACAATTCAATCAGTTTAAAAATATCATTAATTCCTAAAATCCTCAAATTTCCCTTATTTTATGCCCTAGACTAGCAACCAACACCTAAATCTAGATAAATCCCTAACCTACACAAAATTGGAGCTTAAGGACAAGGATTTTTCTTGTTCAAGTAAGAAAAAAGGGATGGAAAGTGTGGACGTTTACAACTCGCTTTCAAAACCGTACAATTTCACATAGTAAAACACCCAAGACGCAATCAAAATAGGGTGGGATGGAGGACAAGAGAACGTTGGGCTTCAAAAATGTCATTACTTGATAACAATGGTGGAAGAAAATGAAGCAATAGGTGAAATATAGGGAAGAGAGAGAGAGAGGGCTTGGGTGCTATTTTTTGGGTTTGGGACGTAAGGTCTCAGTAAAAAAGAAGGGGATTCTTGCAAGAAAGGGGGATTTTTGCCCCAAAATGACTCTTTTACCCTTGCTTAATATTTTATTACCTAACTTTTGTTTTTCTTTAGAACTTACGGGTTGCTACAAGTCCAAGGTGGAGATGCAAAAATCATTATTGTTACAGGTAAAAGAGATATTGGGTGTGTTTTGGTAGGCTTGCCTAACCCAAACTGGCTTTGGAGGCTCAAACAAGCTTTTGTTCATTTTCTATCTTGTTTGTTTTGGCATTTTCATCATTTCTCAAATGTGATTTGGCTTCAAAAAGCCCGTTTAAGTATCTATTTCTTACTTTTGAGTTGAAAATGATTTTTTATCAAACATAAATCACTTCACTCAAATCCACTTCTGACCAAAATCAAGTTTGCAAAATCAAGTTCACAAAATCTAATCCAAATACTCACATTGTTGTTCACATTAAGCAAGGTAACCGAAAACTTATCCAACATGTTCTTTATGTTCCTTCTTTGTCAAAAAATTCGTTGGGTGTTAGACAACTTGTTCAAAATGGATATGAAGTAAAATTTAATGCAAAAGGATGCACGATCACAGACAAGAAGAAGAATTAGTTTGTGAGTATGATACCAATGGACTCTAAGAAAGTTTTTCCTATGCTGATATCATCATCAAGTTCAACACCAAGTCTCAAAAAATATTTATCTCCTCCAAGAAAGACATAATAAACATAGGACATTCATCAAACTTGTCTTTTTGCTACTTTTCCCTGTGAATCACACAAATTTTAAGAAGTCCTTATAGAAGAATGGAAGAATGTGAATTTCAGCAAGATAAAGAAAAATTATCCAAAGGAGGTCAAAAAGAAGCCAAAGGAAAAGATATTTGCTGGTTTTAAAGGTCATCATCATCTTATTGAGAAAAGATAACATAAGATCGAAAACTCAAGTTGTAGGCATTTTTACAAAATCAATTTCTCAAGCTCAAAGTTCAAAATTTTCCACATTAAGGGGGTTTGGTAGGAATTATTAATTTAAAAAAATGCTGAGTGTTTATGATATCAATAAGGCATCTATGTCTCACCTTGAAGCATGCATACATAAACCTAGTTATACATGAATCTAGGCTTACAACAACTTAGGAGTTAGATATGTAATTTTTAGTAATGTGATTTTTTAAGCATTGTAACTTATCTCCAATCCTCTAAATAAAGGTAGATGTTTGAGGCATTGCAAGACCAAGAAAGATTAGAACATAATAAGACCATAAATTCTCTCAAGACCCCTTTGCCTACCATACTTCCGTACAATGAAAACCATAATTGATGACATCCTTCACTTGCGACTTTCCTCTAGATGTGGTTTCCTTTAAATTAAGAGGCAAGGGAATTTAGTTGCTCATGAAGTTGTAAAGATGTATAAGAACAACTTCCTTCGAATAGGTGCATCCAGCCTTGCGAAGGCGGAGAAACTTAGAATTAGTCCTAGTTCTCTTTAAGCCAGTCCCTCTTCTTGTGTACCAAATGAGCTTGCTATAAGATATTATAAAATATTATGTGGCTCAAGTGATATATATCTTAATTGATTTCAGATAAATATATTAATTAAAGGGCTAAATTCTGATTGGTTAGTATAAGAAGTGATTTTTTAACAAATAACTAATTAATTACTTGATGGGAGTGGGTTAATAAAGGGGAGTTATCGTATTTTAATAAAATTGGTCCTATCTCTGCCTATAAGAGTTTTATATTCTCATCTCCATCATTCAAGAATGATGTAAAAGAAAAGAGGACTAAGAAGTAGATACACAGTTTTCTTCTTGGTTATTCTTGAAGACATCATCATTCTTTCTTCACTCAAGTTTTTTATCATGGATCAAGGTACATAACTATTCCTATTATCTTCTTTTATCTAATGGCATGTATGAAAATCATGAAATTCTAAGATCTTTGTTGTAATTGTATGATTTTCTCTCCTATCAAGAACTTTAGAAAACTACAACTTACACTTGCCTATCCTCATGTTGCTACTTTTGGCAAGCAGTGTCGTTTGGTTGTTATCCTTGTTCACTAAGTAATGGAAGACCAAAAAAAAAAAAAAAACTATCCTTAAAGAAGATAATGGAACATATACCAAGTAAAAATGCTTGACTTACATTATCTATCGAAAAAAAGTGCTGGAAAAAGTGTAGTTGCTAGAGGCATTATTAAATACAAGAAAATAGTGACCTTTCCATGTTAAAACAAAGAAGAAAATATGTTAAACAAAGCCATGCATTACATGTAAAGACATAAAAACTAAAACTTCATGAAAACTTAATTAAAAAGTTCAACCAAAGAGTTTGAGTTTAAATGCACAAAAGGAAAGTGATTTTCATGCAAAACGAAAAAAATCAAACAAGTTGGAAAGGAGTTTACTCCAGTACCTATATATATTTTTTGGATATCAACATCTTTTTGATGAGCTGTCAAATATAGTTAAAATATATTTTTGATTCCTATAGTTTACACAATTTTTTAATTTGGTCCTAGATTTTTTTTCATTGTCAATGAGTCATTATATTTTCAAGTGTTATTAAAATAATCCCTATCGTCACTTGAAGTTTAAACCTTGTCCATTTGCTCACATGTGGCAAACAGATGCTTAGGTGGCACAAGTTTTATTTATGTTAAAAATTAGAAACAAGATAAAATTATATGGACCAAAGAAAAAGCAAGAGATTTTTTAAATTTAGTACATATATATAGTTTTTTCTTGTTTTAAATTTGATCCCTCTATACTGGTGACATGCTAATGACATGGAGACAAACTATGCAATCTAATCATCTGTTTCCCAAATCAGACACAGATTCACGAAGTTATAATACCAAATGACGATAAGGATCATACTACTAGCAGAAAAATTATGATGACTAGTTTAGAAAGAAAATTAGTATAGAGATCAAATTATAAACTAATGTATACTATATGGACCAAAAATATATTTTAACTTGTCAAATATTTATTGGTTAATGGTTATATTTTATAGACTCTGAATATTTATTGTAAGGAACAATAACCAATACATGTTGAGTAAAGATGAATTTTTGTGCTTGAAAATATTTAGTTCGTCAATTAAATAAATGTATGATTCAATCATTAAATTATTCAAACTTGTTCATTTTAGTCTTTTTGCTATTTCTAGTTAACTACATTGAATGACTAACTTAAAACAAGTTTAAATAATTTAAGTACTAACTCGTACACTTAATTTAAATAATGGACTAAATTACAAGCGAGTTATATTATCAGAGACTAAAATGCCATTTTACTCAATAAAATGTTTGACAACTCATGATGAATATTGTTACCTTACAAAAAAATTTAGATATCATATCAACTCCCAATTAGAAAATACTTAGGCAAAATTTTACACGAGTGAGTGAGATTGATATAGATTAAATCTTGAAATGGGTACTGTAGCTGATGTATAGCTAATGTATAACATATTTAGTTAGCCATAGCTACTATAAGTAGCTAATTTGTATAGAAATAGATTTATTTTGAGAAGAAATAAGAACGGAGACTTGTAGGGGTCTAAAGGTTAAAGGTTTTGTTCCTCTATATTGGTTTTATGTAGTGCTCTTTTTATAATTGATTTGCCTTCTGGGATATGAAAGCGTAGTGTTATTTGTACATTATTTTTATATATCATTTTTTCATATGGTTAATTATGTGTAAATTTGTGATTGAATATACCTATCGAGTGATTAAATAGACTGGTAATTAATTACTGTTTATTGGTGATCAATTATTATTCCGTCTAACTTCATGATACACATATTTAATTATAAATTTACATATGATTAACCAATATAAAAATAGTATCGAATTTTTGCTATGCAAATAAAATTTTGAGATAATAAGAAAAGAGTTGTGTTCCTTGCACATCATTTTTGTACACCATTGTCATTAGAGACCAGCTGCCCTTTGTTTTTTTGTTTTTAGATGTTTTTTATTTTTTATTTTTTAAAACGCTTCACCCTCTCAGCCCCAAATAAGCGCGTATACTATTTAAAGGCAGAAGAATGGTGACTTCTAAATCTGATGTTCTCGTTGGTGGCCTCTGCCTCAAGTGAACTTGAAGTCCATTAAGAACCCAGAGGCAGAGATTCGATGATCTCGGAAACAGAACTCTAACCGTTTCCAGGTGGGCTTAATAACCCTTTTAATATGCCTTCAATCTCTTCTCTTCTCTGGTTAAATTTTTTAAAATATAAAATATTAATTATATTATTTACAGGTGTATACAAGCGTAGGTGTATCTTTGGGGAGAATGGAGTATCAGAACATTTTATCAGGGAATTGCTCCACAGGCTTCTGCATCTTAGATGCTCTCTTCCTTTTGGATTTAATCTTCTCAGTTGTAATTTCATCTCCATTCTCTTCCCCCTTATCTTGTATGATGTTTCCGCGTACCCATTAAAGCAACAGACTCAAACACACTTGCATGACCCAATGCTTCTACATTAACCTTCTTCTCATTGTCATTCCGAAAGTAAAGAGAAACCTTTTGAGCCTCAGCATGCTCCTTTGCAGTTTTCTGATTCTTGGATTTTCGCTTCCCACTAAATTTACTCTTTCCAGTTTCAATTTCATTGCCACTCTTTTGCAAATCATCTTCAACCGAGTTTCCACGATTACCCAGTAAAGCAATGGACTCAACCCCACCTTAACAATCCAGTGTATTGATAGTATATTCCTTTGTTTCCTCTTGAGTCTCAACACACGCCCTATTTTTCTTGTTGCTAGCTTTTCTCTTCCTCTTGGACTTCCCTTTTGCGAGTTCAATTTCTCTCATTTTCCCATTTTCTTTGTTCAGTTTTTTCCATTGCTTTGCTGGGCAACTACAGAAGCTTCTTTGATGATAAGCTGCAGGACAATGGAAATGATATTGAAACTAGAAAGAGTAAACCCAATAGGAAGCGAAATTTCAAGAATCAAAAAACTGCGAATGAGCATACTGAAGTTCAAAGGGTTTCTCCTTACTTTTAGAATTACAATGAGAAGAAGGTTAATGTGGATGCACTGGGTCATGAAAGAATGTTTGAGTCTGTCGCTTTGAAGGGTACCTGTGGAAACATCATACATAATAAGGGGCAAGAGAATGGAGATGAAATTGCAATTGAAAAGATTAAATCCAAAAAGAATAGAACATCTAATATGCAAGAGCCTATGGAGCATGCTGAAGTACGAAAGGTTTCTCCTTTCTTTCAAAATGACAATGAGAAGAAGGTTGATGTTGAATCATGAAGTTATGGCAGTGAAATTGGGTCCATTGCTTTGTTGGGCACTAGTGGAAGCTTCTGTAGAATATGTAAAGAATAAATTAGAATCATGTTAGAATCATATAGATTAGGTAATAGGATCATTGTATTAATTCCTTTTTATTGTACATTAATTACACAAGTATTATAACATCTAATATAGAGGATAGTGTAATTTCACTGACTCATTCACATAAACTAAGGATTTCTATGATTCTTCTTCCTCTCAACATGGTATCAAAGCCTAAGGATAGAAACCCAATTTTTTTTCCTCGCTTCCTTGCCGTTAGCGTCGTTTTCTCTCTCCTCCACAGTCGCCTTGGTCATCCTAGTATCTCCAAGCTTCACTGAATGGCTCCTACTTTGTCGTCTTTATCATCTTTAGATTGTGAGTTGTGTTAACTTAAGAAATATGTTTGCACTTCATTTCCCAAGAGTGCCAATAATCGAGCTGTGTCCCTTTTCAATTTAGTGCATATGGATGTTTGGGGTCCTAGTTGTGTTCCCATAACTATGGGATATCAGTACTTTGTAACTTTTATTAATGACTTTTTCTGATGCACTTGGTTATTTTTAATAAAGAGTATTGCTGAGATCTTCTCTGTTTTTTAATCTTTCTGTGCTGAAATTTGCAATTAATTTAATACTTCTATTCGCATTTTACGCAGTGAAAATTTCCGTGAATATTTCTTTTCTTCTTTTATCTCTTTTATGGCTTCACAGGATATTTTTCACCAGTCCTCTTGTGCTCACACACTATAAAAAAATGGCGTTGCTGAGCATAAGAATCAGCATCTCATTGAAATAGCACGAACTTTACTTATTCATAATTATGTCCCTTTACGATTTTGGGGTGATGCAGTTCTCACTGCTTGTTATTTGATTAATCGCATGCCTTCCTCTGTTTTAAAGAATCAAATTCCTTCATTTATTCTGTTTCCGTCTTAACCATTGTATTCCATTCCCCCTCATGTTTTTTGTTGCACTTGTTTTGTTCATAATCTAACTCCTGGACAGGACAAACTTCAAGCAAAATCCCTTAAGTGTGTCTTTCTTGGCTACTCCCGTTTCCAGAAAGGATACAGGTGTTTTCATCTAGACAGTAACCGATATTTCACATCAGCTAATGTCACCTTCTTTGAGGAGTCATCTTTTTTCTCATATTCTCTTGTTGAGCATTTTTCAGAGTCTGATGTTCTTCCTGCTCCCTTACTTGGACATCCTACCAAAACTACTCCTTCTAGTCCACTTCAAGATTCTTCCATGGTGGTACCGATGGACTCTAGCCCTGAACTAGCACCTTTACCGCTCCAGGTCTTACTTCTCGCTAGTCCGCAGTTGCCATTCGCAAAGGTATTTGTTCTACTCGTAATCCTCATCCTATTTACACCTTTTAAAGCTATCATCGTTTATCCTCTCCATATTTTGCTTTTGTCACCTCCTTGTCATCTGTTTTTATTCCCAAGAATACAGGTGAGGCACTATCTGATCCAGGGTGGCGATAGGCTATAGTAGATGAAATGCTAGCCTTACACTCTAACGACACTTGGGAATTAGTTCCATTACCTAAGGGTAAGTCCACAATTGAGTGTCGATGGGTGTATGCTGTGAAAGTTGGCCCTGATGGACAGATTGACTGTTTGAAAGCTCGCCTAGTAGCCGAGGGATATACTCAAGTATATGGTTTAGACTACGGTGATACATTCTCACCTATTGCCAACATTACTTCTGTTCGGCTTCTTCTATATATGGCTGCCATGCGACATTGACCTCTATTCCAACTTGATATTAAGAATGTCTTCTTACATGGTGAACTTGCTGAAGAGGTTTACATGGAGCAACCTCCGGTTTTGTTACTCAGGGGGAGTCTGGATTAGTTTGTCGCTTACGTTGCTCTCTTTTATGGGTTGAAGCAGTCTCTATAGGCATGGTTTGGATGGTTTTAGTACAGTAATTCAGCAATTTGGCTTTATCCGCAGTGAGGCAGATCACTCTGTTTTTTACCGCCATTCTCCTCAATATCAAAGTATCTTTCTAGTGGTATATGTAGATGATATTGTCATCACAGGTGATGATGAAGGCAGTATTAATCAACTAAAACAACACCTCTTTCGTCATTTTCAAACTAAGGACTTGGGTCGCCTTAAATATTTTCTTGGTATTGAGATCACTCAATCCTCTACTGGTGTTGTTATTTCTCAGAGAAAGTATGCCCTTGATATCTTAGAGGAGACTAGCATGACAGATTATCGACCTATAGATACTCCTATGGATCCAAACATCAAGCTTTTACTAGGACAGAGGGAGCCCTTGTCAGATCCTGACAGATATCGGAGACTTGTTGGTAAACCAAACTACCTTACCATCACTCGACTAGACATCTCCTTTACTGTAAGTGTAATTAGTCAATTTCTACAAGCTCCTTGTGATAGTCATTAAGATGTAGGAGCCAATGGAGCATGCTCAAGTTCGAAAGGTTTCTCCTTTCTTTCAAAATGCCAATGAGAATAAGGTTAATGCTGAATCACGTGGTTATGGCAGTGAGAATGGAAGTGAAATTGAAACTCAAAAGTTTAAATACAAGAAGAAAAGAAAGCCATGGAGGATAAACTGCAAGAGAATGGAGATGTTGCTAAAACCTGTAATGTTAAACCCAAGAGGAGAAAAGCTAAGGTTCAGAAAAATATAGCACATGTTACTGGTAGAAATGTTTGCTCCTCTTACTTTCTCAATGATAGTGGTTAAGATTAATGTCAAACCACTGGATAATGAAAGCAGTTCTGAGTGCATTGCTTTACATACTTGTGGAAACTTCATGGAGGATAGATTGCATGAAAATGAAAATGATACTACGAAAGTTAATTCCAAGAACAAGTCCTCTTTTTCTTCAGAATGACAATTTAAATGTTACTTTCCAACGGCAGGGACACGAAAGAGATGTTGATTGCGTTGCTTTATCTTCTGCTTCTGGAGATTTCCTTGAGGATGAACAGCAAGAAAATGGAAATGAAATTGAAACTGTTAAAATTAAATCCAGGAAGAATACAAAAATTGAGAATCAGAAAACTGTGGCACATGTTGAAGTTAGAAAGGTTTCCCCTTACTTCCAGCTCTTAACACAATGTGAACAAGTTGAAAAGGCCATGATTGAGAGGAAAAACTTGGAACTTAATGATTCAAGTACATGTGTAAAACCATTTTCTTCTGCTTTGAAGGTCTCTCCATACTTCCAGAAGATGCCTAAAGTAGAAGAAAACACAAACTTATGCTTGTTGGAAAATAAATCTAGTTTTCGTGAAAACTCTATGACAATTAGGAAAACTCTTTCGGTTTGCAAAAGAAGAACTCCTGATAATACATGGAAGCCTCCATGCTCTGAGTTTTGTCTCCTTCAAGAGGATCATGCTCATGACCCTTGGAGGGTGTTGGTTATATGTATCCTTCTTAACTGGACTACTAGTTTGCAGGTATATTCTTGTATTCCCATACTAACACTTAAGGGGGTGCTTGGTTTATTTTTTATTTTCATTTTCAGTTGATATGTTTTCGGATATAATTACAAAAATGCCACATTGTTTTCATTCTATTTTTTGTTTTCAAACTTTTTTGAAGGAAATAGTGAAAATAATAAATCCTTGGTTTCATCATTTCCTTCACAAAATTTTGAAAACAGGAAATAAATTAAAAATAAAGTGACATTTTTGTAATTGTTAATGAAAACACATCAATTGAAAATGAAAACAAAAAACAAAACAAACACACTCTAATTTTCTGAGAAATATATTATGGGCTTTTGTCTCCTTGTAAGGCACACTAATGGATCTTGAAGCTATAAAATAGTCAGAACTCTTCAATATTTTATTCAGAGTCATTAATGCAATCAGATAATTTTGATTCTTATATTAAGGAATGTTAAAGTTGATATAGGATCAGATAGTATTTTTGTTTCTTTGGGGACAAAGTGACCTAGCTTTTAGGCTCCTATTTGTGATTTAGTGTCTGAGCTAATTATATCTAAAGTAATTTAATTTCTTGTTCTGAGTGTGTTTTGGATAATTGATTTAATAGCATCCGGAGGCTTTGATTTTTTGCATGAGTTATTTCCCAGTTTAGCCCCTTTTAGGCCAATGTTTTACTATTGGCCTTGTACTTCATATACCGTCCTACTGTGTCTTTCTATCTGAAAGAGTACTTTCTGGAGGAGAAAGTACTTCTCTCATTCTGATATTTATAGCTGTTATACATGAGCAGTGTCCTTTATCTGTTTATGTGCTTTTAGAAAAGACTCTATAAGTTGCTGCTATATGTTGTCAAATTAACTATCGTTTCATATTAATAATCTGAGTTAAGAGTTTAATGACACTGTTTACAGTCACTGTCCTTGATTTACTGCAATTAATACTCTTTCTTGGTAATCTTAGCCAATAATTTTCAAGTTATCAAATCTCTGAATAATCTCATTTGCTAAAGCCTCTGCAGTCACAATTATATTCTTAGCAAATGCATAATAGATAACTTTACCCAAATGCTTCATTTATTGGGCCTTTTATAATTGAGAAAATCAGCAACTGAAGACACCATTCTTAGCTGATTAGCATTTAAATTGTAGCTCTGGTGTGTCTACAAATTGTTTTCTTCCTTAAATTAATATTTCGGATGTATTTCGTAAGTGATTTATCAATTATGTCTACAATGTAAGCTTTCTTATAATTAGAAAAAGATAGGTTTATATGTGGAAAAAAGTTGCTGGATAGGTAATAGGTTATTCCATGCCCAATAGAATTGCTAACCAGGCTTCCAGTCTGTATGCTATTTTTTATGGAGTGATGCCATGTGACCTTGAGTACTTCTATGGACATGGAATGATTGAAATTATCATTAAAGTGTCAAGTTCTTGATATGTTCCCTAAGAGAAACTCAATTCATTTAAGATGCAAGCAGAGTTGACTTTGAAGGTTGACATAGCCAGGGGTATTTAACATCACAAATGTATGCTTGACATGACCAGAAAGATGGCACTTCCAATAGCATTAATATATGATACCTTTTGTTGGCTAAAATTTCATAATTTGGAGAGCATGAGGTTTGAATATGAAAACTGAAATTAGTATTTAAATGCAAGACTCACATATGCTACATTAAAGTATTAAACTAAAGAAAACGTCCAAAATAAAATCTTGAGCATGCATCTAGCCAGATTACCTAAAACAGCGAATATAAATTAGTATAATGAGATGGGATGTGGGTACTTCGTTATATGAAGATGTTGATCTAATTAAATTTTTAAGATCTAGGATTGGATATATATTGTATCCAAATGGAACTAGCTTAGAAGATGGATTAAATAAAAAAATCTGGGTTAGGATTTATATAATATGCTTAAGAGATAAAGATGAGGCATCTTAATCTGACAAACAGAATCTATATGCAGACAGGATTGTGGATTGAAAATATTACAAATCATTCTTGTTTGACAGAGATAGAATTATTTTCAATGTTCAAGTTAAGTTATGACTGTAATAGTGAGATAATAGACGAAGAATATTGAGTAAAATTTTATTCCTTGTCTATTTGGTCCTTAAGCAACCAGAAAAAACCCATCCTTGCCTATCAGATTTTTTCTCTGTCCAATATACAGATGATGCAGATAATTTACCTGATATTATAGTGTTCATGTTTCATAATGAGTAAATGATGAATGTCCGTAGTATCTGGGAACTACAAAAGATAATCCTCAGATGCTGTTAAGGAATTTAATGGCTTTTTTCTGCTGGATGTGATACCGATGGACCCTTGTGCCTTGTATCAATGCAGGAATTCATAATTAAATGTTGGATCTTGTGGCTTCATGTTCTGCTGTATCACTTATATTTCTTGCAATTAACCCATATGAATAGTTATGTGCTATTTCTGACAGACAGTTCAACTATTAGCTTGTCAGTTGATAAATAAAAAGAAACAAAAGGTCATTGTAGGGGGCAGGGGAAGTGATGCAAAACAAGGATGAATTTGGTTAGAACTTCAATTTGGGAATTAGGGTTTTTATTTTGCGGATTTTCAATACTGTCAGTTAGGGATTTATCTTTTGTTTGGATAGGGATATTCCTATCTAAGTTTATTTTTGTTTGGCTGTTGCTTTAATTTAGGGACTTATTTGGATAGAGGACTATAAATACCACTCTTTCCACAACTTGATGACCTTTTGCTTCATTATTGATGATAGAGATTTCAAAATTATTGGGTGGACATTTGGATGGGGACTGTTCCTGTTTTAAAGGAACTTTCCTCTTTTGTTTTATCTCTCTACTCTGCATAATATGCCCGTAAGTCACATTTATTCTATTCAAGATCATTCTTTAAATTGAGAATTTCTCATTTCTGTAAAGATTTCAATGATAGAGAAACTAGTGAATTACAATCTCTCATGGTTTTCCTTGTGTGTACTCTCTCAACCAATCTACGTTGTTTGGACCTTGGATTCTTCTGTTGTTTTCCCTTGCAAATATTTCTTTCAATTTCTTACTCACACTTCAAACCTTCTCAGGTTCCTCCTTGACAAACTCATTTGAAATCCAAAGCTCCCTCTAAGGTTAAGTCTTTTGTTTGGACAGCGGTACATAACAGGATTAATGCAAATTGACTTGCTGCAGTTTTGTACACTTTACATCACTCTTTCTGCCAATATGTGTGTTATGTGGAAGTCTAGCTCAGAGACAGTTGGCCACTTATTCTTGCACTGTAAACGACTTGATAGAAACCTTCCTGAATAGAGCTAGTTTTATTGAATTATCAACAAGAAAACTCTTCTAGCTACTAATCTCAGAGAGGAATCAGTGTCCAGAGAGCTGTTACACTGGATATAGGTGAACAAGAACTCAAAAACAGAATGAAAAATGGTTGCAGACTCTTCGAGTGGTCTGCTACCTCCTTTCCAAGACCCTTCACTCAATTTTTCTGCCTTCCTTCCTCTTCTGCCCCCCTCCTTTCTAGTACTGATAGTCTCTTCTTTCCTTATTTTTTTTTGTGTCAATCTCCTCACAGGGCTCGGTTCATTTGAACCGCCCCATAGGCCCAATCTCAATCTCTTTAGGCCAAGAGTGAAAATGGTGTAGTCCTCCTCATAAGATGCGACTCCCAATAATTGAACTGTAGTTTTCATACCTAAGGACGACAGCCTCTTCTTTCCTCTCCTCTTGCCACCTCAGCATTCTGTTAGGATTTAGTGAATATTCTCTCTTTCCTCCCTCACCTTCCACACGTGGTCCAGGCCAGTATAGGAGTACCTAACAGAACCCTTTTGGGATTATTGGAGAGAACTGCTCGAGCAATTTTTATTGATTTGATATGAAGATTTTGGTAAAACAAGGAGATGATGATTCTATGGCAGTGTGCAGTTTCTGCATTCTTTTGTTGTGTGGTTGGAGAGGAACACTCGTACCTTTATCGATGTTTCCTGGCCCCTAATTTTGATATGAGATATTTATGTTTTTGTTTTTCTCTGTGATGTTCTGCTAATGGTTGTTTCAAAGGTGTTGCTATCTTGGATTTGCAAAGCAACTGTGAAGCCTTGCTGCATACTTTGTTTTATTCTGTTTTTCTGTTTTTCTTGGCTTTTTTGTTGTATTTAGTCTTTTCTTTATTGGAGAATTTCTTATCTTCCCTCTAGTTGTTCTTCTTCTCTTTTCTCTTTATGGATTGTCTTCTTCCATCAAGAAAAAAGAAAAAAATAATTTCAAAATTACTGGTCTTTTTGTTACTTGGTTCTACATCACCTTGAGAAACATTTACTGATTATAGGATTGGTGCTTGCCTAGTTGTTGTGGTTGTACATTATTTAATTTCAAGGCATGGCTTGGCAAGAATGAAAAGGTAAGTGGGGGTTGAAATATATGGTTCTTTAGTCTGATGCATCAAAATCACTGATGAAAAATTAGGTTGCTTCAACACATGATATGGCTGCTTCAGTAGAGGGGATTTTATGTGCAATTAATTGGATAATTGGGGGATTTGGTGATTGTGACATGGGTGCATCTTCAGTACTTCTTAAAAGTTCAAGGTGCCTAATCTATTGGCGGAGGATTACTGATTATGTTGTTCGGATTGCAAAAGTTATCTTATATTATCCTGACATGATATTTACCAAGTTTTCAGCTTTGTTATATTAACCAAGTCAATATGGTTAGGTTGGTTCAAAACATCTTGTTTAGGTCTTGTTCATATTTGTTTTTAAATTTGAATACATTTATCTGTCAATTACTCAATTCATTTTTTGATCTGCCTTGAGTTATGTCAGTAAGGTGGGTGCATTCTTTGAGAATAGGTTAAACATAGGAATCAGGACATCCAATCGATTCAAGACCCATGATCTCCAACTCCACCTTGTTATTTAAGGTGAAGATGGTGTCATTAGACCCAGTGGTCATTGGCAAGAGCGAAAATCTGCTTTCGTTAAAACATCCTCTTTTGCATTTGAGGTTTCCTTTTAATAAAAGATGGATCATAAGGTGGGTATTGTATAAACTCTGAAGTGAACATTTGTTTCAATTGTATGGATGCAAGTACTGTTTTGAGATATATTATTTTGCAATGCTGGCAAAAGGGTTATATCAGACCTGTTCAATTTTTGTCCAGATGCAAAATCTTGTAATGAAGTTGCAAAAGAGGAAATTGAACAGGTAATAAAGAGTCTAGGTCTTCAAAGGAAAAGGGCAATGATGTTACAGGAGAATATTTGGACGAAACTTGGACCCATGTAACTCAACTGCATGGAGTTGGCAAGTATGTCATTTTGTGCTCTTTTGTGGATGTGCCTTCTTTTCTTTTTTTCTTTCTCCCTTTCTGTTGATACTGATTCTCTCTCCATCTGGTAGGCAGCAGATGCATGTGCTATATTCTGTACGAGAAAGTGGGACCGGGTGAGGCCCGCAGATCACATGCTAAACTATCATTGGGAATTCCTCTGCAGCATCAAGCATAAATTATGAAAAAGACTTAGTGTGTTTCAAATCAATGCTTTTATAATTTAGTTTTATTTGTAAAAAAAATTTTTTTGTTTAGAAAATTATAAAATGTAAATTGATAAGATTTAGAAATTTGTAAAAATTTTATGAATTTTAATCAAGTTATTTTTGAAATTTTATTAAAAATGAGAGAATTTAATTAAATTTAAATAGAATTTATTTAAATTTACTCTTCTATCCTTAAATAGAAGAAAAAGTTTATTAAAAGAAATGGTAAAAATATAAATTTTTTAAAATAAAATTAATTCAATTATTATCTTTTATATTTCAAACCTAAAATTTGATTTTTAAATTAATCCAAATTATAATTTTTATAATGAATTCCAAACACAAGATTGATTTTTAAGAGTGCATTTGGATACATTTATTTTTTAAAAAAAGTACTTTTATTTTTAAAAAAATATTTCTATATATTTTTAAGTATGTTTGGATGTAATTTTTAAAATAAGGAGAAGTTAAAAAAAATCTCATTTACTACTTTTTTTTAGAAGTTAGTGATTTTTAATTTTTAAAAAATGTGAAAGGAGAAGTAGTTTTTAATATAATTTTATGATAAAAATATATTTTACCTTTATAAAAAATTACATTCATATTCTCTTTAGATAGTTATGTGAATTATATTTTAAACAAAGTAATTTTTAAGCATTGTCCCTTAATACCATAAACCAAATTCTAACCTCAATAACTATATCACTTAAAGAAAGTAAAATAGAATAAAATTACTAATATATTGTTGAGTCTTTTAATACATAATTAGATATATTTTTATTGTCTTATATCTTATTTTTCATGATCTTGTTATCATGACATATTTAAAAATTACACCGTTGCTATTATGCTAATCAATTTTATCATATTTTATATATCATAACTCATCGTATCTTGTATTTGTATGTCTTTTTTAGTAATTTTGATATAAATAAAGTATTTTTATTTTTTTTATCCAAATAAATTTAAAAGTCATTTTATTGTTTGAAAGTACTTCTGAAATATTGTATTTAAATGTAAATTATTTTTTTTTAAAAAATTATTAAAAATAGATATATAAAAAAATATTTTTTTTGTAAGTTTATCCAAATGTGTCTTAATTCAATTTAATTTAATATAACTCAAATAAATTTAATTTAATTTTAATTTTTATGTTTTCAGACACACCCTTAATTCCTCTCTATGAATTATGAGAAAGACTTGCTAGTTTTGTTGACAAGAGACCTGACATCAGTTTCAGATATGTAGGCAACAAGCTGATATGCTTTGTGGATCAGCTCTGTGCATCGTATGATTTCATCCATAATTTTTTATTACATTATTTTTAAACCGTGGTTAAAAAGTTATCAACCAAAATAATTAAATAAAATTGTAAATAATGTATTTTCCACAACAAATTTTAATGCTTAGCTACTGATTAACACCATAATGATAATTCCTAATTATTTGAGATTATAATTTGACTAAAAAAATAATTATAATTGATAATATTAGTAAATAATTTGTATCTTTTTATATATTATAATAGATAAATATAATTAAATATGAAATTTAAAATATAATTAAATATTAAATCAAGTAATTAAATATAAAATTTAAAATTTGACTGTATAGATTTTTTAAATTTAAAAGCAGTTTAATATTATATTTGCGTGATTTTTTTTTAAGTTATTATACTAATTTATACAGATAATTTATATACATTAATCTTATTAAGAAACAAATGCATGGACAGAAAAAATAAACTGCAGGAGAAAGAAATTTAAAAAAAAAAAGACTCTTATTTTTAATTATTATAATAAATAATAGATAAGAGTATAAATTTAATGGTAAATATTTCACCTAAACAAATTTTAGGTATAATATCTAAAATTCGAATGACAATACAAACTAAGTTACACTCGATAAGAAAAAGAAAAAGCTTCAACCCTTTAAAAAGAGTAAAAAAATATACTTGAATAAATATGTAAACAATATAAAATATGTAAAATAGCTTTAGTTTTAAAAAAAAATAATAAAAACATAGTTGGGCATTTTAATAAGAAAACGAAAACCCATTGCAGTTGCCATCGCTTAAACAAAAACTACGTTGCACGGGAAGACACTGAGTAGCTGTGTGGATTGTTCTGTCTGAGAAATAAAGCAATGGGTCGGTCCCGAGCCGCGTTGTGCCCCGCCGACGATGACCCGAATCAACGGTTTGTTTTGTGATTCATGCAATGCAATGAATATCTGCTTCACTTTTGCTTTAGCCCTTGGTTTTTGCTACTATGAAACGAAATTTGGGGAGAAGGAAAAGGAAAATCCTTCAATTGTTTATATTTATTTGTAATTTTGGCGTTATATGAATGAACCCCAGATAGCTGAACAGCCCCATTTATTTATTTATTTATTTTTAAAATTTGGATGTTGTTTCTGGTACTCGCGTATTGAGAATTAAGGGTTTAAAATGTTCAAGCTTTTCTCTTTTGGGTTACTGAATTCTAATCATAACAAGAAACATGTTCTTGCAGATTTTCTATATGGTTTCTGTTCAGTTTTGGTTGTTGGAGGGTCCAGTTCTTGTCCAGATGGATCTTTGTTATTTGTATGAAAATTTTCCTCCACCTTTTCGAATTAAATTATGGAAACTGGAATGAAGTTGTTTGCATGTCAGAAATTTGATTAAATGAAATGAAATATGGGAATTAAAAAGAATGATGTGATGTGATTGTAGACCAAAAAAAGAAAAAAGAATGATTCTGAAACCTTTGAGTTGCATGTTTATCTGAATTTTTTTTTCCTTTTCTTTGCGTGTGTTCATCCATTTATCAACTTGTGGAAAGCTTGAATTGGCTACATTTGTGGTTGAATTGATTATACATAGTCCTAAACTTTATTAATGCATAACAAATAACATAGCACCTTATTTCTCTTTCAAGCGTCCTTTTAAGTTCCAAAAGGTGTGCATGCATGTATTGTTTGTGCATATGATGTAAACCAGCATCACTATGATCATATAGGTTTGTCTATGTAATTGTAATTGGGAAATCTAAATAAATTGTAACATTTTTATGGTTTACAGTTAACTTTAGAAAAAATATAGAGTAAAACTCAGTTTTAGTCCTTGAAAAATACATCATTTATTAGTTTCATCCCTTAGATATTAATTTTATTAATTCAATATCTCAAGTTTCAAGTCACTCACAAATCTCATCCTTTCGTTCCTTTTAATTTTATCAATTTAGTCTCTTAAAGGGACAAAACTATTGTGAATTTGAAATTTAAGGGGTTAAATCGATAAAATCAATCTCTAAGGGACGAAATTGATAAAGGAGGTATTTGTAAGGGATGAAAAATAGATTTTACTCAAAAATATATTGTGTGGATTTTATTTGTTTTGCAGCTAAAGGAAATGTTATAAAGTAGCTTGTATTTATTTTGGGCTTGGCCCAACATGTTACCTAACACGGAATTTTCAAGGGGATTTGTGGTGGATGTGGAAGGATCAGGCTGATAGATGCATTGGGATTAGGGTTGTAAAGTCAGTAGCTAGATTACAGAGTGTAAGAAATATCAGTGACGGTGAGGATTTGGGTGTATTGGGAGTAGGGTTTCAGCATTGAGTTAACACTCCTTTTAATCTGCATTGATCATAGTGGATTTTCTCTTTGTTATGCTTGTGGATGTTGGTCTATAGTTTGCTACAAGTCGAACCATGTTAATGCTATGCCTTTTTTTCTTCTCCCCATTTTCTGATTGTGCACCAGGTTACAACAGAAAATTTGGGCCTACATTTGGGTATTTAACTGTGAGGAAAGTTCCATTAAATAAGAGCGTTTAGAAGGTTTTCCTAAAGGAGGGATGTATTGGGTTTCAAGAAGGTGAAAAGAACAAAGAGTAAGAAATTATCTTGCAGGCTGTTACTATTTATGCAAGGAAACACTCTGGATATTTTAAAAAAAAAATTTCTTTCATCCTTATACTTTCTTGTGGCAAACATTTACTGAAAATGAAGTATGTAAAAGGCTTTATATTAGGAAAATGGGTCGTTGGTATTTTTTCTGTGCAGCAGCTGTGAAGCATACATGCGCTTAGGGTCAGTACTTTAGATTTGAGGGAAGTTCCAGATGGAGTAAATCTTAAAATACTTTCATCCTATAAGGTGGTTGCATTTTCTGGTTTGAAGATGGAAATAAGGGTTAAGCCGTTAAGGGAACAACTGACTATCTGGAAGGCTGTGCCTGTGAATAGTTACACAAGATCAGTTCTTCTTCTTCATCATCTTAAACCTTTTTCCCCAGATATTAAGAAACTGAAACAAAGTATATTTTTTCCTGTCACAGAAAATATATATATATTTTTTGTAGATTTTCTTTTTGGAGGAAACATGCCCTTGGATGCATTGAAATTCTTCTTTAATACTTCCTGCCATATATTATGTTTAGTTACTCTTATTTCATAATGTTGTTCTTTCTTTGCTTTCCGTTTTTAGATCCAAGAGAAAAAGGGCTGCTTTGAATGTAGAGAATTTAGAAACTTCATCTACAGGTGATATTTCATTAACATATACTCCCCTTCCCTCCAGAAGGTCGATTATTATCTTCTATAACACCATTTTCTAAATGTGGTAGGCCAAGGAATAGCTGATGAGAAAGCATCTCTATACCACTGTAATTATTGCAACAAAGATATTTCTGGGAAGATTCGCATTAAGTGCATTATGTGTCAAGATTTTGATCTCTGTATAGAGTGCTTCTCTGTTGGAGCTGAGGTGACACCTCACAAAAGCAATCATCCATATAGAGTTATGGTATGTAACCTCTTTGCGTTGCTTCCTTTTATATTTATTATATTACTTTCACAGAGTTGTAAAATGATCTAAAAAATGACAGCAGTTTTGGTTGGTCTCCTTTTTCAACAACCTTCACTATCTGCTTTTTGCCTCCATTTTAGGTATATCAAATAATTTAGAATTTGATTTTGATTGCGTAATTATTATTTGTTTTTTTGGAAAATATCCTCTATTCATGTGTAAACTTATTGACATTAAACTTTGACAAATTCCCTATCCCTTTACAGTGACATGTAACTTACTGGTATTTGGCCCCTATATTGTTGTTGGTGTAAATTTATAGTTATTTTACTACGTCCTCATTTAATGAACATAAGCATATCTGATATTTGTTTTCCTAGTGATTATTTGATTTACAACCATATGGAGTTGCATAAATTTTTTTTCTAATATACAATTGATGTCCATTTGGAGATTAGAATGTTATGGTGGACTAGTGGACATGCAAGAAAAGATAAGATTAGGAGCAAATGTATTTTGGAGAAAGTTGGAGTAGCACCTATTGAGGAGAAGATAATAGAAACTCGCCTAAGATGGTTTAATCATATGAGGAAAAGACCAATAAGCGCTAGTGAAAAAATTTGACCAAATGGAAGATAGTCTGATTAAAAGAGGTACAGGAAAACCAAAAAAAAAAAAAAACCATTAAGAAAGACCTTGCTCTAAATGGATTTATTGAAATTTGGTTTGTGATAAAGCCCAATGGCATCATTTGACCCATGTAGCCAAGCCCACCTAGTGGGAAATGGCTTGGTTGCGGTTGTACAATTGATGTCCACTGTGTTTAAATTTCTTAATATGGCACAATTATAGTCTAGTTAATTCTGCTATGATCAAGATGCTGATAAACTAGCTTAGGTCCTGTTTGGTTTCTGTTTTTAGAAACAATTTTTTGCTTTTAGAAACTACAAAACAGAAAAACTAGTTTGGCAGTCTTGTTTTTGCTTTGAGTTTTTAGAAACTATTTACAAAATCTTGTTTTTAAAAAGCAAAAAATGATAGCATTCTCAAGTAGTTCTTGTTTTTATATATTCAAAACAAGTGTTTTAGGTGGTCGCATTATCGTGACTATAGAATTTCATTAATGGCAATTTTGTAATTAACAGTACATTTACTTCTTTCTCTTTTCTGACTTGTCTTCCTGAAGCTTAACGTTAACGAGTCAAACCTCTGCACCTGTGATGTGAGC
Organism: Castanospermum australe; assembly: GCA_019955255.1. NCBI lineage: Eukaryota > Viridiplantae > Streptophyta > Magnoliopsida > Fabales > Fabaceae > Castanospermum > Castanospermum australe. The sequence continues at coordinate 751,278 of NSJW01001025.1, read as the reverse complement.
TTACCCAGTAGAGAATGGATTAAACAAAACTAATTTGTGTAAGCCTGTGACGGAGTTGCAGACGACGGTGACAATCCAAATCCACCGATCAGTGCCAAAGACAGTGCTTGTGATACTGGCCCAAAAATTGCTCATAACTCCATTAAGTGCGGATGGCCATTGCCATGGATGCGATATGGGTAAAAAGATTAAAAAAAAAATAAAAATGGGTTGTGCTTAAAATTTTAAAAGAGCTTTAAATTATTAAAACACAATAAGTATAACCAGCTTGGGTCTTATTTAATTGGCTATGCAGCAGAAAATTGGTCTTATTTTTATTCAAGATGAAAAAAAAAGGTTTTGAAATGTGGAGTAAGTATTGTCTGCTCCATTTGTCACTCTAATGTGTACCAAAGAGAGAGAGAGATATCCAAAATATTCTGAAACCAATTTTAAAAATGATTTTGAAAACAAGTTTTAAAAACTGAACAAAAACTATTCCAAACAGGCCCTTAGTTTCTGGGGAGGATTTCTTATCCTCCTTCCTTTGTGTATCCCCTCTTTCTCTCTGATAAAATCTTCTTATTTCATAAAACCAAATGAAGAATAGGCAAGCATTAAACACTAGGGACTGTACTAACCATGTCATATTAATTCCTTTGATGGCAATACATTATTGCTTGACAAACCAGAATGTGAATAATTTGGAGAACAATTAGGGCTTGCTTTGGTTTTCTGTAAATATTGTGCATTATGGCATGATGATAGCAGTTGTTTACCCCCTAATTCCGTTTCTTAATAAGTTGGAATAGGGTGTTGCTGAGTTGTTGTCTTTGCACTAACCAGTTATACTTATATATCACTTCTCCCATGAGCGGTGTTTTTCTTAACTCTCTTCTGAAGATCCACATGACCTTTCTTTATTCCTTGTTCCCCTTTTTATGGTAATTACAATGTTAAAAAAGCTCAATGCCATCTTCATATCTGTAATTTTTTGTGCTGAAAGTAATAAATTTTGTAAATTTCATGTGAAATGGAGTTTCCAGCACAAGTGCTTCCATGCTCATGGTTAAGATATATTTGTGTTTTAATTTAAGTTTCAAAACAAATATTTTTCCTACAGGATAATCTATGTTTTCCACTTTTATGTCCAGACTGGAATGCAGATGAAGAGATATTACTTTTAGAGGTATGTGATTTTAGTATGGGGAACTCTCTTTTTTCCTTCTTTTTATTTTTGGTGGTTTTTTTGGGGGTTCATTTCCTCATTTTCAATTCATGTATATGTTAATGATGTCTGTTTTCCTACTTCACTGCTTTTTATCAAATTTTTTGTATTTTAACTAACTTGTTTCATTTTAGGGCATTGAAATGTATGGATTTGGGAATTGGAATGAAGTTGCAGAATATGTTGGAACAAAAAGCAAATCTCAATGTATTGACCACTATAATGCTGTATATTTGAATTCACCATGTTTTCCTCTCCCTGTAAGACTGTGAGAACTCTATTATTGTTAATATACATGAAACCGGCATTTGCATGCCTGGCGTAATTGTTCATATGCACCCAGGATTTGTCTCATGTTATGGGAAAAAGCAGAGAGGAACTCCTTGCTATGGCCAGGAGGCATGATGAAGTTAAGAAAGGTTAGTTTCCCAACTATCTAACTCACAACTTTTGCAGATTTGAGTGCAAGATTTTAAGTCACCAAGTGGTTGAAAGAAACATTGCTTAGTAAAGTTCTAAATAATTATTCCAGTTTTTTGTGGTTATCTCTTTTGCTCAACTTATTCCTGTAGTCGAATTAATTCTTTTTAATGATCAATGGGAACTGAAGTTTATTGTTGTTGAGTAGAAATTCAATCCTCTATTTATATTTTTACTTCTTTATGATTAATGCCATTTCATCGCTTGTTTTTAGCTATATTTTTCTCGTGGAGGCTTTCTGTACTTTTACTAAGGTTTTATAGTTGGAACTTTGATGCATCTAAATTCCTGATAGATGAGTTGGTGCCTGATCTTGTAGTAGTTGACTCTCATTCTGGCTGACTGTTTGTTGATTTATGAATTTAAACCTTGATATAATTCCTTTATGGGTTAGTTTGCATAAAAAAACTCCTTGACTTTATAGCTCAAGCTTTGCGTAAAAAAATTTAAACCAAGAGGTGTTCCGGTCTGCTTCAAAGATGTATATTGCTGTGATAAGCTATAGGGCAATCGCGTGTTAAACAAACCCTAAAGTAATCTATATTGCTATGATCATATTTTTAACAGTGGTGAAGTTTAGGCTTTTTCTTTTATGTACTGTATAATGGAAGATAGGGACTACTTGTTCTCCACTGAGGTTTTACTGACTGAATCTGGACCCAGTTGAGAAGGAAAGTTATATCACAAGAATTGAAGAGTGAGACCAGGAAGTTAATATGCTGAATTGCTGATCAAGAAGGCCACGGGATATTTTATATTTGCTGCTATAAATTGCTGATATGGAAGGCATACGTTTTTATACATGGCATGAAAGAAAAAGTAGTTCTGTAACTGTTTTAGAACAGAATAAGTTTGATACTTTGATTTCTAGTGTCTGAGCATTAGGATGTTAAAAATAGTTTAGGCATTTAATTTGATAGCATTCCATTTTAGTCAATATCAGAAATAGAAAAACTCTTAAATGCTGTCAATGGATGCTGTTTAGAAAGACTATGAGAAAATTTGCTAACCAGTGTTTGTTTTTGCTGTTGTCATTTTTCTTTGGACCATCTATAATCTATATTCCTCTAGTTTCCGGGGACTGGGGGCTCATGCATGCTTTTGTACTCCCTGATTTATTGGTTGCATTTTGCTATATCAAGTTCTGGGAAGTCATTTGTAATGATACAAGTATCCTTTCATGTTTTTCCTGCAGAATTTCCTCCAACTTCAGAGCTCACTCTGAAAGAAGAACCTCCCTTCTCTGAAGGAATAAAGTACAGTTACCAATTTACACTGATTATTTAAATTGATCAATTATAACTCTGCTAATTCTTTGGTGTAATCTCTCAGCTCTGAAGAATCTAAGAAGGAGGAAACCAATAATCAAACAATGTCAAGCTTAACTTCAGGTACAATCATACAGCTTGAGAAATGTCTGTCTTTACCAGTTTGTTCTCACATTGTATGTTATTGGTTATAATTTATATGGATGATATGGTTCAGTTTGCAGCAAAGCTTACTCGAGTACAATTAAGAAGGCTTCCAACTTGAGCCAGAATAATGATGGGGTTAAGGTGGAAGGTATGTTTTCTGAAGTATTCTGTAGAAGTTATTGCCCCTTCATTTTGTGTTTTAAGTTGGCATTTCTTTTGATGATATGTTTATTGCCCTTAACATGGCATGCCTAGTATAAGGTCAAATAGAGGTAAGTAGCTAACTATGTTGCATACATGTGGATACGAGTATTGTATCAAATATGATATATATCTGGCTAAGGCAATTTTTGAAAAGTTTAGGATATGAGTATGGCTTGGTATATTAAGTTATATGTATAGATAACCCATATAAAGATAAACCCCCCCCCCCCCGAAAAAAAAAGAAAAAGATTTTCCTTGTCCTCAAGGTGAAGGCTTGGGGTGAAGGTCTTGAAGCAGCTGAAAGAAGCTTCCACCGGAATCCCATAGTTTGAAACTTGTTGGCCAAGTGATGCTTGAAGCATAGGAACTTCCACCGGGGTCCCATGGACTGTTCGCCAATCCCCACCACCAGACATAGCAAGTAGGACAACTGGGAAGATATTTCAAGTTCTACTGAAGCTGAGTGCATCGGTTCCTTCATTAGAAGGCAATGTCTTGTGAGCAACTTCACTATAGGAAGGAATGGAAGCTAACACAGCTGGCACATGGTGATTAAGGTCAAAATGATGTGATTGTCAATAGACTGAATCAACCACAGCCTGCACTTTCTAAAACTAAAAGTCCAACTGTTGTATAGCTAGATGCAGTGGAAAGTATAACCACCAAATCTGCAGCATCTCTAACTTGGAAATCTGAAGAACTTAGATCCTCCAGCAACAAATTAACAGATAAATGAAGAAATCCACTTGAAACAAAACACCTTCCAAGGCACTGATTCAAAACTCCTATTCCCTGAATAATAACTTCATGTAGCATCACAGCATCTTGGAAAAAATACAGACTAATATTTTTAATTGTAACATTAAGCTGCATGTCAGCAATTTTACTCTCAATCGGAAAATTCCATACTTCAGATATATACTCATGTAAAATCCCACTGATGCAATCAACTAAATACTCAAGAAATGCACAAGCCAGTTTATAAGACTGAACCTGAATTTCTCTTCTTATAGCAGACTTACAGAACACTCTAGCAAGGTTAAGAGCTTGATCTAACAGGCCAATTGTCATCTCATTTAACATGCACATAGCAGTCCATATCCTGAAAGGCATTTGAGTAACAAGATCATCTGATAGATACCCTCTTATTAGTAGAGTCTATGAGAGGATAAATAAAGAGAAAGGCAGGGGTGACTCACAAGAGTCATAGAGGTAAGAAAGAAGGGAATACAGCAGGGAATATTGCATGGGGGGATTTTCTTGTAAATGCCTAGACACGTGGCAGCAGAGGAGAGAGAAGTGTGAGTGGTTTTTGCTAGAGGAGAGTGGGATAAATGTGGGAAGGGGAGGCTTGGGAAGGTTAGGCAAATTGTAAGAAAGGAATTAGGGCCTTAGGGCAGGGAGGAAGCTAGTCCCTCAAAGAGCTAGCCTAGTATCTCAGTTTTCCTATTTTCTACTTTTGTTTTGTAAATTTTCTGGGGTTGATTCCCTGTTTTTCGGTAATAAAAAGGAGGTTCCTATCAAATTGGTATCAGAGCCCCCGATCTCGGGCTGTGGTACATCACGCCAAAGATGGAGATTCCGGTGTTTGATGGTGGAGAAGATGCTTATTGGTTGCTGATAAACGTTGTGCAGTACTTTGATGCAAAGGAAACACTGGAGGCGCAGAGGTTCTCGGAGGGAGTGAAGGGTCTTGCTGGTCGAGCTCTCAACTGGTTCCAGTGTGGAATCAACGCCATCCAAAGGCAACTTGGTTGATATTCCTGGTCGCACTGATCCAGCATTTTAAGCCGGAGTTTAGCCCATATCTGCATGTGTTTGAAGGGGACGAGGAACCATATATCTTGGAACCAGACGCAGTGGAGATTGCAGGAGATGAACCAACATTTTTGAATGGGTCTGTGAAGGAGGTCAATGGGACTCAAGTTGAGAAAAGAGGGGAACAACAGAAGGAGATGGCGTCAGAAGTGGGGTTGGAGGAGTTGGACGATACAAAGAAGGAAGAGATCGAGGGAGAAGATGAAGGGAAAGATGGTGGTGGAGTGCAGTTTCGTGGAACGGCTGGGGTGAGGTTAGAGACAAAACTCTGACCCATGGAGTCACACGATGGTGAGAAGCAAATTGCTGCAGTCATGGCTGCGTTGGGATGACGAAATGAAAGGGGTGAAGCAGATGTGGGAGAATTGGGTGAAGGCGACCATAGAACGGAGCATCATGATTGGTCCGACCATCGCCTTGTTGTCGCCGGAGCCACCTGACTGGAAAACAAGAACCTTTGTGTAGAAATTGACGGTGGCCCAAAACGTGAAGGCCGGACCATGGAGTTGAAACGGAAGGAGCAAGGTGACGTTGCTAAGCCACTACCACTGTTAGAGCCGCCGGATTTAAAGCTACGAATGGCAGCAGGCGGTCCATTTGTAGCTGAGACACCGATAGCAAGGATGGATGAGTTATGGGTCTCAAGTGGTATGGCCAAGCACCACCACCGGCACCACCGGACAAGAACCACCGGCCGACCCTAGGCCAAATAGCGGTGCTAGAATGGGAGGTGTGCTGCAGTGCTGGGTCTGTGTGTGGGAGTTCCAAGGTGAGTGTGGGGGAGGAAAGAGATGATTTAGGGGCAAGGTGGGAAATTAAGTTTGAATCTACTAACCTAATGGGGCATGTCCATGTGATTGAGGAAATGGACTGGGCCGTAGAGAAAGGTAGGGGAATTTTACAAAAGGCTTTCCAGATTCTAGAGATGGGAGGAAAGGACAAAATACATGGGCCAAAACTCTATTCTGTGTTGGAGGACCAAGCTCAATGGTTTCAAGAAATGGTAGAATTGGAATTTTTGAGATTAGATTCACTAATTGACTTAATGGGCTAGGACCAAGTTAGATTGGGCTGGATTTCTTTTATGCATTAATGGGCCAAGCTTACCTCATAGAAGAAAGGAAATGCATATTGGGAGAAAGAGAATTGGGTTCAAACCAAGAGAGAGGGACCCACCCAAGAGTAACCCAGCCCAGTAAAACAAATATTGATGTAGACCTTGGTCCAATTATTAGCAAGGAGGCAAAGGTTATTCTAAAGGGTTTGATAAACAACTTAATCACTCTTGGCTTGGAATGGAAAGTTGTAATTGCTAATGCTCTAACGGAGAAAGCATGGCTGGATACTGGAATGTGGGCAAAGCTGTGCTTCATGCTCATGCACTTGGATGCCCAACTCTTAATAGCCCAATTTCGAAGGATGACATTGCACCAACATTAGCTTTACTTTTTGGTTTGCCAATTTCAAAGAACAGTATTGGTGCTTTGATCTCTCAAATGGCTAATTCGCAGACAGATGACCAAAAGTTAAGGGCACTGTAGTTGAACTCATGGCAGTTATTTAGATTACTTCGAGCACATATGCCTGGTTTGTCTTGTAGAAATTTTCTATGTGTTGATTTCATTACCAATAATGGACCCACAATTAGTGAATGCAAAGTTAGCAATGAAAAGTTGTTTTGTTGCCAGTATCAAAATGTTGCTAATCTTCATGATGCCTGGAAGGTTAGAGTAGTCTCTAGCTCTAACAATACAGAAGTTTACGGTAGCATTGTTGCAGCATATCATGAGTTTCTGAGCAAAGCAGTTCTTGCTAGTATTGTTGTCAGTCTATATTTTTTCCATGATGCTGAGATGCTGCATGAAGTTGTTACTGAGGGAGTAGGAATCTTGAATTTGTGTCTTGGGAGATGTTTGGTTTCAAGTGGATTTCTTTATTATCCTCTTAATGTGTTGCTGGAGGATCTAACTTCTTCAGATTTCCAAGCTAAACATGTTGTAGATTCTGTCTTGCCTATACTTTCCACTACATCTGGCTATATAACGGTTGGACAGTTAGTTTCAGAAAATGCAGGCTTTGAGGTTGATTCAATATGTCGACAGCTGCATCATTTGGATCTTAATCATCATGTGCCAGCTAAGTTAGCAGCCATACCTTCCTACATTGGAGTAGCTCACGAGACATTGCCTCCAGTAAAGGAGCCAATGGGAATTAGTGAAGGCTCATGGGAACCAGGTGGAAGTTCTTATGCTTCAAGCATAACTGGGTCATCATGCTTCAAACAATAGGACTCCGGTGGGCTGTTACAAAAGATGTCCCTGTACCTTCACCTTGAGGACAAGGTGAAAGTTTTGGGGGTGAGTATTGATAGATACCCTAATTAGAGTCTATGAGAGGATAAATAAAGAGAAAGGCAGGGGTGACTCACGTGAGTCATAGAGGTAAGAAAGAAGGGAATACAACAGGGAATATTGCATGGGGGGTTTTTCTTGTAACTGCCTAGACACGTGGCAGCAGAGGAGACAGAAGTGTGAGTGGTTTTTGCTAGAGGAGAGTGGGATAAATGTGGGAAGGGGAGGCTTGGGAAGGTTAGGCAAATTGTAAGAAAGGAATTGGGGCCCTAGGGCAAGGAGGAAGCTAGCCCCTCAAAGAGCTAGCCTAGTATCTCAGTTTTCCTATTTTCTACTTCTGTTTTGTAAATTTTCTGGGGTTGATTACCAGTTTTTTGGTAATAGAAAGGAGGTTCCTATCACCATCCCATTTGTCTGCTATCAAATTCGATCTGCCCTTGTACTGTTTTGTGCACAAATTCAATATGCCTCTTTTAAATTCCTTGGTGGTTCGCCACCACTTGAGGATCAGTTTTATGCTTGTCTGGACATTTTTTCTCTCTTGCAATGCATAGCTACCCACGAGCTTCCCATAAGCTCTTAACAAAATAATCCATCATTTTCCCAAATCCAGTGCAGCACGGCCAATAGTTGATTCACCACAATTAGGGGCATCAAGAATCTGCAATACCAATTTAGAAGATTTTACAACTGCAAGAACCTGCCTCCCACGTCCCTTACCTTCAGGAGTACCCCCCAAGTCTCCTACAGTGATTTCTAAAGATTGGGTCTCTATTGTGTAATTTGCTCCCACACCATTTCTTTTCCAGACTCACTTCTTTTCCTCATTGGGTTTGGACTTGTCTACTGACCCAATATCAAATCCATTCCTTTCTTATTGGGCTCGCTGGTCTGTTCATTAACCCAGCAATTCTGTCCAGCCACCCACACTATCAGTATTGAGGCCACCGAGCCTCCACACTATAACCCACCACTTCCCTGAATCAAGTGCAGCCTGGTCACTCCAATTGGTGTTGGGCCGTGGCTCAAAGTCTCTTGTAGCAGTCTCCCTACTGGTTTGGGCTGGGTCCACTAGGTCTGAAGGGAGAACCAACTTTTCCCTACCTTCTTGCCTACCCCCATCCAAGCAGCTTCCAAGTAGGAAAGCTCCAACGGCGGTGTAACACAGGGGATGCTCATTTGGTGGCTCCAGCGGTGGCGGGGGGATGGTCAGACTGGTCGTGAGGTCCTGTTCTGTGGTCACCGCGGTCCAATTCTCCCGCGTTTGCTTCACCCCTTTCATTCCATCTTCCCAATGCATACATGGCTGTGGCAATTTGCTTCTGTCCATCGTGTGACTCAAAGGCTGGCTTCTTTCCCTCGCGATCCATTCCTCCTCCCTCTGCTTCTCCATCGTCGCGTGACCTTGTGAGTTTCTTTTCTGCCTTGTCTTGACCTCGCCTCTTGCTGGAACATAAAGTCACACGCCCATGAAGAGGTTCAACTCCGAAAATACCTCCCCAAGCCTTGCTTGGAGCTCCCCTATTTTCATCTCCTCTGTCTTGTGCCTCTCTAGACTCCCTTTTTTTATTCTTCCACACTTTGATTTTCATATTCTTTTTCAGCAATCAACTCCTCCTCTGTTTCCATTTTCATTTCCTCTCCTTTCCTTGAAAGTTCATGAATGGCCTCCCCTTCCATCTTCTCTGACACAGCCCCAATGTGTGCTTCTCTATCTTGAACGGAGCCGTCAAGAATGGGTTGCTCCTGATTTCTGGCTGCTTCCTCATCTTTAATGAAAACCGGTTGGTCAAAATCATATTCAGGCTGAACTCACTTGATGACAGCCTTCTGCAATGCCCACCATGTTGTGATTGGGTTGCGTAGAGCCCACCATTGATACCAGCGAAGAGCTGGACCTCTCAAAGCCCGTACAGCTGCCTTCAGCTTCTGCCCACTAAGTGTTCCCTTAGCTTCAAAATGCTGCTCGACGTTGATCAACCACCAATAAGCCTCCTTTCCTCTAAACACTGGTATCTCCATGTCTGAACGCACCACAGCTCCCATATCGGGAGCTCTGGTACCAATTTGATAAGAACTGGAAATTACTGAATATTATTTATCCAACAAAAGGAGCACAGCTCCTTACAACAGAGGGAACACTATTTGGAAAACACAAGAAAACAGTAGAAATAAGAAATATCTAGAGGCTGCAATGAGCAGTCCCTAGCCTAGGCCTAAGGCCACCCCAAACCTTGCCTAAAATTCTTCTCTACCTCTCTCTCTGTCTGCCTTAACCCACTTATACTCCTTGCCCCCTAACAGATTTTGTTTCTTTCCTCCCATCCTTTGCCATGTGTGTAGGTGCTTGGAGTCACATTATCTTCTGCTCATGTGAGTGTTAATCCTATGCTTCCCCGCCCTTTCTTTCTATAGTCCCCCTTAGCAATAGTAGGAGGGCTAACAGCATCATAGATAGCTAACTTATTTTTCAATGATGGCATTCTATTCTTCTATTTCCCTTTCTTTTGGGCATGAGTTTTTGTCATTCTTAAATACTAGGTGTATCAAATAATATTACAGTTAATGGCACTGGTTGACTTGCATATAGTGTAGCAGTGGCTTGACCCAACAATGTTGTATCCCCTGTAATTCTGGTGCTCATGTCATATGAATCTTTAATGTTTCATGCTTTGAAAGAAATTTTTTGTGTTGTTAATATGCATTTGTGTGCTTACCGAACTAGAAAAGAATGAAGAGTATATATTTATAGGGAAAAGTCCAAAAAACCCCTTTCAACTTTGCTCTATATGCACTATGGTCCTTAAACTTTAAAAATGTGCACTTTGGTTCTTCAACTTTTATAAGTGTGCACTTTAGTTCAAAAGTGTAATGCCCGTCCAAATCTGGACAACTAAAATGTCCGCAAATGCTGATCATATGCAGTTTTCTGTCCAGATTTGGATGAACATTATATTTTTGGACTAAAATGCACACTTTTGAAAGTTGAAGGACATGCATGCACGTTTTTAAAGTTTAAGGACCAAAGTACACATAGAGCAAAGTTGAAGGGGGGGTTTTTTGGACCTTTTCATATTTATATATTATGTATTAATATGTTGAACTGCATTTTTTTTGGTAGAATCTCAAGCCGATCGGAGCATTGGAGAGAAGAAACTTAAATTATCTGGGGAAGTTAGGCCTTCCATGACAGAGTTGAGTGGATACAATTTTAAGAGAGAGGAATTTGAGATTGAATATGACAATGACGCAGAGCAAGTATTGGCAGATATGGAATTTAAGGACACTGACACTGAAACTGAACGTGAAATGAAACTGCATGTGCTCCGTATCTACTCAAAAAGGTATTTGTGCCCTACCTTGTAGTCTGTTAGGAACTTGGAAACTGATAGAAACTGGACCAGAATACTCAGAAAAGTAACATGTATGGTCTGTATTATGACTTCCGTCCCTGATATAAGAGTGATATCAGTTCCAGAAACAAGTAATTACAAGTAAATTGAACTGGAAAATGAAAAAAATACAGCGATAAGCCTTGATCTCTCCGACTCCTATCCTCACTTAGTTCTGGCTTGCCTCCCTTTTCCCTCCTTTTCTCTTTTATTCTCTCCTCCAGCCAATTGAGTCTCCCTGTGTGTATCATTGCCTCCCTCGTGTGCATTGCCTCCCTCCTGCCATGTGTACAGTTGGTTATTCCCCCTTTCCTTGCTTTCAGTGCTCACATAACAAGCACACGTGAGGCTCCAATTCCCTGCTCCCATTCTTTTTTTTTTCCCCTTGTAATACATATGCTTAATTGGCGGTTTGCTAACAATACTCCCCCCTAGCAGTTTTGCCTTGTCCTCGTGGTGAAAATTGGGGAATTGTTCTTGAATGGCTGTGAAGGATTCTCAGGAATCTTCAAAGTCTGGTAGGTACTGCCAATGAATGAGGACTTAAATGGTACCCTCTGGAGTTGCTGTGAGATTGAGCACCTCAGCTGGTTGAACCTGGAGCTCCCATTCTTCAGAAAGCATGTTGGCTGAGGCTTGGCTCACAGCTGGGGCAGAAATAGATTTCTTCAAGAGGGATACATGGAAGATTGGGTGAATTTGAGTGTTGTCAAGAAGTCTCAGCTTGTATGCTACTTCTCCTATCTTTCCATCACTTCATAAGGACCATAAAATCTGGGGCTGAGCTTTTCATTGTCTCTTTTTGCTAGAGATCAAAGTCTGTAGGGCTGAATCTTCCAGTAAACAAAGTCAGCAACCTGATACTCAGCTTCCCTCCTCTTTTTATCTACTTCCAGCTCCATTCTATTTTGGGCCTGGGCCAAATTCTACTTCAATTCATCTAGAACCTAATTTCTCTTGGTCATGAGCCTGTTAATGTCTTCCACAGTAGAAGAAACTTCAGTTCCTCTGAATAGCACCCAACCCTTTACTTGAAGCATCTATTTCGACAATGAATGCCTTATTGAAATATGGAACAGCCAGTACAGGCAAGATAGTCATAGACTCATTGCAGTTTGAGTGCCTCAAAGGCTTGTGCTTCGGCTCCCCACTCAAAACAACCTATTTTTAACTAATTGGTGAGTGGTCTAGCAATTTTCCATAATCTTTCAAGAACTTCCTGTATTACCCAGGTGTGGGCCAGTTCACTATGTCATTGATTTCCTTTGGGTCAGCATCAACTCCTGCAGCTGAGATTAAGTGGCCAGGATGCTCAAATTGTGTCTGCCCAAAGCTACACTTCTTTTTATTGACGTACAGCCTGTTATTCCTCAGCATCTGTAGGATCTCCCCCAAATGATTAAGGTGTGTCTGACAATCTCTACTGTAAATTAGTACGTCATCAAAGAAAACGAGTGCAAATTTCCTTAGGAAAGGTCTTAGCACCTAATTCATCAATGCTTGGAATGTTGAGGGAGCATTAGATAACCCAAAGGGCATCACAAGAAATTCATAATGCCCCTCATGAGTTCTAGAAGCAGTTTTGGGAACGTCTTCTTTCATCCTAATATGGTGATACCCAAACATCAAATCCAGCTTAGAAAAAGTAGTAGCTCCCCCCAATTCATCAAGCAATTCATCTATGGTGGGGATGGGAAATCTATTGGGAATCATAGCCTTATTTAAAGCCTGTCACACAGAATTTTCACCCCCCCCCCCAATCTTTCTGACTAGTATTACAAGGCTTGAATATGGACTAACACTTGGCCTAATAATTCCAGCAGTCATCATTCTCCTACAATCCTTTCTATCTCATTCTTTTGGTAGAGGGTACCCGTAGGGTCCGATGTTGGCAATCTGAACTCCTTCCTTCAAGTGAATTGTGTAATCTTGTCTCCTTGGAGGCAGTCCTTATGGCTCCTAAAAAAGATCTTCAAATTCCTCCATTACTGAATTCAAGGCTGGCCAAATGGGTTGGTCATCTACTAGAGCATTATATTCAGTATAGTAACCCTGTTCTTCATTTTGCAGTGCTATCATTGTTTTCTAAGAAGGTGCAGCCTTGGATAAGGAAGGTTCTTTGATAGTCACCCTCCTATTACTAAGGCATGAAGCATGTATACAATGAGGGGGATGTGAGTGAGGTCAATATGTGTGCAATGACCAATGAGGGGGGCGTGAGTGAGGTCAGTACATGTGTGTGTTAGAATATATCTAGAATATCTTTATGATATTTATAATATCTTTAGAATATCTTAGAAGATCTTAGAATATATTATGGAATCAATTAGTCCTCTAATTGAGGACTCCTAATTTCATTATGTTTCCTGTATTCCCTTGTTTGATTAGGATTGCTAGAATATAAATAGGAGTTAGTGCTTTGTCTTTTGTATCCCATTAAACACATCGTTCTCTTATTAATCTCAATTCTCTTTTCTTCTTTCACTCTACCTAAACCTTATAATTTCAATATGATATCAAATCGGTATCATCCACTTTGAGGGGTCTCTCCTTTTCCACTGTGTCAAGTTCTATAGAACTCTTTTATAAATTCTCCATTATTGTCTTGTTTTCCCAACCCATTCTCTTCCCATCGATGATCATTCTAATGGTGATTTCTTTCCCATTGATGAGTCATATCAGTGATGACTTTTCAATACTAGTGTTCGTGATGTTGTTCTCTTCATGTCGACGATCATTCTGATGGTGACTTCTTTCTCACTGATGAGTCATACCAGTGATGACATCTCTTCAATACTAATGTTTGTCATGTTATTCTTTTTCCATCGACGATCATTCCGATGGTGACCTCTTTCCCATTGATAAATCATACCAGTGATGACATCTCTTCAATATTTGTGTTTGTCATGTTATTCTCTTTTCATCGACAATCATTTCAATGGTGACTTCTTTCCCACTGATGAGTCATACCAGTGGTGTTTTTCCTCAAGTCTTTTGGATCTACCATCTGGTCAAGCAAAACCCTAGAATCCCTTCTTCTTACGTCGTTTGGGTCTGTCGTCTGGTCCAGCAAAATAATAGGGCCATAAGGACTTGGTCCTAGCAATGCCTTAAAGTGCTCCTGCATTTTCTCCTCTAGCTCTTCCTTTAGCACTATTTTCTCGAAGTTCATTGCAACGTCTTCAGCAAAGGTAATACCACGATGTGGTTGTTCATTATTTCCAATGCCTTGTAAATATCCTTTGACTCCCTACTTCCAATGTTGAGCATTGTGTCTGGTTGATGTGTGGGGAAACTACAGATGCTGCCTCTTGATCGCTGGTCCCAACATTGCCTTTAGCTTTGCTCAAAGTAAAAAAAAAAAAAAAAAAAAACTATGATGGAGTCAATGACTAGGCAGGCAGCTGAATTCAAAAGCTTATTGATGGAGGCTCTGAGCGAAGCTAAAGGCAATGCTAGGACCAGCAATTAGGGGGTGGCATCTGTAGTTTCCCCACACATCGACCCGACACAGTTTCCCCAAAAACTAGCATGGCTCTGATGCTATTTTGAGTTAGAGTAAAAGAGAGGCATGAGTTTGTGTAAACCATGTGTCTCAATACACACAGGAGGCTGACTATATATATTACACACAACGAATACAAGCTATAATCAAGGAGGTCTAATTACATAAACTAAATCAAAGGGATTTCCTACTAACTATATATACATTGAATCTGGACATAATCCTAGTTATATACATGTTTCTAACACTTTTCATGTAATGCATTTTGAATTCGCCATAATTGGGCCTATTGTGTCCGATTTTGAGATCTAGATTCAGTAAAAGTGTGTACATTTTTCTTTAATCTTCTTCAAGTTGATTCATAGTAGCATTCAGTTATATCAATTCCTGGTTGTATTCTCCTTCTCATCAACTCAGTGAGCTTTGAAGTTACCTAGTTGATGCCTTCCAACATGTCCCAGACTTCCTGGAATAGAGCTCTTTCAGTTTCTTTTCTTTTTTATTTTTGGGATAGAAAGAAAGAATTTTTATTAGAGAGAAAAGAGGAAAAGTACAACTTAGGGGTAGGATAAGAAATCCTCCAAAGAAAAAAAAAAAAAAAGACAAGAAAACTGGATAAAAACATGTAAAACGCAGAAGTGCAACAAGGCTAGCCAATATCTCTGCATGTCAGTAAGAGGCAAGAGCAACCCCCTTGAAACAGTTATGAGTTGAACATGAAAGAGAGGTCATAAGCAGAATCATACCATAACAAGTTTAGGGCAAAGAGTCATCCATGAGAAACCCAATGCTCACCAAGAACCCCAAAAAGGTTGTTCCAAAGGAGAGTGCGATAGATACCCTCCTATTGCTAGAGTATATGTGAGGAAACAAAGGGAAAGACGGGTTAATGAGTCGTGCAATAGAGGTGAGATAGAAGGGAATATTACATGGGGGATTTTCTTGTAAATGCTAGACACTTGGCAGCAGGGGAGGGGAGGTGAGTGGATTCTGCTAGAGGAGAGGGATAAATGTGAGAGGGGAGTCTTGGGAGAGGTAGGCATGAATTGAGCAAGGTTTTGGGTCCTTCGGGCAGGGTGGCTTGCAAACGTGTGCAAGTTTCTATTTTCTCAACTCGATTTTAGCTATGTGACATTGTCTTCTTATCTCTGGTATCTAACATAGAGTTCCAAATGGGTATGTCGGGAATCTTATTGAATTGTGATTCTTTATACACACAAATGTCGTGGCAGTTCTTGTCTTTCTGTAAGGAAAAAGCACAAAAGTAATAAATGGAACAATTCTAGAACACCCCTATTGGTTTCTGAAACTGGAATTTGCGCATAATTGTTGTATATACTCCCGTGTATGTTGGTTGGAATCTCAACATGTTTAGCTTGAGAAAGGAGGGATTATGCTGTATTATGTCTAAACTTGACCGCACAATGTTATATTTAAACTAGCAAGTATTAATTACGGCCATAATAACATCAGTAATTATCTCCCAAGATTGCTCTTTAATTATAGGACTAATTGACTTTACATATATACATTAATTACCCAGATATTTCTAGCAGTTTACTAATGTCATTTGTTTTTCATTCCCTCACATTAACTTTCGGTCAGCCGAGATTTCCCATGGTGGGGAAAGTGGGTTGGAAATTGCTCCCCACCTTATGAGGCCCATTTGATATGTATTAAATTAATTTCAATACATGTGTATGCATATTACATATTGAAGAGACATTTTATTCTATATATTTTTATAGTTTAAATTATTTTAAACATTTTAAAGATATTCTTGGAATTATAACTTTCAAATGATAAAGGGAAATCTGTGGGGACCTCTATTCCCTCTGGAGATGGAAATGGGAAAATGTCTTCCCCAGGACGGGGCAGGATAGGCTTTCCTGTCCCCATCACCACTCTGTCCCCATCCCACTGCGTTGGCATCTCTGGTTTCTGTAGCATTCATTATTGACTTATAAGAAACACTCTTATCCTTGTACTTCCAAAATCTTGTATAACAAATATTTTGGCATATATTTGGACTTAACAGTTTATTATTCATTTTTCTCCATATCTGATACATAAGTATGAGAAACTTCTGGGCAGGTTAGATGAGCGAAAGCGCAGGAAGGAATTTCTACTTGAAAGAAATTTACTTTATCCTGACCCTTTTGAGAAATCTCTCTCACCTGAAGAGCTTGAAATATGTCAGCGCTACAAGGTCTTCATGCGGTTTCACTCAAAAGAAGCGCATGAGGAGTTGCTAAAAAGTATTATTGAAGAACACCATGTTGTCAAAAGGATACAAGATTTGCAGGTATTAATTTCTACTCCTCATTCTTGGTGGTGTCAACATGCTTTATCTGTAGATATTGTAGTTAGTTGCTCTAGTGTGAAAAGGGTAGTGCTTCTTTCCTAAAATGAATTTGAATGAAAAAACAAGTTCCCTTTCAATTTGAGCTGTGTCTTATTTTATCCCTTAAGAATTTTTGTTAATTCCACCCATAACCCCTTGGTTTTCTTAATGATGTAATTGGACATTTCTTGTGGAATACAAGAAGACTGAAGATATGTAAATAGATGAATAAAATTGTTATGGAAATATACCTATGATGGATCCAAAGGTTAAAACTAGGAAAAGCCACAAATCAAAGGGACATTTCTGAAACAATCGAGATCTGGAGTTAAAATTAATAAGGGGCAAAAGTTGGAAAGTTACTCACAAAGTTTGTCTCATTTGATATTTGACACCATCTTTCATTACTAAGAAAGTTGACATTCATGTAACCAATCTAGCTGATTAAGATTGTTAATACTTTTAAGGAATGCTTGTATTTTTCTGAATACATCCAACTTTTTAGAGCTGTTATGTGACAAGATTGTTCTTTTGGCTTTTCTCTTGTATCTCTTCCCATGAAAGGGACTCTTTCAGATATGCAAAGGGATTGGTGATCCTTTCTGCATCATTGAGTTTCCTTTAGTTCTATTCTTTCTTGTCTTTCAGGAGGATAGCTTATCCCTCTCTTGTACTGGTTCTCTTCTTTCTAATAAAAGTTTCTTCATTTATTGAAGAAACAAGAGTGCCAATATTTAGAAATTGTTACAGGAGTTAATTTTAGAGTAAACACTCATTTTAGTCCTTCAAAGAAAGTTGTTATCAATTTAGCCCCTCAATCATGAAAAGTGATATCAAAATATTTATGTTACGAACCGTAAGAATACTATTAATGGAGCCTTTGATTGAGAGACTAAATTGATGTAACTTTCTATGATTATAGGACTAAATTGATGTTACTTTCTATAATTGAGGGACTAAATTGATGTCAACTTTTTTTGGAGGACCAAATTTATGTTACTTTCTATTATTTAAGGCTTAAAAGCCTTAAATTAATGTCAACTTTCTTTGGAGGACTAAATTCATATTATCTGTATCTTTGAGGGACTAAAATAGGTGTTTACTCTCAATTTTATCATATGGTTACAAAATATAAGAGGACAGGTAGTCTTGTATACATGTTCTCATTGTTCAAATTATACTAATTATACCATATCTCTCAAAGTGTGCTGATATGATGCCTGTTCCCTTTGAGATATCTTGCAGGAAGCTCGAACTGCTGGTTGTCGAACTGCTGCTGAAGCTTATCGTTTTATTGAACATAAGAGGACAAAGGAAGCTGAACAAAGTGCCTGTAGAGAAAATGACCAGATTGGTATGAGTGGTAAGACCTTACAGAGGCCAAATTATCTCAAAGGAGAACTTGATAGCAGCCCACGGGGGCTTTGTAAGGCGACCACTGCTCCATTTCCAGCTGCCAAGGATTCACCTGCTGCAATACAGTCTATCTCAAGGTCACTAGATGACTGGGATATCGCTGGATTTACAGGGGTTGAATTACTATCTGAATATGTAAGAAATCTCCCCCTTGTTTGCCATTACTTGTCTTTTTATGTTACAGATCATTTATAGATTGTGGTTGGCTTTTTTATTTTTATTTTTTATTTTTTGGGATAAGGCTGTGTACATCTTACGTTCTCCACATCCACAATGATGGGAGTTTTGTGCACTTGGCCACCTTTTATTTATTTTGGTGGTAGTGGGTGGGGGGAGTGTTCTATCTGATTGGTCCACTGACAATTATTAACGTGCAGGAGAAAAAACTTTGTAATGAGATCAGAATATTACCGTCGCACTATCTCAACATGTTGCAGATCATGTCATTAGAAATTTCGAAGGGCAGTGTGACTAAGAAATCTGATGCACATACACTGTTCAAGGTAGAACCAAGCAAGGTTGATAGAGTTTACGAAATGCTTGTGAAAAAAAGGGTTGCTCAAGCATGATGAGATGCTCTAATGATCAGGTGGCGATATTTGTACATTGTTCTTCATCATCTTCTCCCTTTTTTCTCCTTCAGAACTAATCTTTAAAAGATACAAATTCAAGTACTATACAGTGACAGAAAATAAAACATGAGAGCACTTGTTCCAAGCGTTAGGATTTTCTGTTTTCTGTCTCCTCTCGGGTATTGGACCAATTATGCTTGAAGGAGGGAATGCATGAACTTGTGTAATGTGCTTGTGTTGTGTCATGTGTGTGATTCACCCTTTTGTGCCACTTCTTTTCCCACTTTGTTTCTGGTATGTTTGCATCTAGGATCTAGAGTATTTCTTGCATGCTTTGCACTCTTTTTGCATCTTTTATAACATTAATTTTGCCGTAATATGTTTCTCCAGGTATCATTTAATTTGTGCATTTTGCAGAGTCATGCATTCATAAAAGGAAAATGCCGCTCAACCAGAATTGGTTTGATAGAATGTTTGCCAAAATGAGTTGGCATCTTCATTAACTCTTAAATGGATGAATGGTCTTTATCACGGTCGTATTTATCAATTACCAATGAATCTCTTTTAAGTATGATTAATTTTTTTTCCTGGTGTGTAGCACTATTCTTCATAAAATGTCTTGCTGAAATTTTGCATTGCATGTGTATTATTTTCCAGGGTTATTGAACATAACTCCCTTGTTTTCAGGAAATTCTAATTTATTTGGACTTTCAATCAACTTAATGGAATTAGAATCTTAGAAGTTTAATTTTGAAAACATGAAACTTATTCGGATTTGATTCTTAAATGAATTTGGACTTCCATTGGATCATAAACCGTTTTGTAATAGCATAGGACTTCAGGGTTGGCTCCTAAACGTAAGAAGAACTACATTGACTTTGATCTTTACTTGTGGAGTACCAGACTTCTCGTCTGACATTTTCAAGTTTTTAAGAATTATATTTTTGCTTCGTTCTATGTGATTGACCAAATGTTACTTTTTTTTTTAGACTAAATTATCGAATTGATTTTTGAAAGATTTTTTTAACTTTACATTAGTCATAGAAATATTTAAATCTTAACATGATTTTTAACAAAAAAATTTTTCATTTAAATTAATCTTTGTTCAGGAATTATTATGACTGGTTTTTAAATTTTTTAAGAATTAACTTAAATGATAGAATGATTTGTTAGGGATTACAGATGAAATTAAAATTGTTCAAAGAATAATGTAAAGTTAGTAAAATCTTTTAAAAATTAATTTGGTGATTCATTCTTTTTTTTTTTTATTTATATCTGCTGGTTTCTCTCTCTTACCGTAACATGTTTTTACCTCGTGCATGTACATAGTTTTTGTTATTATTTAGTATTGTGTTAAGGCCAATAAAGTTAGATCTAATATGAAGGACTAAACTTCTGAATTGCAAAGCATATGTGGTGCATATACAATATCCTGAGCCTCTTCCGTGTCAATCAGCCAAGGTCATTGCAAATAGAACGGATTTGAAAATATGCATTGGAGCTGCAATTTCATGCAAAAACGGATAACTTGGACCTGTGATGCGGATTAAAGAAAATGTGAGTAAAACTTATTTTCCTTCTCTCACGTGTACCTCCTTTATCAACTTCGTTCGTTGTAGATTAATTTTATCGATTTAATTTTTTAAATTTTAAATTCCTAACAATTTCGTTTACCCATTCATGAAATTAAGTGGAAACCTTTCTATGGTCAACTGGATGGAATCACAAGATTGTTGGAGACTGAAGTTTGAAAAATTAAATCAGTAAAATTACTTTTTAAGGTTTAATTTGGTAAGGGAGTAAAAATGAAAGTGAAAAATTTATAAAATTCTTATATAATTTTTTACATAATATTTATCCGTGAAGTTTTCATCTTTTTTTTTTTACCTAATAACAAATATACACTTAGATAAAATTAATAAACGAGGTATATATGAGATAGGAAAAATGAATTCTACACAAAATCTTCTTACTCGGAAGATGACATTTATGTCTGAATGTATTTGAATTCTAGCATCTCTACTATCTGAACTAATCTCATTTTCTTTGGTTAGAAGATGATCTGTTATAGTTGCTGACTAGGCAACAAATTCTACATGAAGCAAGCTGTGCTAGTTTTTTGGTGTGTGGCCTTGTATCTCAATCTTATGGCCAGAAATGAGAAAACGAAAACTCCTCACTACCATAGGTGTCAACCAATGTCTATAACTGATGAAATCTTACAATAAGGACCATTTATAGAACGACCAGAATGAATAAAAAAGAGAAAAGGAAAAAAAAACTGAATTAAGTAATCAAAATTCAAATTAAAATAGAAAACATGAACTCAGATCTGGCTAGGAAACCCCAGTTGCCAAATCTATTTAAAACCCCAATAATCATAGTTCAAATTACATTCTCCACCGAGTGAAAATCTGAATTATTGATCAAACTTGAATTAATGATAACGGGGAGGAATTTGAATAACTAATCAAACTTGCAATGCTAGTGCACGTGGTGGGAGAACATTAATGAAAAACTGAATTATTATTCAAACTTGTAATGGTTAAGACGACTGAATCACTAAAAAAGTCGAGAAAATTCTAGTGGGTGTGGCATGAATCAAGAAACTACATTAAAAATGACTGGGTAACTAGATGGAGCTCACAATATGGTACAATAGTCAGTTTGATTTCTATATTTTATTCAGTGATTGATATTCTAAAAATTGTTGAGAAAGATGACATAAATTGCAAAGGGCTGAAGCATGTCATTTGTTGAATCTCATTCAATCTTTTGAATTTATGTTCAACTTGCACTTGATGAAAAACATATTGGGAGTCACTAGTGAGTTATCCCAAGAAGGACTACAAAAGAAGGGATCGAGACATTGCTATGACCTTAGTTAAAGTGTCCAAGCATTGATTCCAAAGTATGAGAGATGATGGTCGGCATCATTTGCTCAATGAAATTTCATTGTTTTATGACAAGCACAATATTATCATTTCAAATATGGATTATATATTTGTGACACAAGGAAGATCAAGGTGTAAATTGAATAGATTTCTGTTGACACCAAAAATTATGAATACTTTAGCTGAAACAAGATATTGGGCAAAGTTTTATTGGGCCAACTTATTAGCTGCAGTTTCATTTTGAAGGTTGGGTCGTGTATATAATGGGCTTAGAAGGCAAAAAGGACCCATACTTTGGTTTGGATCCATTGTTTTTGGAGTAAATTTTTAATAGGGGAGCTCAAAATCAAGTTGCGTGTATAGAAATCAAGTTGGATGTACAGAAATCAGACTGTCAAGGAACAACCAGAGAAAGGGCTAAATGGTATCAAGAGGGTCCAAAGTGAAAGCCATCGTTGCGGACACTAACTTTTAAAGGAATATGTAATATTATATTTTATATTAAGTTTTTCTGTATTAATATGCTAATATTTTGTAATAGACTCTTTTCATAAATTTAAATCGTAACAATGAAATAAGAAAATGCTTTAAAGAGATAAAGGGGAAGAAAATGAACACAAATATTGTTTTATTAGACTCGAAGATGGAAAGCCTAACACAATGTTTGTTAGTGCTGGGCAATTTGACCAATGAACATTGATACTAAGATATCTAACATTCATTCAATGTGATTCAAAGCAAAGTTACTCTCAAAAAATGGACGTACAATTGAACTGCACGCGTACAGTGCATGGCAGATTACAATGAAACCTAACAGTCAAAGTTAGGTTACAATGAAAATATGACAAGCTAAGTTAAGCTTTCCTTAAATATATCAAACCAGGATTACAAAGCACTCAACATTAGCTTGATCTATTATTAACATAGATTTTTTCTGTTTTTTTATTTTTAAGCTTAGCTTAACTTTTTTTTTGTTGTGAAAAGACAAAAGTATGATTTAATCCGTAAGTTTATTTAAAAGTTTATATTGCATCAAAGCTTATAGATTAACAAATTTACACTTTCAAGATCTTAAATTAATTCAAGCCTTTAATCAAAGTCTAAAGAACTAAACATAACAAACTTAATTAAATAAACATTTTAAAACTTAAGTCTGACTTGTATAATAAATAATTTATACATTCTTAATATGCCACTTAATTTATTCTCATCCTGAATTTATGAATTATGACAAAATAATTTGATGAAAATGAAATGAAACTTTATGCATCCCAGTTTATATAAATTTTTTTTATAGTAAATTTTTTTTTAATCCTTTAAAGATATAAGTATTATTATTTTAATTTTTTAAATAATTTTAATATTAATTTAATTCTTGAATCATAAAAATAAAATCAAAATTATTACTTTATATATGAATATAAATTAAATTGATATAATTTTTATAATTAAAAAATTAAACTAATGTTAATTTTATATCATTAAAAGACTAAATTAATAATATTTTTTGATGAATAAATAACAAAATTAATATTAAAATTTTTTAAAAAATTAAAGTGATGACACTTGTATATTTAAAAGACTAAAATTAAAATTTATTCTTTTTTTTTCGTTTACAAGGTATATGGTAAAAAACAAAAACCCTATTTTTCCTTAACAAAATTTGCCCACTTCTAGCAATGGATATCAGTTTCTCGACTTCTATAGCAACACACTCGAAAACACCATAATGTTGGAAGGAGTTCACCAAGAAAAGAATTTCTTGTGATTGGGTATAGAATAAGAGGAAGCATATTCACATCACTAATTACATTTTGTGCTTTAGGCACCGCCTTATTATTCATATATTCCCCTGTATTCCTAAATCTGTGACGAAATGGCCTCTATATATCCCCACCACACGACATTCATTCGCTAACCAAATCCTAGGACTCACTAACATTGTTAGCTGCCACATTCAAAGCAAATTCATCAATAACTGGCATATTTTTAACATGCTCAAGAATCCCTGTAATTTCTCTATGAACATAATTAAATCGTTCCTTGGAGACCAATGATTCTGTCAGCAAAGTTGCTGCAACAGAATGGAAGGCTTGAGCACACTCATCATTGCTTTGAGGGCTTTGATCATCCACAGGAACTATTGAACTTTCTTGTCGCCAGCGAAGGAGTAAATATTTTAGAGGCACTTGAAAGCAGTTCTTCACTACAAGTACACGAATAGAATGCCTGCACAGTATTCCTGAATGTTCAAATTCCTTACAAGAACAGTGAATTTGCTCATCATCAGGCACCCAAATTACAAGACGTTCTCCATCCATTTTCTTGTAGTGCTGAAGAAGATATGATCCATTGGACAGTTCTGTTGCTGCATACTGCATTGACAGCAAAATTTCATGTTGCAACATATTGAAAGCATAAGGTGTAAGAATACTCCTTGCATGTTCTTCAATAGGCATACATGTCTTTATATGCATGTAATGCATCCTGTCTCTCGTTAGCCTTGATGAGTTGGCAGCAATACCAACCTGCGAATTCCCAGTAAAAGATATTGTTTAAGAAAAATCTACAAAACTGCCATAAACTAAATAGAGGCAAATACAGAAGTGACCAATCTACCTGCTCGAAGAATCCTTGCAAACATGTTTGTGCATTCAAAATTATATTCAAGAATGAATCCAAAGATTGTTGAAACTCAGCTGTTAAAGAACGGGCCACAAAATAACTTTTAATATAGGCTAATGGCCAGGATCCTCGAAACGAGAGCAGCAAATCAACATGCTTATCTGAAGCAAGTCCAAAGCGAGTAACAAAAAGATCCCATTGATGTTCAAAATTTTCTATGCTCTCCAGGTGACACAATATATCAAACTCAGCCCTAAAATCCACATACTGTGATCCCAGAGGAATAGAAAACCAACTTGATATTTTTGATAGAATATGCCAAGTGCATATAACATGTTTAGTTTCAGACAACACCTTGGCTATAGCATCTCCCAGAGCAGGATCTATGTCAGTTAAAATTGTCTGTGGATGTCTCCCCCTCATAAATTGAACAAAAGTCTGTTCAAAAGAAAATATCAGAAATATTCACAAAAATTGAAGCAAATTAATCACAAGGATTATATTATATCAACATAGAACAAACCTGTAAAGCCCATAAATATGAATTAGAACTTTCATCTTGTAACAGAGCACAGCCAAATAATACTGCATGGCCATTATTATCCATACCAAACAACACTCCAAGAAGCAATCCATAAGTGACAGAACGGTATGTGGTGTCCAAAGTAACTACATCACCAAAAACAGTATACGCATGAAGAGATTCACTGTATGACCATGCTATATTTTCAACTTTGCCATTTTCATCAGTAGTGTAATCATAAATAAAGTTCGGATCCCTGTCTACCATTGCTTTACAGGCCTCCACAAGTTCTTGCATATCATTCTCTCTCTTCTCATTAAGTAGTGCATCATTTTCTTGAACTGCCTTCTTGCAAGTCCGAACAAAATTCCTAACATCCTTCTCTATGAAAGGCAGCCTACCAGGCTGAACTCCTTTTTCCAGCTCCAACACCTTCACAATACGGTTCACGGGGAACCCAGCCTTGGAGAGTAGAAGAATGCGTTCTTGATCAGCCCCTTGTATTTTCCGATATGCAGGAAGTAGGCGCACTTGGTCATCTTCCAATAACTCATGGTTATGGACATTACTGAACTGTGACACAAACCACTGAGTAACACCATCAACAATTTCCTTAGTCAAGTACAATTTTGCATCACATCCACATCGTACAGATTTGCGCTCCCTGTGATGCTCCACATTGGCCTTTTTTCTTGGCTGATTAAATCCTGACCTGTAACAAACAAAATCTCGTCTATATATTCCTAAATTTTGACTCTCTGTTGAGCGTGCTTTTCTAATAGAAAATCCATTTTTCCGAGCAAAACTACTATAGTATTCAAAAGCATCATCATCACTTTTGAATATTTGACCCACATAAGGAGTGAATACAGCTTCCGAAGATGATGAAGGCATCATCTCACTCTTTATGGGCTGAGAGCTTGTTGACATCTGATCGTCTCCATCATACTTAATAAAACACTTCCAATCTCCACATGGGCACTGTTGGCGTCGAATCCAGATGTTATTTGATGATTTCATTGCCATTTTCTGGACAAAGCAAAGATACACAAACTCACAAGTTACAAACTCTTATCCTCCACCACACAGCACAATAAACTAGATTAAAAGAATAAAAAGATAAACACACCACTTGAAGATGCTGTCGAAGTGGGAATATGAATTCAAAGTGTCGACATTTAAAGTTTCAATAAAGATGAAAATAATGTATCCATAATTACATCCTTTTATCAGAAATAAGATACAAGAACCAAGTTTTCAAGACAGGGAAGAGGAAGATAGGTATCAAAAAGAAAGCCAGGTAGAAATCATAAAGGCAAAGAAATTCCGGATCTCTCAATAGAATGAGATTTACTTCTAGAAGTGTTTGGAAAGGAAGAAAATTGTTCCCACCCAACTGATCAAAAAATAACCATCAATTGTAAAAGCATCAGGAATTGACAGCAATGGATGAGATTAAATATCCGATGAAAATTGTAATGCTGAAACAACAGTTTCCAAAACCCAAGATCTTTCAGAATGTTCAATACTGAAGTGTATTGAATACTTTGGGCTTACTGAACTGGATGGAATTGAAGACTTGGTTTTGAAGAAGGAACTTTCAGTTGTATTATTCTTGAAGAAAAATTTGGAAGAAGTGTCAAATGCTGGAGATAGAATAAAATTCTTTTCCTTTGGACATGAATATTGCACTCAACCTGTCAACTTCAGGAAGTGTTTATTTTGAGAAAGTTCTTGAAAAGGCAATCCATGAAGAAATGTTGCACTAGGAGAGAAATGTTTAGTGAAGTCAACAACTGGATAATCATTAACTAGTTAATTGATTGACCATTTGTGATTACTTATTTCCCTGAGTCCAACATGTGTAGCTGGCTTTCCAGCTCAAGAATTTTCACCTGATATTTCAAATGAATGGGAATTAATTCAGGCAAGAATCATGTAAATGGTGAGCCTAAGGCTTGGTTTCATGGACAGTGGAGACTTAGGCAAGGGGACGCCCCCTTTCACCATTTCTGTACATTGTTGAAGTCTTAAGTGGCTTGTTTTGAAGAACTGTTGATAGGAATCTTATTAAGGGTGGCTCAAATGAGGTTATGGTTTCCATCTTCAATTCGCCGACACACCATTCTCTTCTTGAAAGAGAGCAATACTTCTGCACATGTTTCGTCTATCTTCAGGGTTTTATAGGCTATCTCTGTATAGAAGACTAATCTTGCTAAAATTGGCTTGGTTGGTTTGAACTTTGACATTCAGATTATTTCCTCCTGTGCTTCATGCTGATTACCAATTTTGCAGTGGCCTCTTACTTGGGAGTTCCAGACTATTTCCATTCGGGATCCTTTCATTCACAAGATTTCAAAGTGTTTGGGCTTTCTATTCCTTGGATGGTCGGATTACTCTTATTCAAAGTTGTCTGTCCAGTATTCCCCTTTATTTTCACTCACTTTTTTGTGTTCCAATGGATGTGGCTCAAAGACAAAAGACATCACCTTGTGTGTTGGGAGATGTGTTGCGAACCCCAAGAATCAATTTCTAAAAATATGACCTTCAAGCGAAAATGGCTATGGCACTTTTCCTTTAGGACTACCTCATTATAGCACCAAATTATTCAGAATGCTGAGAAAAATAAATTATTATTGTGATTAGAAAGTCTTTCTTGGTTAAGCAGTTACTTGTAGTCCACCCAAAGTAAATGGCATAACTGTATAAGTGTATTTTCACAGTCATAGTTTTAGTATAAATAGAGGATTTATGTCAGTATCTTGTATCACAACTTTTCGTCTCATTAGTGAATTATATTTTATTGTGTTCCCTCTCTATCTCTCCTTTCTGTTTTATATGTAATCCCTAAAATATCAACAGAGAAACTATGGTTTAGACCAGAATAAATGGGACGGGACACCAAGCCAGCGATCTCTGCAACCCACACTGGTATACGATTCTTTTATCTCTCAGGGATAAGATTCTTTTATATCATTGGTTCCTTTCAGTTAGGCTGACGGCACTAGTATCAACTTTTGGGAGGACACCGGGGTTTGTAATGTCTCCTTCCAATAGTCATTTCCATGTTTGTATAACCTATCCACCTTGCATAACTTCCCCATAAACAATTCTGTGTCTAAACTAGGCTCCCATTAAAATTGAAACTTTCACTTTAAGCTATGTTTGGACATTTTGAAGAGGATAGAGTAGAGTAGTTTATAATAGAGTGGTTTAGAATATAGTGGAGTGGAAAGGTAAACAAATACCACTCTATTGTTTCGAAGTTTTAATGAGGGAACAGAGGGGAGTTCCTTTCTATTGTTTGGAAGTTACAATGGTCACTCATAGAGTGGAGTGAAATACAAATTTAATTTCCAATACTATCCTTTTAATTTTTATTGTCTCTCTCATAATTATAGTTCAGAGGGGTTAAAAAGGTAAATGACTATTTAAAAACACAAAAGAAAGAACCACTCCATCCTAAACTCCCCAATTGTAGGGTATGAAAATTTGAGAGTTTGAGTGGTATGGAGTTGTTTGGATTTCCCTCCTTAACCATCCCACTCCATTAATTAAAAAACTCTCAAACAATGGGTTGAGTCTTTTTTACCACTCTACTCCTTACAAATAACTTCACTCCATCCATCCAAACATAATATTAGTAAAAATTTGAGTACTAGAGAAGTTGATGAATTACAATCCTTTTCACTCGATTCTGTTCCCTTCTCTGACAACTCTAAAAGGAGAGTTTGGACTTTGGAGTCTTCTAGTGTGTTCACTTGTCAATGCCTTTTTCAGTTTCTAACTCCTGTCACTTTTTTACCTGACTTCTGTGGCAGTGTGCAGTTTATTCAATCCTTCGGTGCACTTGGTTGGAGCAGAACACACATATCTAAGGTTGTTTCCTTGCCATCAAATCTGCTGTAGGACAAGGTTAATTTTTTAGCCTCTATTTGATGTTCTGCCCATGGATGTTACAAAGTTATAACAAGGGTGATACTGATACAATCTAGAAATTTTGCAGCACTGTTGCATTTGTACTTTGTCTCTTGTTCTTCAGTTTTCTCCCTTCTACTTTTTCTTGTTGTAGACTAGAGGATAACTTTGCATCACCCTCACTGTACTCGCACTCTCCACCTCTAATAATTTCTTTTTCTATCCTAGAATAAAAAATCATGAGATTGATCATATATGGAATTTTCTTTTTGATGAATGTTAAGTTATATTTAAATAACTTATTTTAAGGGATATTTTAATTTTGTTGTTATTTTCAGGTTAGCTCAGGCTAGAAGACTAGAAATTATCTCTTTATCCATTGTGTAGCTGCTTAACAGATTTTTAAAAACCTTTCCATTTTGAGTAGCAATGAGCTTCAGTACAGCTGCTCTTCACTGACTACTCATGTTCACAGCGTTAATCAGGAGGAGGAGGAGTATAAGGCAGCGTGGTACATTTGCCAGAAATTTTATAATAGAATTGCCTCTTCATATCATCCTCCATATGTGGCTTTTTTGTGGGTTTAAGGTAAGAGAAACAATTTTTTTCACACTTGTTTGAGCACATAGTTTGAGCTGTAAAGGAAAAGTTTAAGTGTATATTTGGTAACAGAATATTAATTTTAGGGAAAAAAACATTTTTTTTTTCAAAAGCTCTCCTAATAAAATTTTGATTATAAGTTGATTTGACCACAAAATAAGCTAATTCAAACACACGCTTAGTGGGTCCATTTGATGTTGCTGGAGTTGGATGCTGCTGAGTCTGTGGATGTGAAAGATGCATGCACAACAAGGCATGCATATAGCATAAGGCATTTGTTAACAAGTGCCCTAAGAGCAGTGGTAAAGGAATTAAAATAGCAAGTATTATATGAAAAGTAGAAACATTTAATATTTTGGGAACGCAAAAAGCATTTAATAATTAATACTTTCTTCTTTTAAGTAATTATTCATTAAAATAAGGAGTATTAAATGTTTATTAAACAATGCCCTTAGGGCACTGGTTAACAACAGCCACAGCATAATTCTTCAGCTAATGGTTTCTTTAGAGGAGTGTCTTTGTCAAGATATGCAAATTTTTGAGGGACTGGAAAGTTCTAATGGGCTGATGTTTTATGTTTTCTGATTGTTTCTTTTATAGTTAACCTTTTTGAAGGAGTGTGTCTTGTCTTTTAATTCTGTGCTCTTCTTTCCTTTTAATGAGTTCTTTTTCTATAAATATAATTAATCACTTCCAGGATATTTCAGGATAATTATGATAGAAAATATTTCAGGAGCATTATAGTTGAATTAGAGCCCAAGATTGCCACATGACTTTAAAATATACACAAATTTTTATTGTTCAATCAAGTTTAATTGTATCTAACCTAAAAAAAAAAGCCTGCAATTGTATACCAAAAAAAAAAAAGCCTGCTATTTGTAAACTGATGGAACAACTTTATTTTATAGTATGAGATATAAAGCTCACAACCATATAGTATGGGAGTAAAAGATGTTGCGTACCAGGAGGAAAATGCTCATTAGTTAGTAAACCCTATATCTCCTTGGCATTTCCTTCCCTTGTGCTATTTGCATTGTACCATCTTCTTGTCTCTGCAAAAATGGAGGGA
This sequence comes from Castanospermum australe, assembly GCA_019955255.1. Classification (NCBI taxonomy): domain Eukaryota; kingdom Viridiplantae; phylum Streptophyta; class Magnoliopsida; order Fabales; family Fabaceae; genus Castanospermum; species Castanospermum australe. The sequence continues at coordinate 720,945 of NSJW01001025.1, read as the reverse complement.
TCATTGTAATTAATGCATCAAGGCATTGGAGGCGTATTACTGAAACAAGCAACTTTTAGCAAGTTAATACTGGAGAAAGTAAATAATTTCTCAAAATTTCACCAATGATACACTATGGCCAAATGCTGAAGAGTAAACACATTTGCAGGTGAGGATAATCGGCAATAGAACCTCCCCCCCACCAATCCACAAAGAAAACTACTTGTGCATTATTAGAGAAAAAATAAAAGCCATATAAGCACTATGATATGAATCAATATTGCAAATTCCATTTGAAAAAATAAAGTGGAGAAGACAAGAAAAATATATAATCTCAATCTTTTCTTTGTTAGCACTATAAATTTGAAAATAATTTTTTTCACAGAATTCAAATTTTTAAAATAAGTAGTCACATAAACCATGAATTATGAACAGTGCCAAATTTACTTACTAAACAAAGATAGATGCAGAGTTCAACAGTTAATTAAAATACCTAAATCAAATGACACACTCACATCAAACTACAAATATGCTTTCTCAGTACAGGTAGGTCTCATCATATAACCAAAAAAAAGTTTCAAACAAAACAGCAAGCCCAAGAAAAAGGAAATAGCTATGGAAAATAAAAAACATACAAGGAGAAGAACTCTGCATATTTGAGAAAGAAGCTCTGTATGCTGAATTGCACGGGTGTCGTCGTCTTGCGGAGGAAGCACACAGCGAAGGGTTTTTAAGCCGTCGTCGACAAAACGTAGGGGGGGCGAAAGAGGTGCAGACGAAGCCTGGGTTGTTGATGTCGGCGAAATTGGCACCTGGAAAAGAGAACCACCAGAGAACGAAGAGGCATAGCAGCACACGCACAGGAATTGCATGAACCCACTTCTCAGGCGATCGTGACCGGGAAACCTCTCTCCTTATTCTGACGGCGCTCCGCTGGTGGTAAAGCGGAAGGACCTCCAGCGTATCATCGCCGCCGGTCCTTCTTCGCTTTGATTGTTGCTGCTCTGCCGCAATGTTGATGGCGAGAAGTTGAGGTTGAAGACCTCTGCTGCATTTGGAAGCGATTGCGCTCGCCAAAGACACACGGAGAAAGAGAGAGTGTGTGTGAATCTTGGTTTTCTGGACTGAAAGAAAAGAAATCCAAGTTTTGCGTGCGATTCTGAGGAATCTCTGTTTGAGGTGGGCCGAGAGGGAAGCCAGGGTTTGGTGGAGAGGGAAGCCGAATTTGGGAAAATAAATTTTGGGGAGAATTTAAGAGAATCAACTGACAGGGTTTTTTATTTAAAAAGATGGTTTGGCAGCGGTTTATTTAAATGCTGTTAAGTGAATTAATTTGAGCCGATTAACATTAACCGCCGCCAAGCAGGGCTTGTTTTATGGTGCGGATAGAGTATGCCATTATTCTATGGAGCTATAACAAGACATAAACATTGAAATTGGAGATTGGAAATACTCCACCAGCTTACTAATCTTTGACATTTGACTATTTTCTCTAGCCAATTTATAAGAGTATAAATTCAAAAATTAAAAACATTTTCCTTTTGAGGAGGGCAAAGAGGGAAATTTTAATACCACTTTTTCAAAACAATGCAAGCTATACTAACAGTTGAGTGACAAAAATGTGCCCAATATCTTATTAGCAAGATCAAGAGTATTTCAATTCCATGTTCTATGACATGAGACCTGAAAGATGAGGAATTACAAACCACATTACATGACAATGTCAAAGTTTAACTAAATTGTAACCTATTGTGATATCAAATCAGGCATAGTGCAGAACAATGAATTCATATCACAATAAATCCAAAACTGACCTCTCTGCTTATATTCCCACCTATCTCAATATATGGGTCCTCTTCTATCTCTATCTCTCACTTTCTTTCCTCCACACTTCCCCCTCTCTTTTCCCCATTAGTCTAAGCAAATGAACATAACTTAGGTTAGGAATAGAACATGATGGGCCCTTAACCTATGTGTATAGGAGAAGAAGAGGGAAGGGGGCTGGAATGAAGAAGGATGAGCCTGGCTTGGGCTTGCATGTAAATGGAAGTACTAATGAAGAAAATGAGATAGTGGAGGAGAGGGACTATTTGGTTAGAGGAAAAAGGGGTATAACCGAACAAATAGCTAGCGGTAAGGGGATGGGGCTAAGGAAGCTAGCATGATGGATGGGAATGAGAAAATTGCTTATAAGGAGAAAGTAAAGGGGAGTAAGGAATCATTTTAGAATTTTGAGAAGGGTCAAGGTGGCCGTTGGCCTGAACTGGAGGCTATATTCATAGGCTCCAGATATTTATTTTTCTACTAACCCCCTTGTTTGATAAATAATATTAAGTGATTTTAGCTCCTATCAATGTGGTATCAAAGTTCTCAATCCAAGGAGCTTGAATCATATCAACGAGAATGGGGGGCCGTATGTATATGTTGGAGCACGAAGTGGAGGAGATGAGCCGTGAATGGCAAGAAACACAATGTAAATCCATGGACGAGTTGATGGCAACAATATGGGAGGGGTTGGCACATACTAGCTCAGAGATAAGAAATGATGGCGAAGGTGAAAGAGCTGGAAGCAACTGGGGAAAAGGGCTGAACGAGGGAGATGAAGCCAAAAGGGAGGATCAAATTAAAAGGTTGAAAGTGCCTTACTTTACAAGGGAGGACTCATATGGGTGGATATACCATGCAGAACGATATTCTGATATCAACCAGATTCCCAAAGACAAAATGGTGACTGCAACGTGTAACATCCCTACCTAACTTAATATGAATTATAAAGCCCTAATTAGCTCTAATAGTCATCTTACTGTTTATTGCTATTTCTTGCTATGTTTAATTTTTATTATTTTTGTTTTACTGTTCAAATTAAAGAGAATACAGAAAATTATCTAGAAGAACTAAGCACAGGTTGAAATATCTAATAGAAAAGTGAAATCTAAATAGTGACAATTTGATAATTTTAAACCTATGAGTAAGGAGACATTTTTGTCTAGTAAAAATATAGAAATCAATAATTTCCTAGATTGATCACTTAGCTCTCCAGTTAACTTCTAGACACTTTTTAATTGGATTAAGTGAAAATAGCATAACATAACAAATAGAAAAGTGACACTTGTAGAAGGCCACACGTGTAAGCTTAGGATTGGACAAGAATGAACTAATAGGATTGTGACCTATGGAAACTTATGGTTAGTTAGAAAATTAACCAATGGGGCTGTGACATGTATAAGCATGCTATTGGATAAAAATTAGCTAAAAAAGTTGTGACATGTAGAAGCATGTGATTGGCTAGAAGATTGATCAATGATATCTTAACACTTATAAGCTTATGATTGGCTAGAAAAAGTAATCATAACCAGGTTAAAGAAACTAGACTAGGCTTTATTTAGTTTTTTCCATTTGATTCCAAGTTAGTTCTATCCTAACTAAGTCATCATTAGCACGATGACGAAGTATAGCAAATGGTTAAGTTTAATTGGTAACCTAATAAGACAAAATGCATGAGAAATCATAAACAAAATTAAACAAAACTAATATTTTCAAAAGACTCCCTAAACCCACGGCCAAGAGAAGATCAAAGAGGAAAGAAAAGAGAAAAAGGAAGGAGAAGAAGCTATAGCCAAGAGAGAGGAGAAGGATAAAAGAGAAGAGAAAAAGAAGAAGAAAAGGGAAATCAAGCCTAAACAAGTGGAAACTTTGATTTACAAGAGGTAGGGATTTAAACTCAAGCTCTTCTATCTTTAAATCTATAATTTCATGGTGAGTTTCTATGGTGGATGTTTTCTTGAATCCATGAAAACCTGTTTTATGTGGATTATATGCTTGAATATGGATAGTTGATGACAAGATTAGCCTATTTTGTGTTAACTTCAAGTATGACTTTGGTGTGGTTGGTTTCTTTCTTTATGATGCTCACCTAGGGTTTGAATGGTAAGCCTTTGTTCATGGCTTGAATCTCTTCAAGGAAGCTTGGATATGAATGTTTGTGGTGTTTTTAATGTCCTTCTATGAATGTCTATACTTAAATAGCTAGGATGATGACTTAGAACCCTCCTTGATGTGCACGGCCATAGAGTGATTTAAGAGGAACTATATGAAATATTTTGTAGTTATAAGTTTCTTGTGATGTTTGGATATTGATATAAGGGAAACCATGTCTAAATAATTTAAAAATAGCTTAATATACCAACATGAAGCACATGGCCATATAAGGTTCTAGGAAGGGTTATATGTGATTAATTTAATTATAGGTTAGATTTGTATGTTTTAATGAAGTCTCAATGTGTTTTAAGTGGAAAGGTTGAATAAAAACCCATTACGCATCAAGGTGATGAGTTCGGCCATGTTGTGCTTTAAGAGGAACTATTTGAGTTATTAGGTGATAATGAATTTCTTATAATATTTTGTTGTTAATCTAGGTGAAACTATGTGTAAATGACTTGAAAATAACTAGATACACCCTTATTAGGTACATGGCCATATTGGGTTCATGGGGAACCATGTGGTTTAATTAGGTATGAGTGAGTTTCCAGGTGTTTTATTGTCATCTTGACATAATTCAAGTAAAATTGTGAAAAGAAAACCATGATATCCCTAAGTGTGTGGTGCACGACCATATGGTGTTCAAGAGGGTTATAGATGAGTTATTTAAGTATGAGTATGAATTGTGTGTTTTAGTGCTATTTTGATGCATTTAAGTTGAAAGGTTCAATAAAAACCTAAGATGCCTCAAGATGGTGGGTTCAGCCATCCTAGGGCATTTGATGTTATTTATGATTTTTCATATAAAATGTTAAGTAAACTTAACTTGAATGAGAAATAAATTTATTTGGGATGGTTGAGAGTAGTAGAACCCTAGAAGAATACACATTTGAATCGTAGCTTAAAATGTTGGGTTAATGTCCTTTCTTAGTTTGGTAGGCATTAAGGTAAAAGGTGACATTATATTTAGAACTTGGTATATCTATATATGTCTAGCCATTAAGAAGTGAAAATCATCAATTGAAGGTTAGAATTTGGGATTTAGCTTAGTGAACCTTATTTGTGTAAAGTATGGCTCAAGTTGTGAATTTGAGATAGGTTATAAGTTTGAGGATTAAATCTCACTAGTGAATGCCAAATGGAAGCATTAAGTGTCTTAAATTCACACTTATGTTAATTGCATGCTCACTTTAATTTAACTGAAAGAAATATTCTAAGCTTAGATATGATCCTCAAATAAAGAAAAGCAAAAGGGGGGTGATCCGGAAAGATTAGAAAAAAAAAAGCTAAATAAATTACAGTGAAAATGATCCAAAGGCATGTGATTTATGAGAAGTCTTACATGTATATATAGTCCACTAAGAGTATGGACATATGGAGTAGAATCCACCCAAAAGGTGTGAAATGACCACTTATGTTTAGGGTACATTCTATGCCAAGAGAGAATTCTTATTTATGTTAATGGCCATGACTAATGATAATGTTTATGATATGGGACCATATAGGCAAAGATTGTTAAAAAGGAGCTAGACCCTAAGTTAATTAATTTGTAAGCATGTAATTAATAGAAAGCTTATTATTTGGTTAATTGTTATGAATTATTCATATTTTGATTATTTGTACTAACTATGAAACTATTTTTTGTATGTTATATAGCTGGAAGCATTATGGTTTTAGAAAATGTTTTTATTTTGTTTAAATGCCTACTAAGAATTTATAATTTGCATTCCTTTGAGTGTGGTGTTTCTAAAGCATCCTGAGAAAGATTAAAGATGCGTACTTATATCCTAGTGGAAGTGGATATAGACTGAGTGTATTCCCTAGAAGAAGATGCTTTTGTGATTGTGGTGCAAAATGTTACTTGTCGATGGTTTCTGTAGTCTGATGCAGTTTATATATGACTATATGAGTACCACTTGCATAGTCTAGTGAGGGCCCCACTAGTTTTCTTTTAATGTGTATATGTATATAGCTTTGAATGCAGGTAAAAATCTAATGTAAAACTGATGACCGTATAATGTAAAAATGCATGCTACGTATCTGTTGATGTACATCCTAGAAATTGCTAGTATTATAGTTTTATGGCACAACTCGTGTTTACCTACTTTAAACTAGATGATAATTAGAAAATGTCTGTTTGAAAGTAGAGAAATAATAAATAATTTTAATGTAAATAGAATTAATGACTATCCATATATAATAGTCACGTAATTAGAGAAAAGAAAAAAGAAATATTCTAATAAAATAATATCTTCACATAATCAATAGTTTAATTCTATATATTTATATGTTACATTTTTGGTATTTAGTTGTCTACTATTAATTCATTTGATACATAATCAAATAATTGATTATAATGAATATTTATTTAATTGACACGTAATGATTTTAATTTATTCATTAGTTAAATTACATTATTTAAATAGACACGTAATCATAGTTTTATTCATTAAATTTAATCATTAAATTTATTCAATTTTTATACTTTAGAATCAATTAGTGCATAACACTATATCTAAAGGTTATTAGGTGAGGGATTGTATTTTTGCATCAGAGCAGTTAAGTCCAAGTGCATTAAGTTTAGCTCTGACCTCTAAGGTTTATGTTTGCATGCATGGGTATTTAATTTTATATGATTGCTACTGTATCTATGTCATGTTGTCTTTGTGTGGGGTTATGTATTCCTAACAACTAGATAAGAGATATTGTGACTGATTAACTTAATATATATTTTTCTATGTATGTAGGAAGAATATGACACTATTAAGATGTAATCAAGTAGCTCCTAAGGATGGAGTTATGGATGTCCTTGGAAAAATAGCTAATGCTAAGAGAAAACAGGCAGCTACCATAAATCGGGTTAAGTTTGCAACATCTGCAAGAAAACCCAAATAGAAATAATCATCATGATGATGGAAATAGAGATAGAAATGGAGACAGAAATGGACATAGGAATAGAGACCCAAATAAGGATGCTCTAATTAGAAATCTTCAGTTTCAAGCTCTTTCTGTAACACTTTACCTTATAGGTAATGTGCCACATGCTTATTGAATTAATTGTTCTTTACTTAGTTTATGATTAAGTTAACTATAATAAATTATTTATTGTCTTCACATCGGACTCTTGTTAACCTTCTTAGTTATAATACTTAACTCTCATTTTTCAAACAACACACAATTTGATTTCTAATTAGTTTCCATCCATAGTTTGTTATTACTTCATCTTATACTATGCTAGATTACTGAGGAAATCCATAGGTGGCTTTAAAATATGATTAGCCCTATTAAACTTGATTCTTTTTTAGGTAAAAATAATAAAGATTCTTGGTCATATCACCACCTGGGCACTAGGTTTCACTGCCTAAGCGCCCAGGACTCAGAAACAGGTCCTACTCTCAGGCAGGCCAACAGCCAGTGTACAAAGGGCCACCACCTAGGCACCCAAGTGGCTGGGAACACCTTTCTTTTTTCTTGTTTCTTTTACCTTTGGTTGCTTAAGTTGATGCACGCCAACACTTACGAACTTATTTCCACATTTGTTTAACTAAGTTTTAATGGCTTTAGTGACCTCATTAGCTTGCTTGTTATTAGGTTAAATTTAAAGTAAATCAACACATAACCATGAGAAATAAGCCAAACATATTCATATCATACATATGGAGCTAGGTGTTCTACATCAAAATGTTACCTTTAAAATATTATGCATCCAAAAAGAGAGAGAACTAGGTTAGTTAATCATACATATCCCTCAAGTGACCTTATTCCATGATTTTTACACTAAGTTCATAAACTACTAAACCCTAAGTCCATCAAGGTATATTATTATCCAGTTGGATAATACGTATATGTTGGATAGACCGCACGACACCTATTTGCAACACCTCAATTCGTATGAATTCGATTTCAACCACAATATTGAGGAATGACATTGAGACTTAATATGAAAACATCACAACACAGAGGGTGAGATGAAATCTCAATAGAGAATAATAACATTTTATTTCAAAATCTATGATGTTCTCAGCTGTACATAGTACAAAAAATGACTTTTCTTTTAGTTTTACTCTTATTCAATAAGTTCTTAATCATAAAATGTGCCAGCACCTAATTTTGTCCAACCACTTTTAAAAAGAAATAATAAAAAGATTATTTATTTGATTTGGTCAATTTAATTAAAAATTACAAAAAAATAAAAAAAAATATAAAAAAAATAATTAATGTAAGAAGATAAATAAGCCCATTTTCTTGATATTGAGATTTGGTCATCAAATTTTTTTTAAAAAAAAAGAGAAAAGTGATCAATTAGGATATGAAGAATTTAAATTAAAAATGAATTATATTATCTTCTACTTGAGATAAGGCTTTATCTAGTATTAAGTTTGGTTTTATTTAAAAAGAAAATAGAGCATAGAAAAGAGAAGGAACAAAGGAGACGACACGTACAATACACAGAGATAAAAAGAGAAAGAGAATTACATACGGACAAGGGGAAGAGGAGGCCAAGTCTCAGAGAAATAAAGTAAGAAAGATCTTCATTCTCTTTTGCTTCCAAAAAGTAAATTCTCTATTTTCAGACTTTATTGCATTGTGATTCATGGAATATAATCTATTATCTCCTTATTATGGCCATGTGAAGTCTCCCAGAATTGAACCAAATTTTTTTTTTTTTTTGCACATAGTTTTGCACAACACTGCACCCACTCTCTTAACATAGTCCTTCATACTATCACATTTGCACCATTGCACACATACACGGCATTCACATTCACTTCCATGCACTGTCACAAATACACCTCACATAGCACACACATATTCACCCATGATCCACATAATCACACAAGACACTAATCACATTCATGCGTTTGCCCACATGCACACTTACATCATATTTTCCATATAATCATCTGTACGCTATACACACACATGTTTACTTGCATATTCATATTCATTCACATGTTTGCATATCACGTTAGGGTCTGAAAAAATATTTTTTTTGGGATTTTAGAGAATGAGAACTAATTATTTTATCATAATAGAATAACCTTGTTATTATTTAATTCTTGACATATATTTGATTAACTTTATGACTTTTCTTGACGTAAGACATGGTGTTCAAAAGCCTAGTTTAAAATTTATTAGAATGATTAGTGAAAAGTCCCAATTAAAGGTAACTTAAGAGACTTCTTATATGAGTATATTAAATAAAATGTAATGTTTATTAATGTGATATATTTTGTTTTTTTGTTTTATCTTGATATCTTATCTATTTAGTCATATTTGATATTTTTACCTTTATATCCCATTTAATTGCTTAAGATAAAATTTCAATTTGATTTGGTTATTTCTATCATAATCCTTAATATAACAAATTTTGGAAAATAAAATTCATAATTATTATCTCTGAATCATTTTAGCTATGATAACTTGTTTGATTTGAGAAAATAATTAATTAAGATTAATGTTGTCGTGACGGCTTCTTAATCTTAAAATAAAATTTTAATTATACTTAAAAAATAATTAATTAGGATAAACGTTATCGTGACAACTTTTAAATCTAATAAATAAATTTATAACCATTAATTGTCATAGTTGCCATGACGGCTCTTTGATAATAAAATATTTTATTTTTAATAAATTAGTTAATAATTTAATGAATCAATTAATTAATTTTTTCCTACTCATTATTATCAATTTTAATTAAAATTCATCAACCCACAATTATTTTCTATACAAATTATGTAGGATTTGATTCCTCACTTTATGGATACATAGGCATTTTGGGCAAGCCCAACCTAAATAATTTTTTTTTTTGGTTTATCAAAATTTTAAATATAATTTTAACCAAAGTTATAAATAATTTTTTTTGGTAATATGATTTGTAAATTTTTTTAATTTGTAAATATTTCAGTTTAATTTTTTTTATTTGATTCATGTTTAATTTTTTGGGGTAAATTAAATATCATTAAAATTATTAATAATTAGTACAATTACTTTTAGGGTAACCGTTTTAGGACGTATGTATTAGGGGTATAGTGCGATTAAGTTTTCACCCTTCTCTGTGTATAAATAGACTCCTGAATCTAATTTTATTTTTTAGACCAGTTTTTATTTTTTTCAAGGGATTTTCTAATTTTTTCCTAATAAATAAAATTGGTGGCTGCTCCATATTTTATTTCTGCCAACTTCACGATGTCCTTCAGGAACGTTCGTGACAAAATGTTATATTACCAATCTATCACTTTCAAAATCTTACAACATAATCATAACATAGGAATAAAGCTCTTTTCGCTTGCCATTGCCACTGAAGTGACCTTAATCATGTGGATCACCTTTTTGAGGATCATATTCAAGCTTTGTGAGATTACCCCCTATAAGGATCATTTCTCAAAAATCATCTAAATCACCTCCTTGAGGATCATCTGTAGCTATTGGTAATAGAACATAATCTTGTTAAATTACATAGTCCATGGTTTTAATCCTTTCAATATGAAAGTGTCATAAAGCTGAAAAATAGAAAGGAGTAGAAGAAAGAACATAATAAGCCATGGAAACCATTAGTAACAATTTCATCATATAACTTAAACACATCAAATAAGAAGCTTATTTAACAAGAGCAAGGAAGAGAAGAGTCATTATCCCCTACATATATGGAATTGATTAAGTTTAGTTGCTCTTCTTTCTTGACGGAGCACAAGTTCTACTAGCAAATGGGCAGAGTTTTGGCTCTAAAATGTGTATGTGTGCATGAGAAGAATAAGAGTAGGGTATTTATAGAGTTAGATGTGTGTGTGCATGGCCGTACAATAGAGGGAGGAGTGAGTGGTGTGTGACGTGATCCTCTAGGGATCAAGTTTATGAGTTGGTTCACTTAGGAATCTTACAAGTGGCTTATCATTATTACATGGATCACTTAAGTAGCTAAATTGCTTTTTGACAATGCATGGTCATGCATGCATGTGTTGTGTTTACTTAGTTCTCTTCTAAATTAAGGCCATGTGCCTAATTGTAGACTTGGTTAGGGTGATGCCATATGGCATCTTATCTTCTCATTAATCATTATTTAGTTTGGTTAGAATAACTTAGTTCCCTAGTTTAGTTCCTCTCATAGAGACATGACTTAACTAGTTTTTTATCTAACTAACTTTCATTTGGTTGCATAAACTTCAAATCATCTCCTCCTTGATTCCCACGTATACTAGGTCTTTGAAGACCATTATCTTCTAAAATCAATTAACATGTGGTTAGACTATTTTGCTTACTAATGATGACTCTCATTTTTCTTCTAGCCAATGGCAAATCTCCAAGTAGCTTCCTATCTCTAAACTCATGATGACTTAGTTACATAAAGTAACTAAGTTTTCTTAGTTTAATTACTTTATGACTAAATTCTCTTAATTGACTTAGGGTTGACTTAATTACTTTCTAACTTTTCATTGATTTCTAACTAGAATTATTACTTTTTAGTTAATCCAATCATCATTGCATGTTATTTTGATCGTTTATCTCTTGGCTTGGGTTACCTAAGAAGACCATCTTGTCTCCTCTGAGTCTCTCACGTGAGCTTCTATGCAAGAAGTTTCTTTGTCTTTTGTTAGTAAATGCTTAACTTATTAACTAAGTAGTCAACTTACTTGTGAGACTTTCTTTATTAGCTTTTCCTAGAAACTTCTCATGGCATCTTTTACTTGCCCTTCACGTGGACCTACTCTCCTTTACAAGGCATTCCTTTTGTTTTTTTACCATTAATGCCTTAAGTTTATTCCTTGGAATATGCTAGCCTTTAGGAAATTTTCTAGTCTTTTCTCTTTTCTTTCCTTGCTAACTCACGTGAACCTCCCCTAAGAAGACAATTTCTTTGTCTTTTATAGGTTGCTTCTTAGATTTTGGGCTTTAGGTTCTTGGGCTAGGCAGTTTGGCTTGGGCTTGTCTAAATTTTTATAGTCTAAGCTCTTTGGGTTTCTTAATTTGAGCTTAATTCTAAGGATAAATTGATAATTGAATTTTATCACACTTAATTGTTGCATTTGATTAATGATTTTTAAGGCTGCTTAATGTGTGTAATTAATGATTTTTGATCTAAATTGGACTTTGGGGTTTTTAATTGGATTTAATTCATTTTCGTGTTAATTTTTCAAATTTACATTGTTCTAGTATTTTGATCATAACTTTCGTTCTAGCTATCCGATTAACCTCATTCTTATTTAGTTTTTGCAGATAACTCAAAGAGTTACAAATGGTATTAGAGGCTTGAAGGCTAAATTTCGGACAAGAAGGTAGTCAAAATTAGAGCCAAAGTCAGTCATGGAATTCTGGATCTATGTTTAGTTAATTGGACTTAACTTTGTAATTAGGAGTCCAAATTACATGGGACCAAAGCCATTAGTTATGTTTTAATTTGAGTCAGTTTTGGAGCCCCTGACCCGGTTTAGTTTTAGGTTTAAATAGCATATTAGGGCAACACGAACAACAGCTTTTACAATTTGTAAAATTTCAGATCTAACACCTCTCTTCTTTTCTCTCTTCTATTCATCTTGTTCTTCTTTTTTTTTTCTTTTTCGTTTTCTGTTTGTGACAGCCCATGGTAGGCTAACTTTCCATTCAATCAATCAACCCATGAGTTGAGGTTTCTGTTGTTGAATCCAGAGGACCCGTGCTCTCCATGAATTAGATCCGTTTCTCTTCCCCTTTTACTTGAATTGAGCAACATGATTGTGTAAGTTGAATCTGAGCGGATGAGGTTTGTCTATGAATTATGTATTTTGATCATCCAGGGGAAGGGATTAAATGTTAGATTTAATATTTAGGTTGATTAACCCAAGGGATTTAAAATCAAAACAGGTTGAAGTAAACACTGTGCGATGACATGAGTGAATGCGCTAAGTGTTTGATTAAATGCTAGGTGATTGTCTAGTAGAGAGGGTTCCTATATGAATGCAGAGATTCCGATTTATTTATTATGGTTAACCACGAAATTCAGTAATTCTTTGTCCAGTGACGGATGTCCTTGAAACCTCAATTCTGAGTTGGTTGATTGCTTTTAAATTGTTAATTTCGTTTTATCTCTTGCTTTAATTTCAATCGTATTAAACCCCCCCTTTGTTTATTGTTCTATTTTCAATTGAGTGATTTAGTCCTATGCAAAAATCCTTGGGAGACGATCCAGGTTGTCCTATATTACAAATCTCTTTATAAGCCTGGTTAATTTGAGTGAGTTCGACAGTTCACGTCAAATTTTGGCGCCATTGCCGGGGAATTTTTGCATTGTTCTTTTGATCTCGATTACTGCATATTAACAGTAGATTAGAGTAGAGTAGCTGCGTTTCATTTTGTTCCTTATTCCACACTTGAGTAGAGTAGAGTAGCTTAGTAGTATCGAAAGTATTGAAAGTGTCACAAGTGTCGCATAATTGGGCTAACCTGTGGAGTTAGGTGCTGAAGCTTGATATCCAAAGTTTATCCACCATCCTGAGCAAAACTAACCCTTATAGGGTTAATATGGAAATTCCTCCATCGTTTAGACCACTTTTTTAATTTTTTTTTATTTTTATGATTTTTAAAAATCACCAAAAAATTACAGAAAATCAAAAATACATTTTAGAATTTTACTATGGTGGTCCCATAATTTTTAAAACTCATTTGATAGTGTCTCTGATTTTATTTTAGCTAATTTCTTAGTGTAGTTTACATATTCTATATGCTGTTAGTGTTTTTGCCTGTTATGCCTTATGCTGTATGACTAGGAGTAGTAGCAATGCACATGACCTGTTTGCTTTTGATTCTGAGATAGAGAGAACATTGCATGTTGCAAGAAGAGCTTATAGGCTAAGTCATAGGATTGTTTACTGAACTTCATCCTGAGTCTGAGCATATTGAGCATTCTGTTTCTGTTCCATCTGTTAGTTTTCCTAGTTCTTCTAATAGTATAGATTTTACTTATTCTAATGGTAGTTTCATTAATTCTGAGAACATGGATAATAAAACTTTAAAGGAATTGGCTGCACCTGACGTTAACTATCAACCTTTGTCCATCCAATATCCTGATTTTGATGCTGACTTTGAGCTTAAATCTGGTCTTATCCATTTGCTTCCCAAGTTTCATGGTCTTGCAGGCGAGGATCCACATAAGCATTTGAAGGAGTTCCATGTGGTTTGCAGCACAATGAAACCACAAGGAATTGATGATGAGCAGATTAAATTGAGAGTTTTTCCTTTCTCTCTAGATGGAGGAGCTAAGGACTGGCTGTACTACCTTCAACCCTCATCCATTGGAAGTTGGAACGACATGAAGAGATTATTTCTGGAGAAGTTTTTCCCAACCTCAAGAGCCACTGCAATCAGAAAGGAGATATGTGGCATAAGGCAAGCAAATGGAGAGAATTTGCATGAATACTGGGAGAGGTTCAAGAGGCTATGTGCAAGCTGTCCACACCACCAGATATCTGATCAGTTGCTGATAGGATACTTCTATGAAGGCTTGTTACCCATGGACAGAAATATGGTGGATGCAGCCAGTGGTGGAGCTTTAGTTAATAAGACACCTACTGCAGCCAGAGAATTGATAGCAAACATGGCAGCTAATTTCCAACAATTCGGCACTAGAGCTACCAGCAGTGGGGTGTTCTCAATCCAAGCGCCCCCAGTCCAATATCACAGTGCCAAGAAACCAGCAGTAGTGTCCAGTGCAGACCACCAGAGATTGAAAAAGAGACTAGATGAATTGACCTCATTAGTAAGGCAATTGGCAATGACACAAACAGTGCAGTCTCCTACTCCACAGATAAGCAGACCATGTGGTATCTGTTCTGATCCACTCCACCCGCTGATGCTTGCCCAACTCTACAAGAGGGCACCTCTCCAGACCAATCAGTAGCTGCAACAGGAGTCTTTCCTGGAAAGCCACAGTATCAGCAGCAACATAATCCATTTTCAAACACTTATAATCCTGGCTGGAGAGATCATCCAAACTTAAGGTGGAACCAGAACCAGAACCAAAACCAGCAAAATTTTACACAATACCAACATAGGCAATTTTCGCAGCACAAACAGAATTTCCAACAGTCTGTACCTCCATAACCAGTGCAACAGCAGCCACCAGCACAACAGCAGACCAGTAGCGATCCTTCACTAGAAGATTTGGTGAAGCAGCTTGCAACGAATAGTTTACAATTCCAGCAGAGAACTGAATCTTCCATTTAGAATTTGCAAACTCAGATTGGGGAGTTAGCAACATCATTGAACCAGCTCCAACCCCAAGGATCTAACAACTCTCTTCCTTCACAGACAATTCTCAATCTGAAGGGGAATGTCAGTGCTATATCCCTAAAGTCTGGCAAGCAACTAGAAGAGCCCAAGCAAGCTGCAGTTGAGGTTGAACCAACCCCAGAAAAGGAAAAGACTGATGCTAAGAAAAGTGAAACATTAAAGCAAGGCAATGATGAGTCTGAAACCCCCATCCCTCTCTACCTTTCCCTCAAAGAGCCATTCAATCCAAAAAGTTGACAGAGAAAGCACAAGAGAAGAAGATCCTAGAGACATTCAGAAAAGTTGAAGTTAACATCCCTCTCTTAGAAGCGATCAAGCAAATTCCCAAATATGTCAAATTTCTGAAGGAGTTATGTACAACAAGAGGCGACTGAAGGGGAATGAGCGAATGAGCTTGAGCCAGAATGTGTCAGCACTCATCCAGCCCATGCCTAAGAAGTGCAAAGATCCAGGGACGTTTACTATTCTTGCATAATTAAAAATTGTAAATTTGATGATTGCATGTTAGACTTAAGTGCTTCCATAAATGTCATGCCTGAATCTGTTTATAATTCTTTTGGTCTCGGTCTTTTGCATGCTACTGGTGTTGTTATCCAGTTAGCTAATAGGAGTAATGCTCACCTTGCTGGTCTGATTGATGATGTTTTAGTTAGAGTAAATGAATTAATATTCCCTGCTGATTTTTACATTTTAGAGATGGAGGGTGAGTCTCCTAGCAGTGGACTTCTGATTATTTTCGGGAGGCCTTTCTTGAAAACAGTTAGGACTAAGATAGATGTGCATTCTGGTACTCTTTCCATGGAATTTGGTGATAGTATTGTGCATTTTAATATCTTTGATGCCATGAAACATCCTAGGGAAGAGCATTCAGTTTTGTGCATTGATGTGAATTGATGATGTGGTTGATGATGTTTATGCTGAATTGTGTGTTGATTATCCAGATTTTTGCATCTGTTAATGACACTGTTGTTTGTGGTTTTTACTGATAATGAATGGTGCCCTGTTTGCATTGAATTTTCATGCTTTTCGAGTTTTTGTGATGCACTAGATAGTGATGGTGATTCTGATTTAATTGGTGATTCTGACTTGCCTGCTAATATTAATTTTTGATGTGAACATTATGCAGTCCGGGCAAAGTTCTGCTTTCTTTGAATTTATTTTCAGGTACTACAGGTTCAACTGATGTACATGCTGCAGAATTGGTGCAACCCACTAAGCTTCTTCCCTCTACTGAGCAGCCGCCTAAGTTGGAGCTGAAATCTCTGTCTAATCACTTAAAATATGCCTTCCTAGAGGAGAATGAGCAGCTGTCAGTCATTGGGCAAGAAACCTTCTACCTGATCAAGAGGAGCAGCTGCTGAGATTATTGAAGGAAAATAAGAAGGCGATTGGGTGGACTTTAGCTGACATTATTGGCATTAGCCTTTCCATGTGCATGCATCGAATTTCATTGGAAGAGTGTGCTAAGCTAGTGAGGTAACTCAGAGGCGCCTAAATTCCCTTATTCTGGATGTGGTGAAGAAGGAAGTGACTAAGCTCTTGCAAGCTGGCATTATCTACCCCATCTCTGACAGCCAGTGGGTCAGCCCAGTTCAGGTAATTCCCAAAAAGTCTGGAGTGACTGTAGTGGCAACCAGAAAAATGAGCTAATTCCCACAAGAGCTCAGAACAGCTGGAGAGTCTGCATAGACTACCGAAAGCTCAACCAGGCCACCCGCAAGGATCACTATCCTTTACCCTTTATTGATCAGATGTTGGAGCGGTTGGCTGGCAAGTCTCACTATTGTTTCTTGGATGGCTACTCAAGCTACTTCCAAATCCATATTGCACCTGAAGATCAAGAGAAGACTACCTTCACATGCCCCTTTGGAACATTTGCATACAGAAGGATGCCCTTTGGACTCTGCAATGCGCCTGGAACCTTTCAGCAGTGCATGGTAGGCATATTTTCTGAATTTTTAGAGGATTGCATGGAAGTTTTTATGGATGATTTCACTGTGTATGAGTCTTCTTTTGATGCATGCTTGGGTAGTTTGGCTAGAGTCTTGAATAAATGCATTTGAGACCAATCTTGTGTTGAACTTTGAGAAATGTCATTTCATGGTTGAGTCAGGAATAGTTTTAGGAAACATAATGTCTAGAAAGGGTATTGAGGTAGATCCTGCTAAGATAGATGTTATTACTGCTTTACCTTACCCCGCGTTTGTACGGGAAGTGCGTTCTTTTCTTGGTCATGTAGGATTCATTCTACCGGCGCTTCATCCAAAACTTCAGCAAGATTGCTTGGCCCCTGTCCAACCTTCTGCAGCAAGACACGAATTTTGTGTTTGATGATGAGTGTAAATCGCCTTTAATCATTTGAAGCGCTGCCTGACCACAACTCCGGTGATCCAGTTGCCATATTGGTTTCTTCCATTTGAGCTGATGTGCGATGCTCCAACTATGCTGTTGGTGCAGTTCTTGCTCAGCGGGTCAATAAGGCCCCTCATGTCATTGCCTATGCCTCCAAGACTTTAGATTCTGCCTAGTCTAATTACACAACCACTGAAAAAGAACTTTTGGCTATAGTTTTTGCACTTGATAAGTTTAGGTCATATCTGCCAAATGCTAGGTGATTGTCTAGTAGAGAGGGTTCCTATATGAATGCAGAGATTCCGATTTGTTTAGGGTCAACCACGAAATTCAGGTAATTCTTTGTCCAGTGACATATGTCCTTGAAACCTCAATTCTGGGTTGGTTGATTGCTTTTAATTTATTAATTTCGTTTTATCTCTTGCTCTAATTTCGTTTTATATCTTATTTTAATTTCAATCGAATTAAAATCTCCCTGTTTATTGTTCTGTTTTTCAATTGAGTAATTTAGTCCTATGCAAAATTCCTTGGGAAGACGATTCAGGTTGTCCTATATTACAAATTTATTTATAAGCCTGATTAATTTGAGTGAGTTCGACAGTTTACGTCAAATTTTGGCACTGTTGCCGGGGAAGGAAAGGGCGCCAAAATTTGACGTGAAACAAAAAAAATTGGAATCCCTAAAAAAAACAAAAAAACAAAAAAAAAACAAAAAAAATAGAAGAAGAAAAATCTGAAATATATTTATATATATATATATATATATATATATATATATATGATAAAAAAATATGTCAATTTGAGAAAAATTTGATGTAATATTGAGTTTTGGGGAAGGAAATGAGTTTTGTTGAAAGAGGCGATTTGTTTGTAAAAGTGCATTTATCACTTAGTTAGTTTTGAGCAAACCTTTGTGTTTCTTGGACTATTGCTCTTTTAAATTCTTGGGTGCTTAGCCTTTCATTTCCAAACTTGTCCATACCTTCACCATAGCCCCATTGCAAACTTGAATAATAAGTCCTCTTGATTTGTGCATGCATATATTTTGAGTAGTAGAGAAGTAAAATTTGAGCAAGCTTATGGTAGGGCAATTTTCTTTGAGTGGAATTTGAGTGATACACTTGCTACCCTATACACTTGAGAGATTGATTGAGAGCATACCTTGAAGGCATTTTGCGTGATTAGCATCATCAATTGAGATGAAGAAATTTCTGTCATGATTGGTTGATCTTTTGAAGTTTTGCATTCTTGACATTGTTAGAAAGGAGTGGTTTAATCTTTTAGTCTTTATCTTTATTTTATCATTTCTTTAGTTTGTTTTGAGTTTTTAATTTTGCCCAGGAATGCAAAAGGATAAGTATGGGGGCATTTGATAATTGAATTTTATCACACTTAATTGTTTGCATTTGATTAATGATTTTTAGGGCTGCTTAGGGTGTAATTAATGGTTTTTGATCTAAATTGGACTTTGGGGTTTTAATTGGATTTAATTCATTTTCGTGTTAATTTTTCAGATTTTACATTGTTCCAGTATTTTGATCATAACTTTTGTTCTAGGTATCCGATTAACCTCATTTCTTATTTAGTTTTGCAGATAACTCAAAGAGCTACAAATGGTATTTAGAGGCTTGAAGGCTAAATTCGAACAAAAAGGTAGTTAAAATTGGAGTTAAAGTCAGTCACGGAATTCTAGAAGCTATATTTAGTTAATTGGGCTTACTTTGTAATTAGGAGTCCAAATTACATGGACCAAAGCCATTAGTTATGTTTTAATTTGGGCCAGTTTTGGAGCCCTGACCCGGTTTAGTTTTAGGTTTAAATAGCAGATTAGGCTAACACGAACAGCAGCTTTTACATTTTGTGAAATTTTCAGATCTAAACGCCTCTCTTTCTTTTCTCTCTTCTGTTCATCTTATTCTTCTTTTCTTTCTTTTTTCGTTTTCTGTTTGTGCAAGCCATGGTAGGCTAACTTTCCATTCAATCAACCCATGAGTTGAGGTTTCTGTTGTTGAATCCAGAGGACCCGTGCTCTTCATAACTGGATCCGTTTCTCTTCCCTTTTACTCGAATTGAGTAACACGATTGTGTAAGTTGAATCTGAGCGGATGAGGTTTGTCTATGAATTCTGTATTTTGATCATCCAGGGGAAGGAATTAAATGTTAGATTTAATATTTAGGTTGATTAACTAAGGGATTTAAAATCAAAAACAGGTTGAGTGAACACTGTGCGATGACATGAGGTGAATGCGCCAAGTGTTTGATTAAATGCTAGGTGATTGTCTAGTAGGAGGGTTCCTATATGAATGCAGGGATTCTGATTTGTTTAGGGTCAACCACGAAATTCAGTAATTCTTTGTCCAGTGACAGTGTCCTTGAATCCTCAATCTGGGTTGGTTGATTGCTTTTAAATTGTTAATTTCGTTTTATCTCTTGCTTAATTTCAATCGTATTAAACCCCCCCCTTTGTTTTGTTTCTGTTTTCAATTGAGTGATTTAGTCCTATGCAAAAATCCCTTGGGAGACGATCCAGGTTGTCCTATATTACAAATCTCTTTATAAGCCTGGTTATAAATCATAACCAATTAGGGTTAATCATCACCTTATATTAATTTTTATTATATGACTTGGACCATTTCTAAAATTCTAATGAGTTCTAAACACACAAAAACACATAATAGTACATTAACAAACATAATTATGCACAAAATATTTTTCATGATTTAGGGGATGTTACACTTTATAAGATGAGGAAGGCCAAACCACCATCATTTAGGGGTATGATCTAGTAGTAGCAAAGGGATGGTTGATGCAGTCAGAGAAAATCATTGAAGTGATGGGCTGCACTAATGCCTAGAAGGTTATGCTACCTATGCGTTAGAAGGAAAGGCAGAATTCTAAGGGAGAGGAGCTAGAACCTTGCTTGAGGCTCAAAGAACTCAAATTTCTTCAGTGGTATTTTAGATTACCTTTTTAAATAAATATTTTCCTGACAGTGTTAAAATGAGAAAGAAGCATACTTTATTTAGCTCAGGCAAGGAGGCATGTCTATGAGCCAGTATGTGGCCAAATTTGTAGAGTTAACAAAATTCTCTTCCTATCTGAGGTATAATCAAGATAAAGGATGGAAAGCTGCAAAATTTGAGTGGGGTCACAAACCAAAAATCAAAAAGGAGGCGAGAACCATAGAAATTAGAAACTAAGTAGTGTTGGTAAACAAAAGCAGGATAGTGGAGAAAAATCTTATGGAGTTAGTGAGAAATAGGGGGAGACAAAATTATTTTTAAAAGAAAAAGAGAAGGTGGTAGACCGAGGAGCAGTAATATCAGATTTAGACTAAATCAGGAAAAAGGAAAATAGGTGCAAATAGGAAATGATTGCAGGAAATATGGCAAATTTCATAGAAATAGACCCTGTTTGCAGGGTCTAAATGTTTGTTATGCATGTAGCAAGCCAGGTGATATAGCTAGAGATTGCCCCCAAAGAAAAGGAGTTAATCCTGCACCTAGACCCCAAATCAAAGGAAGAGTATTTACTCTCAGTAGGGAAGAGGCAACTAATTCTCCTAATTTGATATAGGGTAAGTGTTTAATTCAAAAAAAACTGTTAACTGCATTATTTGATTCAGGAACCACTCATTCTTTCATATCTACTAATTGTGTGAACTACTTGAAATTGCCTGTCTGTTCTGCCATATGATTTATCTGTTTCTCCTCCCATTGGAGGGAAAATATTGACCTCTCAAGCCTGTTTAAACTATTATATCCCTATGGAAAATAATCTATCTGCTGTTGATCTTGTTTGCTTGCCTTTGTCTCCAATTGATGTCATTCTTGGAATGGATTGGATGTCTGCCAACAGTGTTGTTCTAAACTGTCTAGAAAAATCTATTGTATTCTTGTCAAAATTAGAACACACACAAGCACATAATGAACCTATATTCCTTACTACCATCCAGGTCAGGAGATGTTTAGATACAGGATTACAAGGATATATTCTCTTATCTTCTTTAAATTCTGAGGTTAAACAAGAAGTGAATGAAATCTCTGTAGTGAGAGAATACCCATCAGTATTTCCCCCCTGAAGTAACTAGTTTACCACCTGAATGAGAGGTTGAGTTTTCAATATCCATAGCACCCTATAGAATGTCTCCTTTAGAATAAGGTGAACTGAAAAAACAAATAGAGGACCTATTGGCTAAATAGTTTACCAGAACAAGTGTATCAACTTCAGGAGCTCCAGTGTTGTTTATGAAAAAAAAAAAATCGGAGTCTGACACTATGTGTAGATTATAAACAGTTAAATAAAGTAACTATTAAAAATAAATACCTACTCCCTAGAATATATGATTTACTATATCAACTTAGAGGGGCAACAATCTTTTCTAAGATAAATCTAAGGTCTAGTTACCATCAAATTAGGGTTAAATAGGGATATATTCCTAAAACTGCTTTTAGGACCATATATGGGCATTATGAGTATTTGGTTATGCCATTTAGTCTTACAAAAACCCTAGCAGTGTTTATAGATTACATGAACATAATTTTCAAACCTTACCTAGATCAGTTTGTGGTTGTTTTTATAAATGATATTCTCATATATTCTAAGACAGTAGAGGAGCATGAACAATATCTTAGAATTGTGTTGTAGGTTTTATAGGAGAGACAACTATATGCAAAATTAAAAAAGTGTGAATTTTGGTTGAAAGAAGTAAAATTTCTAGGTCATGTTGTGTCACAAGGAAGGGTATCAGTAGATCCTAGCAAGATAGAGATAGTGATCCACTAGGAGAGACCTCCAACTATAACAGAGATTAGGAGTCTTCTTGGTTAAGCAGGATATTACAAGAGATTCATAAAAGGATTTTCTCAATTGGTTTTACCACTAAGAAGACTAACTAGAAAGGGTAATCCTTTTGTATGGTCAAAAGAATGTGAGAATAGTTTCTAAGAATTAAAGATTAGGTTAATTATCACTCCTGTATTAGTGATTCTAATCCTCTAGGAAATTTTTGTAGTGTACAGTGATGCATCTAAGAAAAGTCTGGGATGTGTCTTAATGCAGGATGGAAGAATAGTAGCTTATACTTCTAGGCAACTTAGACGACATGAAGAAAACTACCCTACTCATGATTTAGAATTAATAGTAGTAGTTTTTACTTTAAAAATATAGAGGCATTATTTATGTGGAGTCAAATTTGAGGTGTTTAGTGATCACAAGAGTTTGAAATATCTCTTTGATAAAAAGGGGTTGAATAGGAGGTAAAGGTGGATGAAATTTTTGAAAGATTATAATTTTGAGTTAAAGTACCGTAAAGCCAATATCACAAGGCTAATTGTTGTTGGGCTTTGTCCCCAACGTCACCCCTTGGGCATTTGGTTGGGGATTCAAAATTTTTCCATTCCTGTTCATCATACTGACATTACCATACTACAAATGTGGTTGTCATTCATAAATAGAAGTTTGTTGAGCGAACATTTGACGTTTCTGACCATCTTTAGGCTTGACATTGGCTTCACCTTCCAAAACGCTTGTTAATCTCCCCACTTGCTATGCAAGAGCATAAGTGTTAGTTGTCAACTCAATTAAAGGTGTTATCACAATACTTATTTGCTGGGTTATCATATGCACCATGTTAAGATCACTTTCATCCATTTGTTGCCTTACTATTGCAAGAGACTTGATAGTATCACCATGGACTTCGATTGGCATGGTTCGTGATATGTTTGGGAATATGGGTGTTGAGGTCCCCAAACTCATTCCTTGTATAAGCTAGATAAGACAAAAGAGTCTAATTACTTGGACTTGTCCATATTGGCTAGAATGAATGTTCATTGCACTCATAGCCGTGATATGATTAGGATCTATCCTATTAACTGTCATACGGCTTGGGGAACTTATTCCCATAGAAACAAAAGGATTTGCCATTGAATAAATGGTAGTCCCATTTCACAATGTACTTGGTATGCTTGTGGAAACTAGTAATTGACTAGGCATTTCAACACTATTTTACAATAGGCCCCACTGGGCTTACCTATTTGTTTCTTGATAAAATTGTCATTAGGTGATAATTCCAGTCCCTGGGAGTAATCTAGGAAGGGCCACCACTTCCTTTAAGTGTGATGTTCTCTGTTTTCTTAACAGTGTCTCAAAAGCACAAACGTTAGCAACATAAATTCAAGTGACTAGTTTGTGCACGTATGATAGTGTGATGAACATGGCTAAGTAAATTGGATCAAAGTAAAGGAAATTAAAGCAAGATGAAAAGATGAAGAAGAACCTTGTATATATTAAACTTGGACAAATGTAAAACAACTCAAATGTGTATAGCAAAAAAAGAAAAATGGCTCCTAAGAAACTCGTTTCCTTCTAAGTGTGAGGAGTGTTTGAGTATCAGAAGTACTCTACTCGTGGTCTAGCACCACTTATTTATAGGCTAAAATTATAACTTTTATAATTATAAGAATCGAACACGTATTTTTTTTAGTCTTCGCTTCTTAACACGTGTTGGAGGTTACAATTTTTATAGCTCATTTTGATAACTGCCTTCAGGATTGAACTTATCATAACCATTAATATTTTGAAATTGTAAATGTCATTCTCTTCTTGCTCCAATCCCTTGTCTTGTTATGATATCTTATTCCTCACTTATACTTCAACTAAGTAGCAAAAAACCACTTGCTCCATATATTGAAAGTTCCTATTTTTTGTTTTTTCTTTTGGTAATATGAAAGTTCCTAATTTACCTATGCCTTTGTCATGTTCTTTTAATAATATCAACAACTTTCAAGTCTTGTTGATAAAAACTTTAACAACTAGTTAATGATTTAAAACTGAACAGACAACATATAAGACCATAATTGTTAGCACCTAGTTTTATCCAAACATCTTTTGCTTATCTATTTATTTATTTAAGAAAAGAGAAAAAAAAATTAAAATCTTAACTAAGACTGAAGAAATAAACTAAAAAAATAAGATGGCCGAAAACCCAATTTGCATAACCTATTAACCCATTTTTCATGTTTTTGCCCTAGAACCGCAAGCCTCACAAGAAGACAACTCTCTGGAAGGAAAGAAAGGAAGACTTAAACCATGAAAGGAACAGGTGCTAAAGAAAAAAAGAAAATATATTGAAAGCCAAAATGAATCATGTAAAAGGAAAGAGAGGGGCCACAAGGCAGCCTGTTACGCTGTACCTTACAAATTTGACCATAGTACCGTACTACTTATGATGTATGAATACGTATACGGATATGTAAAACATATAAAGACATATAAAACTATCATAAGACATTAAAATTAAAAAAATAATAATTAAGTCATTTCATGAAGAAGAACAATAAAAAAAAAAGTTTTTATTTTAACATTAGTCATTGTAAATATAATAAAAGACTAAAATTTATCAAATTCTTATAATATCTCATAGGTATTGACACAAAAATTTAAAAATTAAAAATTAAAAATTATAAAATAAAAGTTGTTAGTATTTGATGGTGTTCGGAGAGTATTTGATACGGTATTTGATATGAGTACGTCTATGATACAGATACAACTGATATTTTGAAGTATTGGTCCTAGCACACTGTACTATGTGACAACCTCTTTAGCGGAAGCAATGGGAACTGGTTCCCCATGCTGGTTTTGGCTGCAGTTGCAGGTTTCAATTATAAAGGGATGCTATATATAGAGTGCATCAAGGAGAGGAAGGTGAGCAAAGCCTCGCATGAAAAGCAAGAAGAGACTAGAAAATGTGGAGGAGGGGAGAAAGAGAGAATACAAGAGTTAGCTTTTGGAGAATAAAGGGTGAGACCGAGAGTGAAAAAGGAGGGAATAGAAAACCAAAGAGAAAAAAACTGAAGGGGGAAGAGGAGAAAATCCAAGAGGAACGACAACACATAAAAGAAAAAGAAGCACTGCAAAACAAAAAAGAAAGTTTTATCTAATTTTTTTATATTTTTTGTTGCTTCACGTTGAAGCCTTTTTAGCTTCATTTTTAAGCTTTGCAAAGGAGGAAAGGGTTTCACGTGACACATTTTCATTGTTTTTTATGTTCTTTTTTTTTCTTTTCTTATATTTTTAATCGTTTTTACTTTGTGATTTTCTTGTTTTGTTTCTTCCTTTAGTTTAATTTAATTTTTGTTATCATTGTTGTTATTACTTTTTTGGTTTTATGTCAATAAATGAATATAAATTCTTATTTGAATATTTGTAAATTGAAATTTTACAATCTATCATTGATCACCATGAACTAATTTGTATTGTAAGGATTGGTATTAACTTTTAAATCGTTTGTAAATAATTATGGTGCATAGAGAAAATCAATAATTTCAATCATTATTTATGTGATGGTTGACGGAATTGATTGCTCGGTCTAGTGCCATTTTCGACACCATTAGAGTATGTAAAGATTGATTGTATGACTTTGTGTAGTCTTCAATTAGTTTAAGTTATATTTAATAAAATTAAATAATTATTTATTTAGTGGTCATGTGAAATCATGTATCTTCTTGACTATTTGGAATTGCCTTTGTTGTGTTCCACCATATAAGGATTAAAATTTGAGTAAACAAAAATCTTTTTCAAAGTTTTTAAAATCTTTTAACCAATTATCATTTTTTAAAAGAATTATGAGACTTTAATTTCTCGGTTGAAGATATGTAAGCACTTTAAGTAAGATAATCTTATAAATATTTTTGTTTAATTCACTGTATGATATTTTCTAAATATTTTAATTTAAAGTATCACTTGATATTTTGTAAATATTTTTATTTTAATTCATTGCGTGTTATTTTGTAAACATTTCAACTTAATTCATTATTTGTTATTCTCTAAATATTCATGATTTAACCTTTTAATCTTTTATGTGATTTTATAGGGTAAATTGAATATGTCTTGGTTATGAATTATTTGTACAATTAATTTTAGAATAACTATTTTACGATAGATATATTAAGGGTATAATTAAATTAAGTTTTCATCTTTTTTTGTGTATAATCAAACTCCCAAGCCTGAATTTGTTTCACAAATTAGTCTTAATATTTAAAAAAGAATTTTATCAATTATTTTTCTTAATCAAATAAAAATTAGTTGCAACTTCCAAAATTATTTTATTTTTATTGTCTTTTTGCTGCGGTGCCCTTCGAGATGGCTGCGATAATAATTAAATATAATTAGTAAAAAAAATATAAATAAATTATTGATATTGCTCATAGCCTTATTCTCTTTTTAAGAGTTTACACTCATAATGATGGTCAATAACATAATTGAAGTAATCCAAAAAAAAAAATTGAGCTACAATATTTTGGGAGAGGCATATTCCCATTTCAGTACGTATTAATTACATTTTAAATTATTTAAATTTCATCAAAAAATGTAATTATATTATACAGTGCTTGTTATCTTTATAGCAAAATATCATATTTTTATTTTATTTATGTTACCGTAAAAAATAATTTAATAAATATAGAGTAGGTCACATCAAAAAATAAAATAAAAATACAGTGATAAAATTGACTCAAGAATAATTTTTTTCCAATATATTTAAACGCTACCACATAACAAAAAGAAAATTAGGAAAAATCAAAAGACAAGAATAACTAAACCACCAAATCACCCATTTTTGATTTATTATCACACACCTCTTGTAAGATTATTCTTAGCACACAGGTTCATATTACAAAGTGAAAATGTCGAAGTACTATAAAGATTCCTAAGTTCACATGCCACTATTCTCCCATCTTGATTCTATATATTTAGAAATTCATCACACATTATGCAATCACAACTGATAATCGTTCACTAACTACTCTAAGAAAGGAGTGAAAAAGAAAATGTCATCAAGCCGATCATTACTAGGAGAGTTGCCACCATACACCAATAATCCCTCTCGGCCGCCCCGCCGAGTACTGGCAAATGCACACCACCCACGAGGACCGGGGTGACCGTCGGAGCCCGGTCCGTCTTCTAACCTCTTCCATGCCAATGTCTGTGTGTCCAATGCATAAACCTCACCGGAAAATTCGCCAGCACCCAGGTGACCTTGGTCACTAGGATCTATTTCCCCACCGTATACAATTATGTGTTTCCCATTGCCAAGAGTGGAAAACACACTACGGGCTGTTGGTTTCTGCCCACTTGTTTCCACTTGGGCCCAGCTTTTATTGGCCAAATTGAAGCAATGCACATCATCCATTTCCTTTCCAGAGAAACCATACACGACCCACATTTTTCCTTGGGCCACTGCAAGGCCCGGCCCACCTCTTCCCTTGCAATTTTCTCCAGGGGAAGATAATTGCACCCACTTGTTGTCAACAACATCAAAGGCCCATAAATCATTGAGCCTTCCAGCAACACCGCAGCCGCCGAAGATGTAGACGTGCTGATCGTCGGCAGTCATGGAGTGGTAGCTCCGGTTAGCAGGCCCGGTGTCTCCACTTGAAATCAAGGTCCACTTGTTGGTCTCAGTATCAAAACAATAGAGCTCATTGAGCTCTTTGTGCTCTCCATCCCTTCCACCAAACACATAGATGGTATCTCCAACTGCAGCCATCGAGACACCGACACGTGGCGGTGGGGTGTCCCCTGATGCATCAGCCACTGACCATGTTAGGGTCTCAAGGGAGAACACGTGGAGCTTGTTATCAACGGGGACACGTGGCACGAATTCACCTCCAAATGCATAGACCTTGTGTCCTACTATGGCAATAGCATGTGAACTTCTTGCTCCAGGCCCAGTTCCTTTTTGATCAAGCTGGAACAAGATATCAACAAATATTCTAAGATACTTCCAAGTGATTTTCTATTTCCTGATTGATATGATTTTTATGCTCATATACCCCCTAGAGAAATAGGTAATGTGCATAATAGATCAGTCTGAGATGTTATTAATGGCTGACACAAATAAAGAGTTCCGGGAAATGAGTGGATGATAAAAAAAAAAAAAATTGGGAGTGTGATTAATTAGAGACAAATCATAGGAAACCTGATTTTGACATGAAATCTTTATACTATTGCTAGCCTTAAGGGCCTATCAGCAGAGGAAAAGTACAAAGGAGTCCTAATTTCCCATTTCATCAACTTCATCCTTTTAAGGATCATATCTTTTGGAAAAGAACACAACATAGATCTTGAGGAAATCTTTATGCTGTGAGTATCTGATTCATTTCACTGCAAAAGGTTGAGTTTTGAGAAGAAGACTGCAACAAAAAACACCAGACACAAGAAATTGCTGGGTACAACAAATAGGGCCTCTTTAAATTTGATTTCATATTAACCAAATACCCATCATCTGTGAAATTCAGAAGTGACTCTGAAAAAGACGGAGTTCAACAAAATAGAAATAACAAAAAAAGAATTGAATAATTCTACAAATCTAGAGAAGCATAACAACAAAGAAGATAACAGAGAGATGTGGAAATATGTAGGGACAGAGAGCATACCTTGACCCAACTCCCTTGAACCATAGCCATCGCCGGAATCCTCACACAATCACAGAGAAACACCAAACACTCACTGGTGGGTTGATCTGTCACCATATGTAGGCCTTATATAGCGCAATGTGATTGGTTACTTTTATTAATTTTGTAATTTATTATCTTTTTTTCTCGTGGAAAAGGACAAAAACAGAAATAAAAAATTGGAAGATGAGTTGCACAATGCAAAGTGGTCCCCACATTTGGGCATGAAATTCAGAAATCGCAGTCACTGTGAAAAAAATAATAATTAAACTTAAAATTATATTTATGAGTGTGTGACCCGGGTGGGTAGCTACAGGCTAGAAGGCATGGAGATGGCTTGCAATTTCAAATATGATTGTTAATTGTATAAGTAAACTTCGATTCTCTTGAGAGGCCTGGATTATTCCTTGCTGATCTAATAATACCAAGTTGAATTGCAACAGTAGCCACAAACATTAATTTAAAAATTAAAAGTGTCACAAGTTGACAATCCACTAATTGCTTTTTTTTAAGAAGGATACGTTTATTTTTGGTTCAAATGCACTAAAAGGATAACTTAATTAATCTTAATATTTTATGCTGCTAATATAGACAACAAATAGGAGTGGTTCCCTCATAACTTAGTATTCTCACTTAGTGATTATCTTTCTTCAAGGAGATTTCTAAATGTTCAGAGTTTAATTGAATAGCATTCTTTTAGGAATAAAAGAAAATCTTGGAAGATAATTTTTTTTACTTGTTCCTTCAAAGATTCCAAACATGTTATTACTATCCTGACTTTTAGTATTTGAATAACTTATCCTTTCTACTAAATTAACAAAGAAAACAGTAAGAAAATAAATTGGAGTAAAATTTAATTCTATGAATGTGTTTGTTTCAAGGTAAAATTTAATATTCTTGAGAATATTTTAAAGATTCATATGTATCTTAAAATATTGTTATGTTTGTTACAAGTTTTAAGATAATATCCTAGGCATTTTAAATTATTAGGAAAGCTATGACTTGGGAATAAAAAATAAATTGAAAAAGTCTAAAATACCTACACTTGTAACTTATCAATTTCAGCTCCTTTTTTTTTTTGATAATTCCTTCATCTCTATCTTACTTCTTTATCTCTATCTCATTTTGCAGCATAACTTTATCACATGTAGGAGGTCTTTTCTCTCTATTCTTTTTCTATCAATTTTTCTCTTTTTTCAACATTATTGTGCAAGTTAGAATTTTCTCTTCATGAAATCTTATTTTATTAATTTTACCTTTGCTAACCACGAAAGAAAATGAATATGATCTTTTTTTCGATAGTAACATTGCCATGTGCTTTCACTGATGGGTACTAATATACATTCTCACTGTAATTTATAAGGACTCTCTTATGTGACTAAACGTACGCATCTAGCGGATTGACAGGTGCTGCTTACATAGTAGTTAAATTAATACAGTAGCTTTGTCAATCAAATAATTAAATTACCTCTGCTAATTACCAATTATGTTCTAGCGTGCACATGGCAATGTCACCCATCACTTCTTTGAGAATTTATATAGTTTGTGATTAGAATGAATATAATCTTTTGCACAGAAAGTGGCCTGACATATATTATATTATATTTATAAAATGTGGCATTAATATGGAGGTATAATATATTGTAGCTGGGTTGTTTGATACGTAGTGAGTGTGTCCGTGTGTGAGTGCAGAGCAAATTTTTTTTTTTAAGAAGAGTGCAAAGCAAGTATTTGATAGAATGAGTTAGTAACATTGAGGTACATAGAAAAAAAAAAAGAAACAAAAAAAATTACTTATTAGTATTTATAGTATACATATATAGGAGGTGTTTGTTCATTTGATAATTATTGTGGTATAATATGCAAGTTTTTTATTCAATCTTTGGTGTATCTTTTAGTTATCTGAGGTGATGCTATTAATATGTGCAGTGTTAGAAAAAAAAAACTTGATATTGAACATGGCACATTTGATGGAACTCTACACAAGGAAGATGAGGATCTTAGCAATACTAATCATATATTTAGAGATGTTGAACTGCTTTATTTCGATGACTATGATTATTTGCTACTTTACTCTAAACAAGCGCTTGAAAAAACGGAAAAGGGCTTGAAATTCTTATGATAGAAGTTTAGTTAGATAAGTACATTTTCATAAGATTATTTTCATGAGTGATATAGCTTGTATTGAGAACACAAAGATGGATAGGGCTGCGTTTCATAAGCTATGAGAATTGTAGATAGGTTAGTTCCAACTAGACAGTGGGTAGAAGAGTTAATGGCAATATTTTTGCACACATTAGCACATCATGTCAAGAATAGAATGATAAGGAGACAATTTGTTAGGTCAAGTGAAACAACAAGTAGGCATTTTGGAAATGTGTTGTGTGCAATTTTAAGGTGTTACAAGAAATTATTAAACTAGCCTGAACCCATTTTGGAGAACAGCATCGATGAGAGACGAAAATATTTCAAAGTATATAAGTGAAGCTAATGATCTTATTTTTCCTTTATCAATATGAGCTTAAATTTTACTTTTAATATAGTAATAATTGCAGTATTTTATTGCAATTTATAGAATTGTTTAGGAGCCCTTGATGGTACGCACATCAAGGTCAATGTACCTGAAGCTGATAAACCTAAATACAGAACAAGGAAGGATGAAATTGCTACCAATGTATAAGGTGTTTATTCTCCATATATGCAATTCATATATGTTTTGGCTGGGTGGGAGGACTCAGCTACTGACTCTAGAGTCCTTAGAGATGCTATTTCTCGTACAAATTGCTTAAGAGTTCCTCAAGGTATAATGATATATGTTTAAATGTTAGTTTTATATATGTTATATTATAATAATTATAAGCATCTTACTGATGATAGGATATTATTATTTATGTGATGCTGGCTACATGAATGGGGAGGGGTTTCTTACTCCTTATAGAGGCCAGAGATATCACTTTAGTGAGTGGAGGCATGGCGCACAACCTGTTACACCACAATAATTCTATAATATGAAAATTCTTCAACTAGGACTGTAGTAGAAAGGTGTTTTGGACTTTTGAAAGGACGTTGGGCCATATTACAAGAGAAATCTTTCTACCCTATTAAAACATAAGGTAGAATAATAACTACTTGCTATTTTCTA
This sequence comes from Castanospermum australe, assembly GCA_019955255.1. Taxonomy (NCBI): domain Eukaryota; kingdom Viridiplantae; phylum Streptophyta; class Magnoliopsida; order Fabales; family Fabaceae; genus Castanospermum; species Castanospermum australe. Next base: position 688,779 of record NSJW01001025.1, on the reverse strand, counting down.
CATAATCATATTAGTAAAGAAATGGTTATGGATCCTTTGGACAGGAATTTAGGGGAGTAGACTTCTCTAATGATGTCATGCTTGGTGATAAAATAACTATGGTAGAGCCAAGCAATGTGTGGAGTCAATGGAGAGATAATTTAGCATTGGAAATGCCCAATAGATAGAGAGGCGTCCCACATTGATATATTTCTTGTTTATTTTTTTATATGTTTATGATGTAATTTTTCCATTTATTATATTATTTGTTTACTTGTCAATGCACTATTAGTTTATTGTGATTTACAAGTTTCATTCAATATAGAAGTACTATTGAATTTGGTGTTTCTAACTTAATGTATATATGAAGTATTGCAATGGATTATAATGATATTTTTTATATGTCACATTTAAGACTGTTTTGCGTGATTATTGAGTTGTTAAAAAGATGGAAGAGCCCTCTGAAACACAACCAGTAAAAGGCAGAAAGTGCTAATGGACTGCAGAAGAAGATGTAGCTCTAGTGGAATGCTTGCTGCGATTGGTAGAAGATAATCATTGGAAGGCTGATGCTGGATCATTTAAACCTGGGTATGCCAGACAACTAGATAAATGCCTTCATGAAAAAATTCTAAATTGCACATTAAAAGCTAGCCCTCACATTGAATCAAGAGTAAAACATCTGAAGAAGCAGTACTTTGCTATTAAAGATATGTTGGGTACAAATGCAAGTGGCTTTGGGTAGGACAATACTAGGAAGATGATTATAGTGAAAAGGAAATCTATAAAGAATGGTGCAAGGTAATGTATACCATTTTCCCACTTTGATTGGAAATGGAAGTAGTATTGCTTATATATTTTTGTAATTAAATATATACTTATCTTATTTTGTTTTCAACATAGTCTCACACCTCTGCGATTATGGCAAACCATTTTCCCACTCTGATAGCTTGGATATAGCATTTGGAAAGGATAGGATAACTGGTGCTAATGCAGAAACTCCAACTGATGCGGCTCAGGCAATGAAAAATGAACTTCATCAAACAATGCTAGAAGGTGAGTTAGGATTAAATTTGGATGGAGATGAAAGCAACTTTGAGTCACAAATTCTGAAAACACCTACTTACTGTGCCACTCAAGGAGCCATGCCAGCTGATCCATCACAAGGAGTGGTACAAACATCTAGGGGTGCAAAGCGTGAGGAAAAAAAGGTCTAGTATAGGGATTATGTTTCTGAAGGCCTAGCAACTTGGAGTAATATTTTTTCTATATAATTTTGTATAAAAAAAGTTTCCATAAAAATTTATTCTCATTTCTACTCTCATACCAAACTAACCATAGAGCAGGAATCACCTTAATTAGCTTTTGCATTATTTTCCTTCTTTCTTTTGTTTTTTCTATTTTTGTTCAGAAAAATCAAACCTTTCAATTGTTGACTCCTTTAAATTTTTTATACTACCAGAGTCTCGTATTTACAAAAAAAATTTTTACCTAGTCAAAGAAATATCTGATAACCGTGGATGTACTTACAGTTGTTACATATCATCGCTTGAAAGATTTGAATGGTAAATTCATTGAGCAAGCTACAGAGTTTCTTATATTAAGCACAATTATAGATCCTACATTTTTCTAAGCAAGAAAAAATTCAATTGAAATATGAATTGCAATATCATGGGCTTGATGTATGTTCTGCAATAAAATAAAAAATAATTTTTGAACATATTATATGATAACATTAAAACAAAAATTGCCAAAAATTTTAATTTGGATTTAATAATAAATTACTCATATAGTCTTATACTCTTTGAAGCAGCGATTGGCATAATTTCAAAATTGAAAGTACACGTTTAACATTGTTTTATAAATTTTTTTTATAACATTTATTATACAAATACTTTCATATGTTGAAGTGATTTTTATCATATTAATCATGAATTTAATTTTTTTTTATTTAGTATATATACATAAAAATTAGGATTATTTTATTTCATCTTTAAAAGTTATTAATCTTTAGTCTCCCAAGAAAAAATTTCTGGCTCCACCCTTGCTAATAAGCCACTTCACTTCAACTGAATTAATTTTGACAATTATATGCGTTCAATTACGATAGAAAATCTAGTGTCCATTTTATTTGGATTCAATAACGTTGGAATTTAGTTTGATTGAACTAAACGTGCCTTGTATTTGATTTTTTTTTTCACCAATTTTTTTACAGCTAATTTTCTTTCAATTAATGTTTTAAATACTAATTATTTTATAATAAATTATTCTACAAATTAATCTAAACCAGTAGGTCCCAACTGAGCTCAAGCTCATTGAAATATCTAACTCATTAGCCTAAGCCCAATGGCGTTCACCTTCCACAAAAAATATATTAACAGGTTGAGAACGAGGGAAAGAAAAAAAATAAAATAAAAATAAATTTTTTTTTATGTTTTGACTTTGGAGATTTTATATATTTCATTCTATACTATTTTTTTTCTTTTTATTAAACCAAACATGCACTAAGAAAATTACCTTAAAGTATGTCTAATTCTAAGCATTTTCATTTTGCTCTAATACTAACTTGAACGCTACAATACCTTGTAGATACCTACCAAGGTGGATGACCTGCATCAAATAAGCTTGGACCACCCCTCAAAAACAGGCGAGAGCATAATTCACCCAAGTTATTAGTAGATTTAGATTGTTGAAAACTTAATCTTCAAGAGGAAATGCAACTAATAAATGCGATTTTTTTTGGTAGATATTAAATGTGATATTGTGTATGAAACACTTTGAACTGCAACTAAAATGAAGTTTCTTATAAGTTGATGTGTTTATTTGAAGAAAGTATTGTTTTACACGAGTCCCAAATATTGTTCCGGTGATTTGAATGTTTATATTAGACATTTTAAATTATGAAATTTTAAAATTTCTTTGACATAATTATTTTTGTTTTTGACGAGTTAAAATGCTACATGAAATAGCTCAAGAGTCTTCGAAGCAAGATAAAGTTGAGTAATTGTCACGTAAAAAAGTTTTGAGTAATTCAATCACCCTAATGTGTAATGATATACAATAATTGTATTGGACATGTCTCTTTGGGTTTAAATCCAGCCCATTAAGCAAACCATCTTCAACTGGCTACAGCCTGTGGCAGTCTATACCTATAACGGGGGGCCTTCACCTCTAAAGTAAACTAATTCTATAAAAAAAAATGTAGACTAATTTTGAATCTTACTAGCACTCAGTGATTGACCTACCTGTCACCTCGTTATACAACAAGAATATAATCAATTAAACTAGATAGAAAGAATTTGACATTCCTTCTTGTTGAGAAAACTAGATTCTCTTTTCACGTATTTTGTATAAATTCTCATTAGAAAATACATTATACACAAGATTTAACATTGTTTAGCCAATGTATCTACCTCCAAGAATGGGAAGAGCAATTTCACTATCAAAACATGTGAAGAGGGGATATAGATGTTGTCAACAAGTGGTATCACGGTGATGGTTTGAGGATTAAGGGTGATACCTTGTGTCGAAAGCCTTCTTAGCAATGGTGAGTTCAAGTGAAATGTCCATTGGATGAATGGCGGCGCAAGTATGATGACTTGTCAATAATGTGAGTCCATGATGTGGTCTCTTATGTCGAAAGTCTTATTAATGTCCATAAGATCATATGGTGTGACCCGTCAATAAATAGTAGAATAAGTGTGTCAAAAGTCTTGGTGATAGTATGAGATCAAGTTGGATGTCCCATTGTTAATGGCAGAATAACCACATGATGATTTGATTTGAAGAATTGTTTAGTAGTTGTGTTTAGCACATGACGCCCTATGATCAAGTGTGTGATAGTTAGTGCAAATCTCTAAATGTGGAGAAAAGCAAGGCCAGCTCAAGCATAAAGCTACTAAAACCCTTACTGCAGGTCTCCAAAATTTTAGGCTCTTAATTTAATAATATTATATTTATAATTTATATAATTATTATATTTATTTATTATAAATTATAGCCTCTAACTTTTTAAATTTAATACCTAATAAATCTCAATCCCTCTTACTCATTCACATTTCTGTAAACCACTTCTTGAATACTATTCCTCTTTATTTTTCATTTTTCCAACACAGTAATGTTCATTTTTTTCCTTATAAAATCAAGTGTTAAGAGAAATCACATAAGGGAAGATAATACTTTAATTGATATACTCAATCACATAGAAATACTTGATTCTTTTCCAAATACATATATTGTCTATAAAATGTTAATAGTTTTTGTAACTATTACTTTGGCTAAAAGAAGTTTTTAGAAATTAAAATTAATAAAATATTACTTAAGATCAACAACATCTCAAGAAAGATTAAATAGATTAATTAAATTATCAATTGAAAAAGAAATGTTAAAAGCAAATGATTATAAAAATTTAATTAGTAACTTTACATCTCAAAAAATTAGAAAAAATAATTTTTCAATAAAACTTTATATATTAATTTTATTAAATAAAGTAAATGTCTCATTAAAATTTAACTTGAGGTCACCAATGCTCTTAAGTCACCTCCGGAGAAAAGATGCTGATTTGAAGATGTAATATTGTTCATTGATGGAATTTGGATTAAGATGGAGATTGTTGGGTTTAACCCAAGTTCATATGTTAATAAGTGTTTGTAGTTTTCCATTGTAATTTGAATTGTTATACGAAGATGTTAGAAACTAATAGTAAAGTCGTTATTTAATAAGGAATCCTTATTTAAATAAATGAAGTGTGTGGGTGGTTGACTACTAAGCAAATTCTAGTGGATTATAATTGTTTATGTTATGGGAACAAAAAAAAATGAATGGGAGAAAAAAAATTGCGAGGGTTGGAAGAGAAGCAGGGATAGAGGTGAGATAGTAATGGGAGAAAAAAAATTACGAGACTATGGGCTTCTACAGGGGTTGGAACAGAAAGAGGGATAGAAGTGAGATAGTTCAAAGAGTGTCTACGGACATATCCTGTAATCTTGTTTTGGTAGTGAAATTGCTCTTCCTATTCGTGGATGTAGGCATGTTCCACCTTAAATCTTGTGTGTAATGTTATTTTCTAATAAGTCATTGTACAAAGTCTTATAAAAGTGCATCTATTACGTTATAGGAACCAAATTCTTATACAAAATATGTGAAGAGGGGAAATGGTTTTCTCAACACTTCTCCACAAATGAGTTAGCACATTTTGGAATTAAGTTGAATTAATATGGGAATTGGCACATTAACTTCAAAACTTAGCAAAACTGCATTTTAGAGATAAATTAAAGGCTACATGGGCGTGTGACTCGTTGATGTACTGGAAACGGAATTTAGAATTTGCTGAGGAGTGAAGAGGCGAAAAGTGCATTGTCATTTAAGGTTATATTAACATTGAAAGTAATAACTCAGTTCTTGTAACCTCTTTATATTTCTTTTACACTTAAACTACTTATGTTCTCCCTCAAAAAGGAAAAAAAACAAAAACAAAAACAAAAACAGAAACAGCATTTATTGAACTTACAGGGATCATACATAAAGAAAAAGCAGAAAGAAAGATGATGCTTATTACTTTAATTAACCGTAGACTCAGACAGCAATTATCACAATTGGAAGCTGCACAACTAAGGTTGACACTTTACTTTGTTAATTAAAGAAATGAACCAACAAACCAACAGTCTTCTACATAAGAATGGAAGACTTAATAAAATGAATAAATAATAAATTTTTACTATACTCCTGTCCTGTGGTTTGAAAATGAAAATAATCTGGTTTCAGGGGGCCCTGGAAGTAAGGTACAGCTTGTTGTACAATGCTAACTGCCCTTGAATGAGTACCAAACAGTAAGGCTAACAAGTCAAGCTTGCAAGCACGTGTCACAGAACTTGCAAGTATATGTCAAGTTCGCTAATGTTTGGAAGCTAACAAGCAGCTACTATCCTGTTTGTTGAAGTACAGATAGGATTTCTTGCAAGAAGATGTGCTTGTAAGTAGAGTAGAAAATCCAGTGTAGTTCCCATCCAACCTTGATAGCCATTTCTTTGTAAGAAAGTCAAAGAGCTTATTTTCTCGGACAAAAGGCTGGGCTACATAATCCTCAACTGGCATCCACTGAAACAGAAAGAAAAACCACATTAGAATGATATTGCTGCCTATTAAAAATCTATTACAAGTTTTCTGGTGCCAATGTCAGGATAGGTTATCAGCATTCAGCCTGTAGCCCTGTACTAACTTGAAAAGATTTCGATGAAGGATGCAAGCTAATTGTTAGAATGCTACTCAACAAGCAATTAGTCATATTGGTTAAAGATATAAAACCATTCATGACATGGTACCAGAATCTCTATGACTAAGTGGTCAGGAGTTCGATCCTTATCGCTCCATTCTTCACAATTAAATTGAATTTAGTACAAGGACTTAAGCTTTTGGAATAGTTAGTTCATAACAATATTTAGCAATAACTGACTGCCAATGGTCTTAAAACATATATACCTGAGCTGCCTCAATTTCTGAAGCCTGCTTCTTAATGTGAAAGGAATGAGGTTGCAACATGCAGGCAAAGAACAAATCTGATTTCTGGAAGAAAGTTTTGTGGCTTTGCCTGATACCAGAAAAATAAAGACAGTTAATACCATATACAAGGTTGACTTTGAAGCGGAAAATATGCAAATATACATGAAAATTCGATGGTTTTAGTGTAATACGCAGATGCTATTTTTCAGAGAACACCAAACATAGAGATCTATGGCAACATTCACACAGCATACTAGTTGATGAAATTAGTGTCTTACTCTTACCTGAATGCTAAAACTTCAACAAACTCTGTCTCTATCTGAAAGAACAATAAAAGCAGTGGGCTTAAACTTCAATAGGGTCTGATAATAGGGAATAGATAAACTATATATTGATTATGCTTTTACTTACCCCTGTCTCTTCTTTGACTTCTCTAACTGCAGCAGTACAAATATCCTCACCCTGCAAATGGAACTCAAATGAATCAAAAATTTTTTTTTTTTGAAAGTTTAATAATTGATCAATTGTCATTTTAAAACATACTTCATCAACAGCTCCAGTAGGCAACTTCCATACACCTGTGCCTTTGAATCTGCCATTGCTTTCCTGAACCACAAGCACCTACGAATGAGAACAAAACAATTTTATCAGTATAATATATTAAGAAACATGAATGGTCATTGCACAAAATACAAGACTTAAGCCAAGAAAAAACAAAAAAGCAGTATGATAACCACAGAATGAAGGCTGAGAATGACTCCAGGTTGAAGAGAAAAGGGAACAGTATGAAGAATGAAAAAACAATAACTCCACACTTTGGAAATATGGTGTTCACTCTAGTCCAAAAGTCCTAAAGTAGTCAAACAAAAAATTTGACCGCTGATTGTCTTGTGCTATTGAAGACTATTACAAACAGTTATTACAGATAGTAATGAAAACAAATAACTAAGATCTGGATTTCTGTCCTTTATTGTTTGTACTTAGTTGTTGATAAAATCCCAACTATGCACAAACTTAAGCCGAGTGAGTTTAGGTTTGATTGTTAATATTTATTTTTTTAAATCACATCCTTCCATGTGGACTTGTACTTTCTCATTTGAAGACCAAAATTGAGCTGTAATCTGAACTTCAGATGGCCCAAATATTATTCCATAATAGATTACCAGGTACTCCAAAAGCTTAAATGTTAAAAGACAGATATTTCTGGTGCTTCAGTAAAAAAAAATAAAAATAAACATAAAAAAATAAAAATAAAAATAAAAATTTGAATTTGAATTTTTGAAAAATGGAAAACAAAGAATGATTACCTCCCTCTTAGAATTCATGACAAAAGCACCTATACCCACGCGATGTGAAGCATTTGCAGGAAGGGTATCAGCAGTATTGGGAATCCAATTCACAAGCATCAAGTAATCTGGTTCAGCATGGTGATACCTAAATCCAGCCTGTTAAAAGGTGCATAACATGATCACCAGGCATGAGAATCATGACAAAATGGCTTCTTAGGATTCAGGCAATTTCTAACATATGCAGCAGAAAATGCTTGTCTCTACCTTCACCGCAGAGGCTACAAGATTTGAATGTTCTATGGGCAACTTGATCCACACTCCTCTCTTTCCCTGCAAGAACACATTTTGAACAATTCGGGTGGGGAGTCCAAATCTCACTAGGGATATAACAGTTCCTGAGCATGAGAAGTGTATTTTTACTTTGAAAATCTACCTGTTCCCTCCATTGTGACATCGAAGCTTCCAACAAAGAAGCAAAAACCAAGGAATCCATAGGCTCCTCCAGGTTTACAATAACTCCCCCATGTTGATCCTCAGCTGCTCTGAGTAATCCAATGCCTTTGCCTCCCACTTCCTCCTTCTTGGTCAAACAAGCTGCGGAGGCTGACATGAATGTTCTTGGGAAAAGAAAACTGCTCTTGAAGCCTAAAAGGGATGTCAAATTCACAATGGCAATGCTCAAATACAACTCAAAACTGGAAATGATAGTAAACAACCATATTGAAGAACTGAGTGAGCATGTGCCAACCCAAAATCTTACCTTCAGCTTCAGGGGTGCTACTGATAGAGCCAAGAAAAGCCCTCATTGGATGTGGAGGGACAGCAGAAGAAGATTTGAGGAACAATTTAGAATTTGCCAAAAGGCAAGAGCAAAGGTTGCAGGCCCTAAACCTCAGCATGAGAATCAAATGTGAGGAACACAAAAAGACAAAAGAAGAAAGCAAAGATTCTGATTTGTCTGCGAAACCCAGTTGAAGGAGAGCATCGAAGCTTGAGATTTTTATAGATAGGGTCAGCATGGCGCCAAGGGACAATTTCCGTGCAATATGAGGCTGGGACTTTGACTGGGTCTATGCCAATATTTCCATTCCTTCTGCGATAGTTGGAACCATGAAACGAACAAGAAAATGCTGGGCTAAAAGACAAAACATGGAGCAAAGGAACACCCGTTACCTATTCAGACATTCAAACTCGAGACGCACAAAAGCGCATGCGATTTTTACGTCCTTTTTTCTCAGGAGTTTCATTGGAAACGCGCTCCATAACTTATTATCGACCAAAGTTCCAAGGACCCAGTAGACCGGTCGCATGGGTCCTACTTCATTTTTGTTTTAATTTTTTGCTTTTATAAAAAGTTAACCACTCCCCGTTCTTCACGTGCAAGGATTTTGAGTCCCTTATTATTGATTGCTTCTTGTATGTTCCGTGCGAGATAAAAATAAGAGATAAATATTTTTTAATAAATTATATTTTTATTTTTTATTTTTATTTTTATACTAAATATACGTTTAAAGTTAATTTTTTTTGTAAGCCAATGTCTATTCCAGATATATCATGATAATATGGAATATCCTAATCTTATGACTATTTTTTTAAATAAAGATGTCATTTCCTTTTGATTTAGTTAATAATTATATTACATTAATTATTTTACATCTGTATCTTTTTAGGTCTGATTACTTTTGAATATTTATAAGTGCTTTACTCAATTTTGTAGATATGTGGCTGTTGAACTTGTCAACTGCGTGTGTGTATATATATATACACAAATAACAAACTCTTGGTATCTTCTTTTTATTAAAAAATTTTCGGCAGTTGCATTTGCATAATCCAAAGTCTTAATGGAGAATTGATCACAATTTTTTATGTCAATAATTAAACGCAATGTAATTGATATCAAATAAAAAAAATGAAGGTGAATGAAAAAATTCACAACAATTTTTTTTTATGATTTATGTTAGTGATATAGGCTAATAGCAGCCAAAGCTCTGGCTAAAAAAACAGCACCCAAATTTTAAAGAAAAAAAAGTAATAGAAAATGTGGTTTCAAACATTCTATAAACAAGAGTAAAAAGTGAAGGAAAAAGTTTTTAAAACAAAAAAAATCAATTTGCACAAAATAGACTAAATTTAACAAACAAAACTGTCAGTTAGGTAAAAATATTTTGACAAAATATTTGAACAAATGAATTGACTCTTAAATGAATAAATAGTTTTAATCATTTTGTCTCCTACAAAAATTAACAAACATTCTATTAGCAATTCTAAATGTATAGTGGTGCCTTTTGAGATTATCCGGAAAAGAACTTAATGATTTGACACAAAAACTACCTCAAGAATATTCTTTTCATATAAAATAAATTATTAACAAGAGTAAAAAGTGAAGGGAAAAAAAAGTAAACAACCTGCTATATATATGAGTTATAACGATATAAGGGAAAATAAAGTGCAATTCTTGGTATGGATAAATTCTGAGTTAAAATAACTAATATATAAAGCTGTGAAACTCAGATTGAAGTGATTCGAAAACAAGGTGAATGCTAAAATTTTGGGTTATTAAAATGACTATTTACTTGTCTAAAACAAGTAAGGAATGGATCTGGAACAATTTAGACAAAAAATGAGTTCTGAGAATAATGAAATGGGATATTTTGTATTGAGATAATAAAACTCACTACCCCAAGGAATCCAAAAACCTTAGAGATACAGAGTTGTGTACTCACCACTCTCTGGAAAGCTGGTTTATGAAATCTTCAACTCTACCATGTTGGAGAAATCTCCCATGACCCCACCTATCTCCTCGCCAATCTTTGATTAAACAAAGTCCCAAAATTATTTACACAGAAAATATGACAGAAAAAATTAACATGCTTATCAAATCTAAGATAGATAAATCATTTTTATCACTTTATTTCTTATATTCGATCACTTGTCTTAAATCTAATTAAGTTGAAAATTGATATTGTGAGCGATAGCATCTACCTGGAAGTTTGCACGGGTAGACATAAGGATTGTGTCTATTTGAGCAAACTTCAATAAACACTTTCATTACATTAACAATTCGTGGGTGATCAATTATTTTTTTAAACTCAACTGGTTCTTATTTAATTTCTCTCTTATTTTGTAGCTTGTTTATCTCTGTTACCATGAATATACTGCCTCTGTTATGAAATGAAATATTCCTGTCTGTTGGTTAGGAGTGGAAGTGTGTTAAATAAGCATGAAAACAATATTAAAAAAAAAATAGAACGGAGAGATTTAGTAAGAGTAGAGCTAAGAAGAAAGTGATTGAGGAGAAAGAGAAAGGAAAGAAGAATAATAGGAGGATAGAGGGAAGAGCATGCAGAAGTGGGAGTGAGAGAGGAAATAAGCTTTAGTGCTACATGAATTTGAGCTTCGTCCTTTTTTTTCTCAATTAGGTATATAGGTTTGATTAGCAATAGAAATAAAATAGTCAAATAAATGATTAAAAAAAAGAAAAGAGTTAATGTTCAAATAATTATTTTCGTTTGACAATAACAAATAGTGTCATCTTTTCAATCTTCCCGTTCTAGTTTACGAAGATGTTGAAGTTATGTGTCATTTTTGTTCTTTCATTTCACTAGATGTTTTATTTGATAATTGACATGGTTTTTTTTTACTTTTTCCAATGATGATTATCTTTTATTTATTTATTTATTTATTTATTTATTTATTTATTTATTTATAAATAATTTATTTACTTATTTACGTTTATTTTTTAGTCACTTAAGGTAGAATTTCAGCAAGCATATTTAGGTGATAACTAGGTTTTCTTTGTTGTAATAATAGCCAGATAATTAACTTTAATCCTTTTATTTAGTTGTACAACCCTTTGAAATTTGTATATAACTTTTTCACCTTTTTTTTTTCTAAAATAAACTTTTCACTGTAAAAGAGTCAATTTTTTTTTTGGTCACAAATAAATTTGTCCTTGGTCTCAATCAAAAGAAGAAAAAGAGAAAACAAGGTTCAAGTTAATTTTCAAATTCAATGCATTTGAACAAAAAAGAGAAGTGAATGTTTTCTATTCGTGGGAGTCCTATAATGTCATGAATTTATGGTTACTTATATAATTTAAAATTTTTGTAAGCATTACTCACGAACAAAAATGTCATGACACATTCATTAAAAAAAGAGGTAAGATTGGTAACCATATTTGATGAGTATCAATCCATCTTAATTCAAGGGGTTGACCTAAACAATGATTAAGGAAGTGTGCTCCCTGCACTGCTATTTGGGTTCAAACCTGACTCCTAAATATACATCATGCTAAAATATAAGTAAGTTTATAAGATCACTAGATGAAAGACTTAGTCTCAATTATCGCAAAAGCAAACTCGAGGATACATTTAATGTACCAAACAAGTTTCATTTAATATATCTACGCATGTGTATGTCAGAGATCGATAGTGATTTTAATTTATGCACATTATTTTTAATTTTGTTGTTATAAATATCTTTATAATTTTCTTTTATCAAAGGAAATGTGCATAAATTCAAATTATTATGTTTTTTCTATATATTTTGATTTTCTTCTATTTGTTCTGCAATTTTTTTCTCCTTATTATTTTTTAAATCAAATGTTTTGGTGAATGTCTTTTTTAATTTTTTGTTGATCTCCTCAATTTCTTACTTTATACATATGTATCGGAGATTTTTTCTTAAAAAAAAAAATCATTTTGTGATGTTTCTAGAAACAAAATGACTGAATATTTCTCGAAAACAAAACATTCCTAACTAACTTGTTGATTTGTGTTCTATGAACTATGAAGCATACTTTGAAATCAGATAAAGGTAATAAAAGTAATTGATTAGTCAATGATTGGCAATGTGTGCACTATTACAAGCCAAAGATTCAAAAACAAGGGCTTGACTATCTCTAAGGTTTATTTTTTCCTCTATTCAAATCACCAATAGCGTTGTCTTTACCCCCGAGCAATCCTGTGTAGTTTGTTCATTTTTTGAGATTGGTTGTCTTAATGGAGAAATTATTCTATATTTTTAGATTACTAATAAATGTATGTATGTTTCAAAAAATATTTTTATCATTGATAAATATATTTTGAATCCTTTTTAAGCTCTGTCGCATAGATGTATTAAGGGTGTAATATAATTAAATTCTTATCCTTCTTTATGTATAAATAAACTTTTAAACTTGACATGATTTTGTAGATTATTTTTTTTTCTTTTTCTTTCAATAAAAGAATTTTTTCAATAATTTTCTTACAAAGTAATTATAGTGATGACTCCATTTTTTTCTTTCAATTTCTTGTTGCCATTCCTTTACGGTGACATCTAAGGATGGTCGTGACAATATCTCCTCCTCCTTTCTATTTAAATATTAGCTAATCAAAACATAGGAAAAGGCCAAGCATATAATTAAGAGAGTGGTGTGACTACAGATGCCATATAATTACATTAATGTATCCATCATGCAACAACAACAAAAACAGAATCTGTGTAAATAAACGAGAGTCATTCGACACATATGGAGCATGAATTTGGAATCTGTGACTTATTGATCCATCAAATGACTATATCAAACAATCACAGTTAAGGAGGCGTACCTGGTTCCTGGAGTAGGACGCTATATTGGCTTCTCTCAAATTTCCTTTCTCTTTAATTTTGTAGCCCTAAGCCTAATCTGATTTTTTGTCCTTTAGCTTCTTATAGCAATTGTCTGTTCTCTCCCTTTTCTATGTTTCTCTTTTCTCTTTTATAGAGTTAATTTCATTAAGTCTCTTTAATCAAAATTTTCAATCATTGCTAATCAATTTTTTTTCAATCAATACAAATTTCCTTTAATCAATTTCCAATCAACATTGATTCCCCACAAATTAGGTTTTAATTTGATTTTCAAATGAATTCAAAATTTATATTCATTTATTGTCAATCAAATTATTTGGTAAATTAATTTTATTAATTAATTAACCCTTTTTATCTTAGGAGATTGGGTTCAGGTTTATTGGATTGTATTTATTGGGCTACTTTATTAAAAATGAGATTGGGTCAATAAGATTTTTTAAAAGAATTAAGCCTTGAGTTTGAATAATTTCTTATATTTTTTTATTTTTTGTTATTTTTAATTAAATTTCGTTAGTCCGAACAAAATATGTTGTTCACATATTGAATATGAAAGATTTTTACTCTCCAATAAAATTTTAAATTTGTTTAGAAGAGGTTACATCAACACCTAATATATTATGTGGTGTTAAATGACTTATAGAGTATTTAGATACGTCAGCACATGACATTACGTGACGTTACATAATTTGCAGGAGTCTTTGGACAAAGCCATGTCATACATAATTAATATAATGTGATGCTATACAACTTAAATGAGGTCAGGTCAAAACATAGGATAATGTGACAAATCTTTAAAGGAAGTTAAGTCAGCACATAATATGACGTAATACTACATAACTTAAAAGATGCGACGTCATCACATAAGATGACATGACAATCTATAACTTAATAAAACTTACTTTAATATTATTGTGTATAAATATCCGTATGCCACCCAAAAACAGTAACTCAAGGATGTACCAGGTGAGTGTGTGTGTGCGCGCGTATATGTATATATGTAATGTGTGTGTGTGTGTGTATATATATATATACACACACACACACATTACATATATACATCTATACATATACGCACGCACACACACACATATATATATATGTTGAAACATGTGATACTATTTTGATGATCATACATATTAAATTTAAAATAAATTAGATATTCATAAATGTGTAATCTAATTGTTAATATTTATTTATATTTTAAAAATTATATTATATGTTAAAATAAAATAGTGTAATGAAATATTAAATAATTTTTAAATTGTATGAAATTTTGTAAAATTGATATAATTCATAAGAACAAATAAGAACACTTATAGTGAAATTTGTATGAATTCTTGTTATTTGTTGGTCCAAATGATGAAGGGATAGCTTTCATCCAAGAGGATTAGTAAGATCATGAAAGAAGATATCTCGGTAACCCAAGCAAGAAACAATGAATGCTCCAGTTCTAGCCACAAGATGATGAAAAATAGAGTAGAACAAATATATGGACTATGTTGATTACTTGGAGGGAGAGGCTTCAAAATGCACCAAGACAGTGAGGATATTACTTTTGGGTTTTGAGGGCGTGTTGTCTGTTTATAATTACTATGCTTGAGAGATTTTTGTTTTTATATTTAAGAGGAGTTTGGTAAGTCGGCACTTTAGTTACCCAAATATTGGAAAAATAATTTGTATTTGAGTATGAAATATACGAAAAGTGTGAGACCCTCATACAGTTAGTCATGACATAATAAACATGAAAATTTTGAATGCTTTTACATACTCGTACCTAAATATATCTCACAAATAGATTTTTAACTACTTAAGAAATTTAGATGATCACTTACCAAACGCCTCCTTGATAGAGTTATTTTATTCTTTTTTTTTCATTAAAAAGTATGTTGGGTTATCCTTTGCTCCCCCGTTTTTTTTCTCCTTGCAATTATATAAATGAATAATGATTGAAGGGTTTAGGTCATACATTTCTTTTTTTTTTATTTAGTTCTTCTAAATTGAGAAGTGAGGAGTTATAACTGTTGATTGAAAAATTTATAATTAAAATAATAATAAAATATATGTATATATATATAACAAATTATAAGGTTATTGAAACTCACTTTCTTATTTTTTCATCAATTATAACTCTTTATTTTTTCTCTAAAATAAGCTCTTTATTTTAAAAAAGTCAAATCTTTCTTTTTTTGCCATGAATAAAGTTGTCCTTGGTCTCAATCAAAAGAAGAAAAAGAGAAAACAAGGTTGAAGTTAATTTTCAAATTCATTGCATTTGAACCAAAAAGAGATGTGAAATGTTTACTACTTGTTGGAGTCCTATAATGTCATGAATTTTTGGTTACTTATATAATTTTAAATTTTTGTAAGCATTAATGACAAACAAAAAAGTCATGACACATTCATTAAAATAGAGGTAAGATTGGTAATCATATTTGATGAGTATTAATTCATCTTAACTCAAGAGATTGGTCTAACTAGTAGTTAACGAAGTGTGCTCTCTATACTATTTAATTGGGTTCAAACCTTACTCTTAAATATGCCATGTTATTGTAGGAGTATGCCCTTAATAATATTCGGGGAGGGACTTGGTTTCAATTGACGAAAAAGTTGGCTCGAGAATATTTTGATTGTACCAAACAAAGTATCAATTAATCTTTTTATTTTATATATATATATATATATATTTTCTATGTGTGTGTGATAGAGATACTAATTTTAATTTATGCACATTATTTTTAATTTTGTTGGTATAAATATCTTTATAATTTTCTTTTACCAAAAACAATGTGCATGATTTAAAATTATTATTTTTTTCTATATATTTTTTATTTTTGTTCTATTTATTTTGAAAATTGTTTCTCATCATTTTTTAAATCAAATCTTTTCCTGAACGTCTTATTTTAAATTTTTTGTTGGTTCCCTCAATTTCTTATTTTACATACATGTATTAGTGATTTTTTCTTCAAAAAAATTTCATGTTGTGATGTTCCTAACAAAATGATTGAATATTTCTCGGAAAGAAAACAATTCTAACTAACTTCAGGGTACATTCATTTTTCATGGTTTTTAATCCATTTTCATGCTTTTTAATAATAATAAACAAAAGTTTTGCTTCTCCCTCTCTGATAGGGCTTATGCAAATGGGATCTCACCCACTGTGAGTTACAGTTTCTCAAGGAGAAGTCGAGTTCCAATGGCAGACATGCTAAAGGATCTCTGGAAAAGGTTATTGCTGATGGAGGAGAAGTCTAAAGGTGGTATTGTTGTCGAAGATGTTCAAAAGAACAGAAGGACCTTGCAAAATGCTTGGTGGGGAAAATAATTTATTCAAAACCGGTAAGCACTGAAGCTATGTCAAATACTCTCAAACGAATCTGGAGATTATCCGAGGATCTTGAAATTAGATCGTTAGGGGAGAACATTTTTGTTTTTTAGTTTGGAAATGTGAAAGATAAAGGGAAAATACTAAAGGGGCTGTCGTGGTTATTTGACAAGAACATTATAGTGTTTTAGAAGTATGATCCTATAGTGAGACCTTCTGAACTTGATTTCAGATATGTGGCATTTTGGATTAAGGTCTATGATCTTCCTATTGGGAACAATAGTTAAGAAAATCGGTGAAATAATAGGGGGTTTTATCAAAGCAGATTTTGATGAGGAAGGGAAAGCTTGAGGTCTGTTTATGAGAATTAGAGTCCAAGTGGACATCTCAAAGCCCCTTCGTGGGGGTATTTTCCTGGCTTTGCATCAAAGGGAAACAAAGAGATGGTACTGGATCAAATACGAGAGGCTACCTAATTTCTGCTACAATTGTGGCTGTTTAGGGCGTGAGAAAAAGAGTTGTGAAGGACCCATGGTGGAAGGGAAAAAATACTATGGTGATTGGATGAGGGTTATAGGTGATTCTAGGAGATTAAGTAGCCAAAGCCAAGATTCAGAATCTATGAATTCATCTTCAGGTAGAGACCCAAAAAAAGCTATCCCATCAATACTTAGACCACTTCACCTGCAAGATAGATGCACAGAAGAATCAGATGGCTCTAACAGGGGCCATTTTGCAATTGAAGAGTGGTGGATAAGGAGAGGGGCAGAATGGGTGAACTAGTAAAACTGTTCATACCAGAGAAAGGCACCCAAGGAGGCTGGAAGATACAAGTGTAGAAGCCAAGGAAGCCTTTTCCCAGGGAACAGTTAATTTGCCTAAAAAAAAAAGACAAAGGTAAGAGTGGTACTTGAAAAAAAAAAGCTAGATATGTAAAACCAATAGGGGAATTGATTATGGCTCCCCTGTATATTGGTACAAAACGAAGAAATGATGGTGGATCCATAACCTATGGGGTTGTTGAGGAGGATTGTGGGGTAAAGAAGACGAGGAGTAGATAGGATAGAGGATGACTCTCAACTGTTATTAGCGGCGACAAGTATCTAGTCCCGCTGGAAGCAATGAAAATCCTATGCCGGAACTACTGAGGGCTTGGGAAGCCTCGGTCAGTTAATGGTTTAGGCCTTCTTATAAGGCAACAAGTTCCCGATCTTGTTTTCCTCTGGAAAACAAGGCTGTTCAGTACTGAAGTATGCTCGAAGAAGTCAAAATGGGGTTTCAAAAATGCAATAGAGGTAAACTGTGGTGATCATCAATCAGGGGGTCTAGCAATTCTTAGGAAGGAAGATATTTCAGTGCATCTACAATCATACTCAAAAGGCCATATAGATTTAATTATAGATAATTTTGAAGGTAGTGGTCCATGGAGATTCACAGGGTTCTATGGCAATCCGAAAACGCATCTCAGGAGATAATCAACAAAATTCTTACCTTGGTTAGTAGTAGAGGATTTCAACAAAATTCTTTTTGAAGATGAAAAAGTGGGAGGAAACCCCAGGAGCCAATCGCAAATGGATGATTTTAGAGCAGTTCTGGATGGGTAATATTTTCAAGATTTGAAATTTGAAGGAAACAAATTTACATAGGCAAGAGGGAGACCGGGTACTAATATCATACAAGCTAGACTTGATAGAGCAGTGGCTAACCAGGAATGGAAATTATTTATGAAATGGAAAGTGGTGAAGCACCTTTCGTCATCGGTGTCAGACCACTCTCCTCTTCTGATTTGCTGTTCTAAAAGTATAGCTGCCAGAGCCACTCATGCACCAATGAAGAGATGGCATTTTGAGCAAATGTGATTAAGGCATCAAAATTGTGAAAAAGTGGTGCAAGATGGCTGGAACTCATGGGCTGGATAAGCAAATCTAGCAACAGCCCAATCTAAGATCAACAGAATAGAAAGAATTTTGAAAAAGTGGGGTAAAAGAGAATTTGGAAATGTATCTAAAGAGCTAAGGAAGCTTCAAGACCAGCTGGAGGAAGTCAACAAACACCCCCTAACCCAAGAATCTTTGGTAATCAAAATCCAGTTATTAGACGAAATCAATGAGCTGCTGGCTTGAGAGGAGTTGATGTGGAAGCATAGATCAAAGGTGCATTGGTTAAAAAAGAGGGATAAAAATACTGCTTTTTTTCATGGAAGAGCAGCAACAAGAGAAAAAAATACTGTGAAGAGACTCTAGAACGAATATGGTATTTGGTGTGATGAAGAAGTGGAAATAGCGGGTATCGTAGTAAAATACTTCCAAGTAGGTCTTCTGATCCCCCTGTCATTCTTGAAGTCATGGAGACAATCACTCATAGGATCAGTGCTGATATGAATTCTCAACTCACTAAAGAATTTACAGTAGAGGAAGTCAGAGTGGCCATAAACCAAATGTTCCCAACCAAATCTCTAGGTCCAGATGGTACACCCCCTCTTGTTTATTAGAAATTCTGGCATGTTGTGAGAGAAGATATTAAAAATTGTATTCTCAATTATTTAAATGGGGGAGGCCTTCATTAGAGATATTAATTATACCCATATTGTCTTAATCTCTAAAGTGAAGAACCCAGTGGACATGTCCCAGTTTAGGCCAATAAGCCTTTGCAATGTACTATACAAAATCATTTCCAAAGTGTTAGCCATAGGCTTGAGGAGCTGTTGCCTACAATCATATCTCCCTTCCAAAGTACATTTGTACCTAGTCGCCAAATTACTACAACATCTTGGTGGCTTATGAAATCCTTCATGCATTTAAAGGTAGAAGGCAAGGAAAAAATGAGTGGATGGCAAATAAAACTGGACATGAGTAAGGTTTATGATAGGATGGAGTGGATTTTCTTGAAAAGAGTTATGAGACAAATGGGTTTTGAAGAAAAATGGACAAATCTGATAATGGATTGTGTTTCAACTGTATCCTTATCCATTATTTTGAATGGGAAGATGTATGGTAATTTTACCCCACAAAGAGGAATCAGGCAAGGTGACCTTTTATCGCCTTATCTGTTTATCTTAATTGCGGAAGCTTTTTCATGTTTACTGCAAAGAACTGAATGCAGCAACCTTATCCACAGGAGTAAATCTTGCAGATTGAGCCTCTCTGTCTCACATTTGTTTTTGGCAGATAACAGTCTTCTTTTTGTCAAGGCTAAGGAGAAGGAAGCAAATGAGTTGGCCAACATCCTGGATGTCTACTGTCAAGCCTCAGGCCAAAGAATAAATTTTCAGAAATCCTCAGTATTCTTTAGCCCCAATGTACATGATCAGATTCGAAGCTCAGTCATGGCAAAATTTGGAATTACAACGCAAGCCCTCAATGAAGCCTACCTCGGATTGCCAACTCATGTGGGGAGATCCAAAAATAATTCTTTTCAGAGCATCAAGACTAGAGTCTGGAAAAAGATCCAGGGTTGGAAAGAAAAGCTAATGTCAAGAGCTGGAAAGGAGATTCTTTTGAAAGTAGTGACCCAGGCAATACCAATGTACTCAATGAGTGTCTTCAAACTACCTTCATGCCTTTGCCATGAGCTTGCCATGATGATGAGTAGGTTCTGGTGGGGATCTAATACAAATGACAAAAAGATTCATTGGCTCAAGCGGGAAAAAATATGCTCAGAAAAAAAAAGAGGGAGACCTAGGGTTCAGAGACCTTGAGGCTTTCAACTTAGCCCTTTTTGACAAGCAAGGATGGAGAATTTTAAAGGACCCTCTCTCACCCCATAGCCAAATGCTAAAAGCTAGGTACTTTCCAAATTCAACCTTCCTTCAAGCTGAGATGGGTACAAAACCCTCCTTTACTTGGAGAAGTATCTTAAAAGGTAGGAAATCACTCATGAAGGGAATTAGATGGAAAATTGGAAATGGTCAACAAGTAAATGTCTGGACTGACCCGTGGTTCCCCACCCCGTGGTCTTTCAAACCGATTATCCCAATTCACCCGGATTTAAAGGAAATTAAGGTGTAGTCCTTATTAACCCCATTACCAACTGTTAGAACAAAGGGCTGCTAAGTGAGATTTTTCTACAACTGCATCCTAGTCCCAATGAGACAGGGGAAAGACACCCTGCGCTGGGACTACACCCCTAAGGGCGAATTTACAGTTAATAGTACTTACAAGCTTGAATTGTCATGGAGGAGGGAGGCAAATGCTAATGGTGCCAACGTATCAGAAGGGGGACAAAATATTTGTTGGCGTAGCTTCTGGAAGGTGAGCCTCCCAGAGAAGATCAAGATATTTGGGTAGAGATCCATTCTTGACATTCTTCCCACTAGAACCAACTTGTTAAAAAGGAAAATTGCCTACTCTGAATTGTGTCCTCTGTGTGGCAATAAACCGGAAAGCATTTTCTACTCTCTCTGGGAATGCCATTATGCTGAAGAAGTTTGGAGTAAGGTAGGCCTTCCAAAAAGCATAAAACCAGTCCATACAAGGAGTTGCAGGGACTGGTTTGACCAACTATTGACAAATCAAACAAAGAGCCTCTTCAAATGGGTCCTAACTATTTGCTGGTTCATCTGGCATAATAGAAACATGTCCTGCATAAAGGAAAAGGGAAACAAGCAGTGGAAGTGTTAGCATTTGCAGAATCCTTCTTTAAACACTGGTGTGAAGTAGGTAATTTTGAGAAAAAACAAAAAAGTTCCTACGTCAAAACAGCAGAAATCATCTCTTTCATGGAAAGCTCCCCCACATGGAACTGTCAAAATTAATGTAGATGTTACAGCTTTTAGAAACCCAGGAAAAGGGGGAATTGGCTACATAGCCAGAGATTGGCTAGGAAATTTCAAAGGATGTGTTGTGAATCCAATTGATTTTGTCAATAATCCTACTGTTCAGGAAGCATTAGCAATGCGGGAAGCTCTAAGGTTTGCTGCTTGCAGAAGCTGGTCTGATATAATTGTGGAAAGTGACTGCCAAAAAGTAGTTATGGATTTGAATGGAAACTATTCTGATTGATCAGAGCTAGGTTCTATCTATAGAGATATATAGGAACTCAATTTGTTTTTCACTTCTTGTAGTTTTGTCTTTTCTTCTAGAAAGACTAATGAAGGTGCTCATAGATTAGTTCGAAGAGCACAAGATGTTTATGAGGATTGCTGCTAGTTGATAGATCCTCCAGCCCTCCTTGCTGATGTAATCTATTTTGTTTTCCTTGTTTAATGGATTTCCTTCTTTTCCTCACAAAAAAAAACTTTGGGATATATTCAAATGCGTTATTCAAAAAATAACACATCGTTCGTTGTTACACTGATGTTTAATAAAATTACAAATATTTTTAAATAAAATTATAATAGTACAAAATAAAGTTACAATGTAAAGAGTTTTAAAAGTTTTAAATTTCTAATTATTTTTATTTTAAAATATTATAATTTTTGTACAAAATATTGATAACTTTTTTAAAAATTAAACAATGTATCGTATTTTGAATAATGTGGCCGAGTGGTGCCTAACCTCTTGATCTATGTTGACTAAGCATACATTGAAATCATATTAACGTAATTAAAGTAATTGATTAGTCAATGATTGGCAACGTGTGCACTCTCCGTGTGTTACAAGCCAAACATTCAAAAAGAAGGGTTTGACTATCTCTAAGGTTTATTTTTTTCTCTATTCAAATCACCACCGTGTCAATTTCACTCATTATTTATTCAAAAATGGAACCTACACAATCATGCAGTGGTCGGTAATCCTTATGGAAAAATAAAAGGTAATTTCCCCAAACTAGAAAGAGCCAATACATGTTAAAGGAGTAAAGGTAGTTTTGGAATAGCTAATTAGTCATTTATTCTCATTCAAAGTCAAACCAGGGAGGGGATTTGAGATAACTAATTTAAAATTCGTCTTCAATTTTTATTGGAGTTTTAGAAAAATAATAGAAAATTTAGAAATAAATTAACTTTCAAATGAATTTATGCCATAAATTTAATTATGCAAACTCACAAAGTGCTCGCGTAGTAAAAATAAGATACGTTTTTAAATATGAGAATTGCAATTCAATCCCTACGAGTCGCATATTATGAGAATGATCATACTATTATCTCTCTCGATTCAAAAAGATTAGATATATAGAATGGTTTAAATGGGTCGAATCATATAAGAATACTCTTAATTCAAAAAAAATTAATTATGCATAGAAAAAGATAGTGCAAATTGTTAGATAACTTTTGTACCCAAAGAAATTGTTAGATAACTTTAACAGGACTTAGTTTACTCATTAAATAAATAAAATAAATGATTACATAGAAATATACTAAAAGATTAAATAAAATATTTACAAATTTCGGAAGCTTACTTAGAGTAGTTTCAAAGTGAGAATCAAACTAATCTTATGAATGATGGAGGATTGTAATCTTATGGATCTGGTTGTTGTGGGAAACCATTTCACTTGGCATGGAAGACCACAGGGCAGAAGGCTTCTTTCCAAGCTGTTAGACCATGCTTTGGGGGACTTAAGTTGGAGAACTAATTTCCTAGACCGTGGAGACTCATACCCAAGACTACATGGTACTGGATCTTAAATTGAATTTTGAACGTATGAGATCAGTTGACTAGAGATATTTTAGGATGTCAAAGTAAATGGGGGATTTACATTTTGGAGATTCAAATCTGTGTTGGCGAGAACTTAGGTCGATTAGGTTATAAATTATAGGCGGCTCATGATCAGTTGGGCCAATACTTATGGAACGGTCTATTTTTTTATTCATTTTTTTTTATTTTCTTTTTCACTTTTTTTTCCTTCCATTTTTTTCTTATATCTTTTACCATCTTTGACAATCTTCTTTGACGTCAATTTCTATACAGTAGCTTTTTCTTTTTTTCATATCGCCAATTTATTAAAAAAAATGTAACAATAAAAGAAAGAAAGAAAAAAAAAGCACTAAAACATAATAAAGCATTCATTGAATCATCCAGAGGAATTAAAGTAATTGAGTAGTCGATGATTGGCACTGTGCGCGCTCCATGTAACTCAAGCCAATGAAGTGTTTGACAAAAAGATGGAAAGTTGAAAGCCGCTTTCGGCTTACAATGACTGTAGGGTTTATTTTTCCCTCCGTTCAAATGGCCTTTTATTGTTTATGTATTTCATAAAATCTACACATGCAATCATACAGTGGTAATTCTTATAGAAAAAGAAAAAAAATATTATTTTCAAACTAGAAAGAGCTAATACAACATAAAGGAGTCTGATTGACGTAAGGAAAAAAGTATTGGAACGGGTAAAACATATTTTTATTTTTTTAAAAATATATCATTTATTATTTTCGTCTCTTATAAATTAATTTTATCGATTCAATCCCTCAAGTTTTAAGTTACTAATAAATTTTATTCTTATATTCTTTTTAATTTTATTAATTTAATTTCTCAAAAATATCAAATTATTATAAATTCAAAGTTTAAGAGATTAAATTAATAAAAATTAATCTTTAAAAAATTAAATTAATAAATAATATATTTTTCAGAAATTAAAAATATGTATTACTCTAAAAAATATGTTAAGTATGTAGTCTATCTTAATATACACTAACATTGAATCTCACTGTCATGAGAGGTAACTAATTAAAAAATTTAAAAGTCATTCTCAATTTTATTTAAGTTTAAAAAGAATAATTGAAAAAATTATTTTTAAAAAATAAATTTGCCTTTACAATAATATTAAATTCAAGAGTCTAATCATATACAAAAAATAATGCAATTTAATCTTAATGCACTTAGGATACACCCACCTCAAGATAGTTATTCTAAATATAGTTGTGCAAATTGTTAAATAACTTTAATTGTACTTAACTAGAGTGTGTGCTTGTGCGATTAAAGGATATAAATTAAATATAATAGTTGATTATAAATGAAATATTATCATATAAAAGTTTCAAATAATTATTGTAACTTGATTTTGAATTCAATAAATTTTAATAATCAAGAGATTAAACTTTATCTTCGCTGCACTTTATGAGGATATAAGTATGAATTTTTTCATTTAATTAGTAAAGAGATAATAATTACACCATTAATTAAAAAAAATCACTCGTCTTAGTCCGATAAATTTATGTATCTTAATGTAGGGGAAACATAATTTTATAAGTCATAATATTTTCATTATGATCATCATGTTGGTATTCTAGTATTTGAAAAATTCACAACATTTGATCTAAATGAAATTCACATAATACTAATAATAAAAATTCATTGCTTTTATTGTTTCAGTAAGTTTGGTGTGGTCATAAATTATGTAGATCACAATGCATCTGTTTCCATGATTAGATAGCTTCATTTTAAATTTAAAAAATTTTGATAACAAAGTTTGTAGCTGCTAAAAAGGAAAACAAGTAGGAACCCTAATTTTTAATATTCTTGGATTTCATGTGAAATAGCTCAAATACCTTGAAATTTGGCTATGAAATCCACTATTTAGCAGTAGCAAAAATTAATAGAAAATAATTTGTACAAAATTCTAAGCAGCAATATCATATAGTCCAATATTAATTAAATAAATGAAATGACAATCATAATGTCACAAGATACTCCTCCACATGATAAAAAGAAACAAACTTAAAAACTTTGTACAAAATTTAGCATCAGCAAAAATCAATAAAAAATAATTTGCACAAAATTCTAAGCAGTAGTATCAAATAGTCCAGTATTTATTAAATCAAAGTATCATCAAATACCCTCTTTAATCAAATAGCAAAGATTGAATTTTTCGTAAGATAGTTCAAGGAAAAATTTAAGCAAGTTTATAGAAAGGACATGAATAACTAAATTCATCTTAAGGTAAGACAGTGTGAAGAACTAAATTTTGTATTAGAGTATCATGAAAACTAAAAAGGTTAAAAGTCAAAAAGATATCTCTCTATAATATAAAAGACAAATTGAGTATAATTCTACTTTCTTTTCAACTAATTAAAAAGAAAGGCAAACTCATATGTGATTGAAGAATTAATCATTGATACGGTATTAGGCTAGAAAGCCAAAATTTGCATAATTATTTTTAGAGACAAAATTGAAAAAAAAAATGGGAAAAAGAAAATTGAAAATCATCTCAAGCCTAAAAAGTTTCAAACTTTGAATTCTTTCATTGTTCTTTTGACAATATTAGCAAACATACAAAGAAAAAAAAGAGAAACACTGCAACCATTGCGATGAAAAAAGATCTTCTTAGTGACAATTTTGCATATAACATCGATGCTTAAGAGTTCAATCTCAAGCTAACAACAAAATGAACCTCACTTTTTATCTATTACTATAATGATTATTTAGGTAAGTTGAAATGACAATCAAAATGTCACAAGATATTCTTCCACATGATAAGAAGAAACAAACTTGAAAACTTTAAGATTGCAATATACGTTTTTTCCATAACTTCTCTACTAACTTCAAAATTTCAGAAATATTGTCAAAATTTAAAGGTGGAATTCTATATATGCAAGTGAGTTCACCTAGAAGGTATTATCTCAATGATTTGCTACCTTTTTTTTCTATTTTTTTGCCTAAGGAAGTAAGGGAGGTTGGAAGAAAGATAAAGCAATTCTCATATTACTCAACTTTCATTCGGCAGAAAATATAAATAGATAGAAGTCAAACAAAAACTCAAGATCATACACAATCAAAATTTTGAATAACCGATTATGTAGAATTTGCATACTTAGAAAATGAGTTCCATCATGATATCATTCTCACACTATTGCGTTGTTCTTGCTGGCAGGAGTCGCTCATTGTCCCACAAAAACAGAATCCAAAATCTGGTGTTGTTACTGAGCGATTGGACGGTTTCCTTTGGCTTCTTGGTTGACTGAGTAGTGGCCGTTTGCATACCGCAAATTCAGGGGCAAGGCATTCATAGCTGCCGCACAACCGGCACAAGCATTCACAAACATTCTCTTTTCTTCTCAAACAATAGGCGATCCAAAGGCAATTCCATGGGCCAATATTACTCCTTTGAAAGCTGCTACAGATGAATGGTGCCACTTGGACATACGTATGGGTGATATAGTTGCCTAGCCCACTAATCTTGGATGGATGATGGGTCCTTGGCCAATATATGCATCATTGATTAATGGAGCTTCAATGGCTTTGTATAATGGTTCACCTCTTGGGCCTGGCTTTGCCAAGTTTGTACAGGATGCTAAAGTAACAATGCTCAGCGTAATTCCAAGACTTGTTTGGAGTTGGAAAAGTGCAAATTATGATTGGTCTGCTATTCGTTGCTTTGGCTCCCCTAGAGAAGCATCCAATGTCGATGAATACCTTCAGCTAATAAGGAGAGCTAACTACAAGCCTATCATTCACAAAATTCCTAGAGACAATCCTGTTCTTGCCTACTTGAATGTTGGTATCTTGATTAAGCCAAATGGTCTCTCCATCATTCTTCACAAAATTATCTTTTACCTCCACAAGATAAAGGCACCAGCTGAGTCAAAAATTGCTTTACTATTTTTCGTT
The DNA here is from genome assembly GCA_019955255.1 of Castanospermum australe. Lineage (NCBI taxonomy): Eukaryota > Viridiplantae > Streptophyta > Magnoliopsida > Fabales > Fabaceae > Castanospermum > Castanospermum australe. Next base: position 661,603 of record NSJW01001025.1, on the reverse strand, counting down.
ATTGATCTACACCTTGAGGACAAGGTGTGTATCATGGGGATGACAATGGTAGGAATGAGTAATTGTATAGGAATATTCTAGAAATGTGTGTGTTTGTTAGTATGTAAAGGAGCGTGTGTCTGTTAGCTGTGCATGAGTGTGAGAGTGGGTTAGTTGGTTAGATCCAAAAATATAGGGAAGTAATGCATTACGGAATTGCTATAAATGTTTCTTCAGGAAAATGAATGAAACAAGCAGTTATTGATCCAAATTTCTTCCTCTTGCTACTTTGGAGGTTTCCTTGTCTCCAAAGCGATTGTTCCCCGTCCCTTCCCTATCACATCTCTTTCCCTAACAATTTGGTAGTTTCATTGAGATTCACAAAATCTATTATGTGCTAGTAGCTTGGAAACATGTAAATTAAAAATTTCTCATTGCCATCGGGAAGCAATGGAGACAAAATATGACTACCACATCTTCTAATGTGTAAACAAGGACGAGTGACCATAGTTAACAAGTAAAATACAGGTGCCGACACGAGTTCAAGCACAAATCCTTAGCAAACATTCATTCCATTGTACCGCTTTGCTATTATAAACCATAGGGGCCAATCAAATTTATAGTTTCAATCACAGTCATGGAACCATAATCATAAAAGGGAACGCAATTATTGAGCACAAGAAGCATTAAATGGCGTTCAATACATAACAAACATTATTGGGCATTTTTTAGATAGCACATACAGAATTCATATCACTCCCATGGGTGAAAGCTTGAAATCGAATTAACCTACTATTGTCAATTGACCCAATAAAACCAAAAGGAAATAGAGGGATGTACCAACGAGAATGCCAAGATAGGATCAATAATGGCACCAGCACAAGAACAAAGCATTAAGTTCAAGGAGCTACCTCTCTATTGCGGTCAGAATTGTTTGTTGCTAACAGAATGCCTGAGTGCTATTGTTCTTGCGCCTCGACGTTTTCTGTCAATCTTGGTCCTCTCTCCCTCAATTCAGAGGATGCCGAGATGGACGATGTGAGAGCAAAGCGGTGAGATCTGCGAGTCGTGAAGCAAGAAGGCTAAACCAGAGGAGAAATCTAAACAACGTGAGACAATGGGAACTGTTTTCTCGATTTCCACAAACGGTGCTAAATTGTTCTTCCTTCAACCTTGAGACCTTCCTCCATGGCAGGAAGTGACCTCCGTGCTCCAAAGCTTCCCTCCCCGACGGAAATGTTAGGTACCCAGAATCTCTATCATTCCCTCTTAAGCATTTCCGCGTTACTTTTAATCAACGGAGTGATCTTCGTGTATTTGAATACTCCCTCGTTATCAGTATTAAGGTCTCTCGAATTCTTACAAATTTTTAAACTTCACAAATCTACTACCTATATTTATTACCTATATATGCATGCAAGTCCTGCGCTAGATACGCGTCAATCACTGGAGAAATTTTGTCCTCCTTATCTTTCTCCTCTTTCCGTGCATTCTTTCTCAAGCCAAATTTCAAATTCGTTCTCTTCCAGCTCCTCTCCCTCACTTGCTCGTCATTTGTTTTTTCGTAAAACTTGCTTTCTATTTCTGACTGAGTTTTGAGTTCTCATCTCTTTCTCCAAACAACAACTTGATCTCTTTCTAATGGCAAGCACTCTCAAGTTTTTTCGACCCACCATGATCCCAGCCTCTGTTTCTTCGAATGGTCGACGAAATCAGCAACAACCTAAAAGGAGAAGGCGAGCTAAGCGTCAGAGTTGGAGCCCGAATTGGTTCGACCCAGACTATGGGTAAATTTTCCAGCTCTATTACCGATTTGTTCCTTGCTTTTGAGTATTCACCAAGATTCTAATTACAATAGTAGAAGTAATCTATTTGCCATTTTAGGAACGACATTTCTACTCTTCAATTTTGTACGAAAACCAGCTTTTTTCTTCTGCCGAGCTGTGTTTAAATGGGTAGATTTTGCTGTGATTGGCTTTTCGTCAGGGAGAATTCCTTTGTATACTCTACGCCCTCTGCCTCTCGGCAATTTAGGAGTAACCATTGTCAATGTATGTTTTTCTTTTCTTGGTTTTTTTGTTCAATTGCTCAAATATTACTTTCTTACTATTGTTTGTAAGTTTTAACAAGGTAAATCTAAAAATGAAATATAAGATTGTTATTATTATTATTATTATTTTTTAATTTTGGCTTCAATTCAATAAGGCTATCCATGCTTTTTATCTCCTCATGAATGGATTTTGATTTCTTTTCATTGTTCTCAATGGAAGAACTATTTGTCCGGATTAAGAAAGTCTTATTTAAAACTATTCTTTGATACTGCAACAATTGATGAATGTGAAGAGTGATTTAGTGCGAGTAGTTGAAAGAAATCAGGTGAAGTCTTATGTTGCAAAAGCCTACCAGTCATTATTTTTTTCTTTTTTTTTTTTCCATTTAGTTAATCATTTTTATACAAGTATAATGTGTTTTCTCCTTCTAAACCTCATCCCGCATTTTCTACCTCTCACAAAAACATTATTGTTCATGGTCTCTCTTGGCTGTGTTTCTTCATTCAGCTCAAATCAAGAAGCTTATTTTGGGCAATCCGGGCATATTCCATTCTGTTCAACCTACTTGGTTGAGGTAAACATTCTCTTGACTCACTTTGTTGATTTGAATACTATCCACTTTGATCAGCAGCTTCTTGCGCCTTCTTCTGTGTATTAATTTTTAAAGTTACATATGATTTACATGTTAATTACACTTTAGCAAAATAGTCAAACTGCAAACAGCCTTGATAGCATTGTTGTACAATGGTATGGTAAGTAGATACTGGGTTAGTTGTTGAAAATTTAGCTATAAAAGTATCAGTTATAGGTGTAGAATTTGTCTAATATTGGCTTCACATGCTCAATTTTTCTTGCAGGATATGAAGCCACAGATTAAAGTAAGGCTAATTCTTATATGCGTTTTTTATGTCTAACTTAGTAAACTTTGATAGTGTGGTGGGGTTGGGATTTTGTGTCTTGAACATTATTGTATTATTGATACTATATTAGAGACCTTTTCCTAGTATTTTTGCATGAAATTTGACAATTTTATTAATTTTCTTTCCCCCCACTTTTCAAATGGCTTGCAGCAATGAAATTATTTATCTTTGTTGGCTTCCATGGATTTTGTTTAATTTTTACATCTAGGTAGTGTAAGGTGTAAGCTATCACTTATTGCCAAGCCTATAATGAGCAACATAAGGTATGAGTGAATGAACATGTCATGGAATCACAGAACCATTTAATGTTTCAGGCACTAATACCATATGTTATATGTGCAGTTTATACCGCATAGAGTTTAATAATATTTATTGAAATATATTTTTTGGAGGGCTGTAACTTGAAATTTCCTTGGCTGAAACAAGAAATTAACCATGTTCATTACCAAATTAATTTTCTGGCTGCTTAGTTCAGTAACTTTTAAGTCAATTTTATGACTATGATGTGATGCCAAATTAATTAAAGGATTGCCATCTACTTATATCCTTCTTAATTTATTACTAATATATAAAAGAATTACTATATAAAATTTTGGTTGGGTGCTATTATATTCATTGTGATAATTATATATCTCAATTCAAGCAAAGAGAACATGGTATATACTGATATTTTAATAATTAAGTTGAGCATAGAAGTATTTGTTTGGATGAGAAAGTTGACACGCTTGGTATATACTGATTTTTTTGTGAGAAAATGCAAGACAATGATGAAGGTCGCTTCAATTGCTAGCTAGCTGCATGTGGACTTGGGTACCTTTTATGAGTAAAAGCACCGGAACTAAATGTGATGTTCTTAGAATTGTTTGCATAGTTGTTTTATACTTTTATTTCTTAGTTACAGGTTTTTGGGTTATTGCGGAGCAAGTTTGTAAAAGACTGAAATAAAATTCTATAATATGTTTGGCAGTAAGTTATTTTGGTATATGACATTTTGTCTCAGTTGTTTTTTATTGGTGTCTTGCATATATAATTTGCTATTATTTTTTGTTAGGTATAGGATTAAACTTAGGGTCATAGATGAAAGTGATAGTGCCGCATTTGTCTTATTTGATCGCGATGCAAGTTATCTTTTAAAAAAGTCCTGTTCTGACATGATCAACCAGACTCAAAAGGTAGTAATTTGTGGTTTTGTGTGCTTACAAAATTGATTGTGTGTTTTCCTTTAGAATCTGATTACCTAATACATTACTTGAGTTAGTGTGGAGCTGGGTTAGACTATCCTGCTGAGTTTGATGAATGGATTGAGAAGACTTTTCTATTTAAGGTTGAAACTAAGTGTAATTCCAGTTCGCAATTTGAGCCTTCATATTGTGTGAAGGCGTATTTGTGATGATGAAGCAATTATCACCTTATTTCAGCTTGATGGATCTGCTCTCACACCCAAGGAGGTTGATTATATTTTGCTCTGTTATTAGGTTTATTACTAATTTGTTTATGGTTTGGGTTATAATATTTGTTGTTGGTGTGGTTGATAATTGTAGGCTGTCTTCACTCCTGGATTTTCTGATTCAATCCTTAATGTGGGTTCTCTGAGTTTCCAGATTTGCATTCTGTAGTTGGGAAGGTAGTTAGTGTCATATTTAGGTTTCCATTGCTGTATGTTATTGTTTTATTATGTTTTAATTATTTCTTCTTATGTCCATGTAGGATTTGAGGACTGAGATTAGTGATAGTGCAATTTGTCTTGGTTCACAACCTGAGAATTTTGATAAAACTGTGACTCCTGCTAAAAGGAGAATTGATGAGGCAAATGGTTCTGCAAGTGGTGAAGAATCTTGCACAAAGCTTAAATGAGGTCAAGATTGAGAAGGAGTAAAGCTTCGAGGAGATGAAGTTGGTTTTCTTTTTTGAGGATTTTGTTGTTTAGCTAGGAGGTTGTTGGTGTATGGTTGCTTGCTGCAATATTTCGGTTTTGCTTTGTGCAATATTTTGGTTTCTGCTTTGTGTAGTTTGGATGGGACCGTTGGGATGGATGTTAGTGTTTTGGTTAAGTCCTGTTATTGGCAATAGGGATCTGCATTTGAATGGTTGTGTTTGATATGCTCCATATATGGATGCTCGGTGTTAGTTCATGAATATTGAAATGTTGGATGCTCACTGTTGACAGGGGTGTTGTAATGTGATATATACATTATCAATAGATATTTTGAATAACAATCTGATTGTGTCTATATAAAATTATTATTTACTTATGGAGTACCTAATATTTAGCATTAAGGGAAATCCAAATTATGTGTTGGCTGCATTTTACAGAATAGTTACAAATTACAAGTGGTAATGTCAGATTTGGGGTGTTTGTATGATACAAGTATTAATGACAGGTTTAGGGTGTTGGTATTTGTGTATTGAATTGTTGAAGATTGGGGACTGTGTTATTAGATTCCCAGCATGGAGCTGGGAGGTTATCTGGAATTAGCATATGTTGTGCGAGATCCAGTTGGATGGTTTTACTTGCTATATATTTGGCTCAAGAACTAATATTCATTTTGGTATTGTATTCCTCTTTTGCAGATATCTGCAATTTCTAATTCAAACAACAATAAATGAAACATGCAAACATTAACAATAGTATGTGATAGAAACAAAATTTGTTCAATTGATCGTAAATGATGTGAACGTGAGTGGTACTATCTTCAGGATCCAATTGCTCAATTGTGTAGGGGTCAATATCTTATATAGCATTAAGGTGTTTGCTCCTAGAAGTAAATTTGTTCCCAATATAGTAGTCAAGAGTTCCTTCATCCCTATCATGATCTTCCTATTTTGTGAGTGCTGCACATGTTAAGATTGTTCCGTTCCTTCAACTCTATTCAACAGGCATAAGGGTTAAGGTGCATGATCTTTTGTTTTGTTTTGCTTTTCAGTTTCTTTACTATAAACATAAAAATTATTTTTTAAACTGTTGACATTTAACCACTCTTTAAATGTTAAATCACATTCCAACTGCTTAAGTGTGGTGGTTTAATTGTTGATTAATTAACAAGTTTTGTTTTTTTTTAAATTGAGTATAACCAGTGTACTTCTAGATGAAAATAGAGAAGTTTATATGAATATATGGATTGAAGGTGATGTAAATTATTTGATAATTAATAGGTTAAAAGGAAAAGATAGATAATTTATGAGACTAAAATGACATTTATAAATCCATATTCACAATTTTTGTTATATGTAATTTATGATTATGTGTATAACAAAAAACATATACCTAAGATGGTCTAATGAACAATAGATGATATAACAATTGAGTGATTGAAGGTTAACTGACGTTATATTATAGTTGAATGCTATTGAAATAACATGCAAAACAATATTTGTTGAACGTTAAAACATCTAACTACGTGAGACCGAATATGGAGTAAATTTGCTTCAAATATCAACCCAACTATTCAATATATCACTGGAAAATTGATTAGCTTTATTACTAATTGCACTTATATATGGGTCATAAAAATTATTGCACATACTCACTTATATATATATATAATATCTTATAGAAAAGTAACAAATCAAGTGAATATAGGTTGGCAAAAAAATGTTAAATAATTTTTTGGCATAGCGCTTATAACCTTCAGGAATAATTCACACTATGTCCCAATAACCTTCAGGAATATAATTGATTTCAATTTATTATAAACTGTTATTTGTATTTAAATTCTTATTTGTATGTCATTGAAGTTAAATTTGGCGTTCAGTTATTAAGGTTTTGGAACTCTAAATGATAAGTTGGTCAAAAAAAATAATAGTTATCTACGTACCAAATACATCAGAATATATGAATTGTAGTAACGTGTGAGTTTGTCTTCTCAATTACTCCTATGCTACAAATTTATATTTTTTTTCCTGTTTCATGAATATGTTATAATTTTCCTGTGCGTTGCACGAGTTCAAGCACTAGTTCTTAAACAAAGAGACTAGACCCCCCAACTATAAATTAGAAGACCAAACCTAATGACTTAAGAAAAGGGCTGGGCTTTTAAGAAAAAAAATATTGGGCCATCTTTGAGGATAGAAATTGGATCTTACTTAGGAATGAACTAAAATAACATAACTTTAACAGTGGACTTAAGACCAAGACCCAACGTAAATACTAAAATCGGGTTAAAACCCTTTCATTCCAGTACTGAATAGGAAGTCTGGAGAGCTTTGCAAGAGAGAGATGGAGAAATGGTATCACTGAATGTAACTATTCAGGTTCCTCCAGTGACAGATGATTGTGTGTAGTTTCACAAAGCTTTTGAAGGATAAGAAACAGACGAGACAAGGATTATGTTCCAATTAACTCACACAAATGCATGTGCAACCAGTCTCTGTTTTATAGCCAAAATGCTACAGAAAACAGAGCATCAGAGAGAAATGGAAAAGCTCACACAAAAGTGACCCAACTCATTAAAATCACCGCTGGGATTTTTGGACTGCCGTCCAACACAAATAGTAAAGCTGCTGAGTTTGATGAATTGGTGAGGAAGATTCCACAAGATCAAATTGGCCATGTACAATGTTGGCACCTAATTTTGTGTTAGTCAAAAATTAAAAATAAAAAATTCAAAAAATTAATCTTATCTTTTTTTTTTGTTTTGTTAAGATTTAAGGAAAAATATAAAAATTGAAAATATGAAAATATAAAAAATATTTGTTTTGAAAAAATATATATATTGACCTAAAATAAAATTTACAAAAATTCAATCTTTTTGATGGAGTGCCCATTTGATCCCAAAATGAATTTCTTTTTATCCAATTTTCAACTCAAATTTAATCCAATTAATTTAAAATTCATCATGAATTCGAACCCAAAATAATTCAAAAAAAAAATAATAATAACAAATATGGAACAGCAACTCGCGCACACAAGGGACCCCATTCGTTTAGAAAAGGAAAGCACTTCCAGGGGAGATTTTTGGACCCTGACCACTGCAGTCCCAGGGATGCTCTCACCCTCCCACTCACCTTTTTCACGTCACACGCCCTCTCCACACGGCAGACACGCACCCACAGCTCAGGAGAAGGTATCTGGACCGAGAGAGAGGGAGAGGCACGAACAGAGTCCATACGGAGAGGAAGCAGAGCATGAATCGGGAGGGAGAAAAGAAGAGGAAATTCGAAGGGATAGGGTAGAGCTTGAAGGCCTAGAGCTGCGATCATTCTACCTTCGTTGTCATCCTTGTAGTTGGTAAATTGAGTTCATCCCATTATTTTGCTTCTGCTCTTAAAGTGGATACCCCTACTGTGTCTGAGTTTGGTTTCATTTGTGACTGTTAAATCTGGCCGTGCTTATACTTGCTTTTGGTTCATATAAAATCTGATATCCTAGCTTCTTTGATGATGTTGCTTATCTGCTTATAAGATGTTTGATGAAAAGCCAGCTGTAGAAACCCAGATTTTTTTAGTCCAAATCCCACAAAGTCCGCTGCATTTTCCTCCAATAACAGGGCTCATCGGTAACCCATGAATCTTCACTTAGTTTCTATATTTGAGTTGGATAATTGAAACATGCTTTGTTGACTGGAATTTGTACACGGTCTGGGTATTTCATCTTGTCGAATGACTTATTTTTGTGACATGTAGTAAATTGCTCACCATTTGCTTGATAAAAGTCCTGAGATGTTATTTTGTTATTTTAGATTACTAACTCAATGAGCTTTCTGCTGTTCTTGTGAGTTTTCTTGCTATGTTATTAACGGATAAAGGCCTTCATCATGGTGAAAGAGGTGTTTTCTCCCCCTTGATGCTAGGGCCGAAATTTGAGCTCTGAAACGAACCTTCACAGCACCACATCTTGCTAGCTAGAATCATAATTGGCATCCTCGTTTCTATTTGTTGTCATCAGCTTCTTGGTTTCTTTTTTTTTTTTTTTTTCTTTTCTTTTTGGCTTGATCTCCATGCAAGAGACGTGTTCTACTATTATGGCTTTTAGTTGATTTAAGTTGGGTTTTTCAGGCTTGAGTGTTTTTGGGTCATTCAGGTTGATGCATAGCGTAGCAATTTGGGGACTCTTTTATTGTTGTTATTGTTGCTTTTGAATAAGGGGATTCAGTTTTGTTTAGATTGGTTTAAAAATGATGTAAGTTTTTCATATGTTAATCTGTTTAATCTGTACCTCAATTAGTATTAGGATTATTTTAGAAATTATTCATCCGCCCCCTTTTGCTTCTTTATTGTTCGTCGCCTTTTACTTTGATTAGTTTTTCTATTTTTAGCTCGCTGCAAAAGTTCAGGATCTTGATATCCTTTTCTTATGTTCTATCTTTTTATTATTATGTGTTCTTTAGTTCGTTTCAATTTCTTTGTATTTGCTTTCGTTTTATTTGATTATATGTAATTAGTTTCTTTGAATTCTTACTATTTGGTTGCTCTATTTATTGTGCATAAAGTGATTTGATCAAGGTTGTTTACTCCGATCTAAAATATATACATAATCATGTTTACATGTGAATGTGGAATCGACACTATCCCTTGGCTACCTTCTGTGATTTGTTATTTTGACTTATTTCTTAGGTTTAGCTTTTTGGCTATGTTATTATTATGCTTTGATTGCTTTCTAAGACTTATACCCTAAAATGTAACCAAGTTTTATTTTTATTCCATTATTATTATTTGGGGCTCCTTTTATTGGATTATCATGTATTAAGTTATGTCAGTAATTTTTATACACTGTTAAGTCTATATCAAATACTTGCTATCTTGAACACTACTTAGTTAATATTTTTGGGTAGCAAAATTAAATAACTGAGTTATTTGAGTCGTGAAGGCTTAGTAATTTAGATTTAGGAATAATGTCCCTGGTCTTACGTTGAACTTTATTTCTAAATTTAACTATTAATCTGAGTTAGTTGAACTATGACAGTTCGTTGACTTGAAAAATAAATCTAATTGAGACTATATTGTCGTGACAGCTCTTTAGTTTGAAAATTAAATTTAAAATTAATTTTTTTAAAATAATCCAATCAAGATGGTGTTGTCGTAACGGTACTTTGATCTTAAAAATAATTTAATATTAGTAATAATCATTGTTGTCGTGATGATTCTTTGACTTGTTAATGATATATGAATTGAATTAATTTTAATACATCAACAAAGAATTAATTAGTAAAATATTTTTATTTTTATCAACCATTAATTATTTAATTAAATTTTTTTAACCCACAATTATTTTTTATATGAATTAAGGGATTTTAATTCCTCAATTGGAGATATGTAAGCACTTCTTGCAAGTCAAATTTGATAAATATCTTAATTTTATTCTTTGTTATTTATTTTGTAAATATTTTTAAATATCTTAATTCAGTTCATTGTTTATTATTTTTTAAATTTGTAAATTTTTTTATTTCATTATTTAATATCTTGTAAATATTTTTATAAGTATTTTTGATTTGATTCATTATTAGTCTTTTAATCTTTTATTTGATTTTGTAAGTAAAATATATATTTTAAGATTATTAATTTACATAACTAATTTTAAAATAATCGTATTATGACGAATGTATTAGAGATGCAGTAAAAGTAAGTTTTCTTTTTTTCTTATACATAAATTGATTTTCAAATCTAATTTTATTTCATAAATCAATTTTAACTCTTTAAAAGAATTTTTTAAATTATTTTTTTAATCAAATAAAAATTAATAGTAATTCTATAAAATTATTTTCTTATTTTATTTCGCCGCAGTGCTCTTTGGGATGGTTACGCATTCAACTAAATGAGAAGATGTTAAGGGAGCAGAAAATCAATATTGATAAAGTTTTCCAAAGAGTCGGGCAAGGGTCACTACTTGGGCTGAAAGCAAATATGAAGGACTCCCAATCACGGCCCATGGCTACCATTGAAACTTAACAGGGACCATCCTGCACTAGTGCAAGACCAGAGGAAATCTTTTGGGTCTGTCTGAATCAGTTCATAGGTTGAGGATAATAAAATAAATAAATTTGATGTTTGGCATGATCTAGCAAATTTATATGATAGCCTTTCTCATTGGAAGGATACTGAATTTTGTTTGCAAAAGGCCAGGGAGTTGAAGGAGTACTCCACAACAATGATGCACACAGAAAGTGTTTTATTTGTTGGACGTGAGCAAAATCCAAAAGCTTTGGGAATCGCTGTCGTTAAGGCAGCAGCTGCCGTTACTGTCATCCCTTTCATATAACCATGTGCTGGTCTTTTTGATCCTGTGGGAGAATTTGCATTTATGCCTTTTGATGGAGCTGTTAATCAGGGTCTAATGCCCCCTCGGCTGTCCTCTTTGCTATTTCTTGTTGAGCGGATTGGAGGTCAATAGGACCCTCGCAGATGTTCATATGACTCGAGCACAACTTGGACATTGTTCTTCAAGCAATGGGACCCAGTGGAAGTTCTTTCAAGCTGTTACAAAACACTTATCCGAGAGGACAAGGTGAGAGTTTGGGGGAGTATTGTTAGATATACCTATGTTAGACCACGTGAAGAAGGCTGAAGTGGCAAGAGGAGAGAGAAGAACACAGGAAAAGGGGAAAAAAGGGTGGGATATTCAGTTAGGTAGGAGCATAAGAGAGGAGGGTAGGACGAGAGAGAGAGGGTAGGCAATCATTGAGTGAGAGATTTGGGGCCTTTTGGGGAGAGGGGCAGATCCTCTGAGTTCTGCAGGTTTTTATATCTTTCTTTTCTGTTCTTCAGTGTAATCAAGAGGGATTTCTCGTATTGTAAGGAGCTAGACTCCATTTTTGCTTCTCCGTAATATCAATTTCTATTAGAATTGATTCTTTTTTTTCCATGGACATTGTGCTTCTCTGTGATTTATTCTTAGATAAGGATGCATTATTGTGAGACAGTGATTCAATGTCTGCGTAGATCTTCTTCTTCAATGCTTGTTGTTCTCTGACATGTACTCACATTCATTGAGTTTCTATTAGGTGATTCTCATTTCCATGGCAAGGCTTCTATTTCTAATATTTGTCTTTGGTTTTGCCTTTTTTTCCCTGAAATTTATGTGCACCTGCATTTGCCAGTAAATTGCTGAAGTTCCATTCTTAGTATCATGTGAATGTATTATAGGAAATTTATGAAAACTTTGTTTTAATTTTTTTTAATCTAAATTTTTGTATAATGTGCTCATTTCCATTCAGTGGATTGTGAATTAGAGTATGTAGTTTTTCTTTTAAAGAGAGTTGAAAATTTCAAATACCCAACTTGTTAGGTATACCCATGTTAGACCACGTGAAGAAGGCTGAGGTGGCAAGAGGAGAGAGAAGGTAGAAAAAGGGAAAAAGGAGTGGGATATTCTGTTAGGCAGGAGTATAAGAGAGGAGGGTGGGCCAAGAGAGAGGGTAGGCAGTCATTCAGTGGGAGATTTGGGGCCTTTTGGCTGGGGAGGAGCAGACCCTCCAAGTTCTGCAGGTTTTTCTATCTTTCTTTTCTGTTCTTCAGTGTAATTAAGAGGGATTTCCCCTATTACAAGGAGCTAGATTCCATTTTTGTTTCTCAGTAATATCAGTTTCTATCAAATTCTTATTAAAACTAAGTATTACAGTGCCTGTCAATTACCATCATATTATTGTGAATGTTATTGAAATCATCCTGCATGAATTTAATGAGAATCACTCGATACAAAATTCAAGAAATTAAGAAATCTAAGTACCTGTGTGAGATGAAGATCATTGATAAAGAAGAGGCAGATATATAAGCAAATATTGAATCACTCTTTCTTGCAGTGGCTTTCTTCTCTTTTCTTTCAATCTCAAAGGAAATAAAAAACAATAGAGAAATATTGTTAGCATTCTCGTTGGGTAGTGAGACGATTTTTCTGCTGCTACTTCCCATCCGAGTGTCTTACCCAATCTTGGAGTACTACACAAATTGGTACCAATGGTCTAAGCCCAAGTTCCTGGAACAAATCAAAATTACAAAGCTTAGTACCTATATACATGTGGTGGAGGAAGTATATTGCTGATCAAGAATCTCATTTGAGTTGTTAAGTCATGTTGATAAAATGCAGAGAAGAATTAGAGTAAAGCTAGGGAGAATTAATAAGAAGAACCTGCAAAACAAATTCATTGTAATGAAAGATTTGTTAACCATTCTGTTATAAACCATTCTTTAAACTGAATTAACCACTGGAGTGGTTAATAGGCCCTTGGGAATAATTAATTTGATTTGCATGTTCTTCGTTCTAGCTCTCCCAAAAGAAAAATCAGAAGGCTTAAATACGGTACACTACATCTTATCATGCATCCAAATATATTCGTATATTAGGCAAACTGGTATTGCCCAAGAGAGAGTACCCAGGCAAGCTCTTCAATCATCATTGGTCTATTTCCATCATTTTCAAACAGCTCATAGGCACGCCTTGCATGTTGCTCCCACCTCTCCATTCCCTCTAGTTGATGCACGCTTATAGCAGCAGCGCAAAATTCCTCTAATTTCCTATATTGGATAGAACTAATCTGCAACATGAATAGTAACAAATTTATTCTCCAGTGAAGCAAATTTGTCAAAAACTGATATGAGAAGTTACAATCTTCGTAGAGTTACCATGTTCACATAATCTAAGACCCATGAATCCTTTGAGGCATCAGTGGAGCTCCTTAAAACAGCCTGCTAATGTTAATTGCTTGAATGTTAATTGAAAACAAAAAGATAATAATTTTGACATGTGCTGACCGTCTTGAAGTTCTGCATAGAGATTAATCCACTTTTGTTCAGCCCTAACAGATTAAACTGTTCTTTGAGATAAGCCAGCTGCACTAATGTTAATGTCTTTGCAAGAGCCTGCCCAAATGACAAAATTTTAATGAATATATATCCATGTCTCCAACAGCAATTACTGAAGGTTACATCAAGAAACATGGATAAGTTTATTACACATGATGACAGGCAAGTACACAAAACTCTCCTACTTATGCTCGACTTCTCAATAAATTACTTAACTTACAAATGCTCATTATTGTGTTCCTGGCCATAGAAAAATTAAAAAGGAAAAGACATTGAGAACTCAACTGTACAGAAGAGACGAAGGGAATCACATTTAACTAACAACTCTCCACAAAAACTGATGACGAAGCAACTTCCGGTTCGTAGAATGGACCCCAGAGTTGGACTCGTCGTGATACCAACCCACCAACTTATGAGCTTCCATAAGGATCTGGGAAAGACCTGGAGGAACAAAACACCAAGAACGAAAAAAGCATAATTGAAAAATGGAAAATTGAAGAGAGAAAGGTTCCAATTTTTTTAAAGGAATTGAAGTGAAGTGATGAGGATACCTTCTCTAACAGTTTACTTGTTGGGCGAAGGCCAATGCTTTTCTTCTCTGCAAATCTGTAAGTCTACAACTGTTGGTGTGCAACAAAATCCAGCAAAGCCGTAAATCCACCACTGACCAAGAGACAAAGCCAATCTCAGAGCTGTGGTGAGAGAAAAATCAGAACAAAAAATGAAGAGAAAACGATTAAATTGAAACAGGAAAAAAAACGAAGCAAGTAGAGGTATCGAGAAAAGGAAAGGAAAATGAGAGAAAATCATATTAAAGGGAAGAAAAAAAAAGAAAAATATTGTAGCAGAAAGTGTAAGGAATTTTCCACCATCAAACCATCGTTTAGGGAGGAAGAGAAACAATCAAGGAGCAATCAAGAAATTCCACCGCCAACATGTTTCAAGGAAACAATCAAGGGTTTTTAAAAGTAAATAATAATAATAATAATAAAGGGAAGAAAGAGGAGAAGGATATTGCACGGAGAAGATAATTTGAACGGAGAAGATGAAAGAGCTTTAAGATTTCTAACCGCCGAAGAACAGGCTCTTGAAACCCCTCACTCACCATAGTAGGCACTTAGGGATTACGTCTCTGGGACGCCACCAAGGGAGGACGAAGATATGGGCTCCCTTACCTCTGACTGAGAACAGCAGCATCTTAGGTTTTGCAGGTGAGGTAGTTTACCTTAAGCTCCCAGATTAATTTCAAATTCATCCACCTCCCAAACACACACATCCAACAACGTCCAGGTAAAATTGGTATTTCCTACCAATTAGCACCAAAGTCAGTACCGCCGGTATCATTACCTGCCATTACACATGACATAACCAATTTTGCCCTCCATCAACGATCAGGAAACCATCTCCACAAAAACTCTGACACCAATTTAACAATCTGACCGACTATAGGTACAAAGACAAAAAAAAAAAAAAAACAATGTAAATGCAGGGGTAAGCAATTATAAAGAAAACCTAAGATAAGATAGTAAATATCTGGCAAGAAATTTAAGCGGGAATTGAATAACTGAAGAGCTGACACATGTAACGGTTGACTGGCAGAAACATCCGATATATTATATTGTGACATTTTATATAAAAAATATTGAAATTATATTTAATAATTTAAAATAAATTTAATACTGCAAATAAAAAAAAATATTTTCATCTAAATTTACGAATTTATAAGTCTATTAGTTAATATATTCTATTATTAAAAATAAAATAAATTATAACATAATTGTAAATATTATTATATTTATTATTTAATTCGATTACTTTATTTTAAAATAATATTATATTATTTTAAATCAAAGTTTTTTATAATTTTACTATTAAAATTTAATTTTATAAATTATAAAAAAATTTATTTATAATTTATTTAACGTACAATGAAAATTATAATTTAAAATTCTTTCAAGAGTCTTCTGTGACAATTTTAATACTTTAAAATTTTAAAAAAATTTATCTAAATAATCTCACTTAATTAAAATAATAATTTCCTAAAATTAATTTCAAATGCCTTTCAAAACTTAAGAGCTTAAATTTGACTTTTAATGAAAAACAATTTAAGTAGCTCATTTCTTCTTTTCTCTTTCCCCCTTTCTCCGTCTCTCTTTCTCCCTTTCTTCAGTTCTCTCTTCTCTCTTTTCGTACTTCTTTCTTTTTTTTGTCTTTCTTTTTTTCTCCCACGCATTCTCTCTTTTTCTCTATTTTCCTTTCTTTTTCTTTCTCTCTTTCTTCCCCTCTCCTTGTCTCTCGTTTTCTCTTTCTTATTTGGAGAAGAAAATCTCTACCAGCTACTGACCTACTTTATGCAACCTGATCTATTTCTTTTTCTTTTTTTTACTTGCTTGTTCTCCTTTTTTTTTTTTTGCTTGATTTCTTCTTTTTTCTTTTTCTTTTTTTTTTTGCTAGGTTTCACAGTTTAGGTACGGAAAGATAACTGGCTTCCTAAGGAGAAACCTATATATATCAGGAATATATAGGGAAATCTCAAACTGCAGTTCTTCATGGAGGAAGAAAATAGAAAATGGAACCAGAGAAGAAGAACTCCTCCCCCTAAATCAGGCTATTAAAGCTTTGTGGATCCTTCTTAGGATTTTAGAGGAGGAGGATAGGTTTGTGTGGACCAAGGTTAAGTCAAGGAAGCATTCCGTTAAATCAGGTACATAAATGCAAAACTGGAAGCACCTAATCCCATACATGACAGCTGCTTCAGCTGCTACAACTAGCCAAAATCTTTCTAGAACACCCTCTGGAACCTACAACTCCCAAATAAAATAAAGATCTTTTTGTGGAAATGTGCTCAAAATGCAGTCCCAATGAAAATAAACTTGTACAGGAAGAAAATGATTAATTGCCCACTCTGTCCCATTTGTAAGTAAGCCGCAAAGGCTATAGAGCACGCTTTCCTTCTCTGCCAGTGGACTCAACCAGTTTGGTTATGTTCCCAACTTCAGCTTGTTCTGCAGCATGTAACATTACCAAATTTGAGGTTTGGTTGTGGAAAAAGAATCTAGCCTTCAATGAACACCCTGAGCAGAATCAAGATAGATGGAACTTACTTTGCTACCTAATTTGGGAAATCTAAAAGGGTATAAATATCTGGTGCTATGAAGGTGTGAAGCCAAATCCTATTTTCACAATTAACAGTGCATCTAGCCTATGGTTAGAAGTAAGAGAAGCATACTCAACCAGAAAAACCAAAACTGACAGAATACCCACCACAACTTTACCCCAGTCAGATCACTAGCGACCTCCACCAAAAGACAACATCAAATTAAATGTGGATGCTGCAATCGATAAGCATAGGAATTGGGGAGCTGTTGCGGTAGTGACCAGAGAATACAAGGGGAGATTCATAGCAGGGACAGCTAGGAGGATTCCTACGAACTCAACCTTAATTACAGAAACGACTGCTATGAGAGATAGGATTCTGCTAGTCATTAACCTGAATTTCTCAAAATAATCCTCCTGGAATTGAATAGCCTTAAACTGGTGGAAACATGCAAAAACAATTCATTGAATTGGGAGATCCAACCCATCGTAGAGGACATTCAATGCTTGCAAACTAGTAGTAACTTCAACAAGGATGGCTTACTCTGGACAAAGCGGCAAGGAAATGCTACTACGTATGAGATGGCAAAACTAGCATTGAATGAATCCCTTTCCTGTAACTAGTGTGTGGTTCTTCCGTAGTCAGTTACAGTAGCTCTCCTCAGAGATTCTCCCCATGATACTTCCTACTTTGGGTTCTCATGTCGGGGTTTTAGCCCTCCCGAGCTTTCTTGCATTGTATAGTTTGTTTTCTTACTGTGAAGTGCTGCATTGGTTGGGCTTGGGCCTTTGTAGCTCTTTGTATTTTGGACCAAATGACCGAAAAAAAAAGGTATCAATAGAGCTGGTTCCCAAATCTCCTAGAGGTTCTTTTAGAAGCACACACCTAGCATTGAAGGCATTGAAGGTGGGATTCATCTACACCAACAAATCTCGTGATTCATAGGGCTCTCATGCCTCAGTGAGGAGAAATTTTTAGTTATTCTCGTAGTACAATACTCAACAGTTTAGATCTTACCTAAATGTTATTATATAATATTATGAATTTAATATGATGACATGAATTTTTATGCGATAACATGTGTCATGTTTTGACTGGTTTAATATAGTACCCTTAGAATATATAAACATTTTTTCATAGTAAAGGGGTCACAAAGGAAGAGAGAGTTAAACGGGAAAATATTTTGGAGAGAAAAGGAGAGTGAAGATTGGAGCACCTAGCAGCTACATAGAGGAAGAGGCAGCAGAAAGAAGAATATATGTAAAGAATATTATGGTGACTTTGAGGCATTTTTTGAGAGTAAAGGAAAGGAAGAAGGGGAAAAGATGCCAACTTGAAAAAGGAAGGGAAGAAGAGGTAGAATATTGCAAGGTTCTGAAAACTGAACCGATTATTGAACCGGTCAAAATACTGATTTAAAATTCAATTATTCAACTGTGGTTGAACTTTAGTTGAACTGGAATATAATTAAATATATACTTATATTTATATATATTAAAATTTTAATATGTATACTAATTAATAATCATATATATATATATATATATATATATATATATATATATATATAAAACTCATTTGTTATTTATATCATCTTTATTCATGAATATTTATTTTATTTTATTTTTATTTGTTTCATATCACAAAAATTTTATTGAATATTAAAATTATTGTTTCTTGATAAATATATTTTATTATAAATCTACTTATTTATATTTAATTTATTAAAATAATTTTATTTTTTTAATTTCATAAAATATTAGTGTGTATGTATACAATATATAATATGAATTAAGCAATTGATAAGTAATAATTCGAGATAAAATAATTTTATCATTTTTAGATAAGTATATGTTCGATTTATCACACAAGGTAACCCGCCTCTCTCAATTTTATAATAAAATTTCTACTAATAGACTACATTATAGGAAAGAGTCATGCACCTTCTCTCTCCAGTAAATAAAGGAGATTCCCTAAGCATTACTTAATTGGCCTACACCTAATTTGAGATACTCTAGCTTTAAAAAAGAAATTCGTATAGTATATAATAAAGAATGAGAGTAATATAACTAAATAGCCTTGTTGGTATAATGGTGTGCAGCTTGGAAGGCATTCTCACGAGCCCGAGTTTGAATCCTGGGATGGAAGTTTTGGCATTTACCAAATACTGAATCAATCAAACCGTGGCCGGTCCACACGGTTTGACCGATTCGTTTCCGGTTTACCAGTCTAAATCCAGTTTAATCAGAAACTTTACCAGTCTAAATCTGGTTTAATCAGAAATTGATTTGTGGCATCTAACCGAACCGACCAGTGGACCGGTTGAATTGGTCGGTCCGATTCAGTTTTTTGAACACAGGAATATTGTGTTCAAGTCTCCTTCATCAACCTCTATATGCTTATTTCATATAGTCAAAATTATTGGGCTTCCCTTTCTTTCTTTTCTTCTTTTGTTTCTTGTCACCTTTCTTGTTTTCTCTAACTGTAATGGATTGAGTGTTAAGCTTTCCTTGTCATCTGCATTTCATCTCAAATTATGTATGATAATGGTTCTTGATTCTATTTTAATTAGAGCTTGATAGTTGTTTCTTTGGGGTTGCTTAGTTGAGTACAATATGTTGGACAAAAAGGTTGAATCAGGATTTTCTTCCTAATTAATTCCATCTAAATCTCTGCATGCTCTATCCTATGGCTCTGGAATGAGAATCTCTCTATGCTCTTATTGAAGACTATGTATACTTCTCACTAATCATGCTACAAAGCCTTTAAACCATCTGTTAAAATGACCTAATCCCTACCATCATATGTGAATATGCATACAAAAATAGGATACTTGGATTCATTTGTGAAACTAGCCCCTGTAACGCCTTGTAGTCCCATTAATCAACCATATGCATCAGCCCTCGTACATAAGCTCCTTGTTCGCTGCCTCAGTTCCCTTGAAGTCACCCCAAATGGTCATGTCTCAAAAACAAAGTCACACTAAAATCAATTCTCAAACTCACCATACACAGTCATGACTTCTGTTTTTTCATAATGATAGAATAGAGGTTTGAACCTATGACTTCTTATAAATTAAATCATTAACTCATTTCTAATAACTTACATAGTCATGATTTCTTCTTTTGTGTGCATGCATTTATCACTTGTCCGTAGAAATAATGGTTCTCAAGTCGGTCTGATTGGGGTTGCCATATTCAACTTTCCATTAATCATTTTATTCATTCAAAATTTAACTTCAGGTGGAAGACGTCTAACATATTGTTTCATGTGAATGTTTAACTTTTCGAAATAAAATATGGTTGATAACTATTTAAAATGTGTACAAGAATATTCCTACTTTCATTTTTCTTGGTGTAAAATATATTTTACCATTTTATCCTATAAAGTATAGCCTTGT
This sequence comes from Castanospermum australe, assembly GCA_019955255.1. Taxonomy (NCBI): domain Eukaryota; kingdom Viridiplantae; phylum Streptophyta; class Magnoliopsida; order Fabales; family Fabaceae; genus Castanospermum; species Castanospermum australe. The sequence continues at coordinate 641,422 of NSJW01001025.1, read as the reverse complement.
CTTAACTTATCCCTTAAAAATTATTTTTTATTACTTAACCTTTTCGAGAAGTTTGCTTTGAAGTGGAAACATTATTTTTTAAGTTAAACCAAATGAAACGTTAAAGTTGGGATACATACATACATACATACATACATACATATATACATACATATATATATATATATATATATATATATATATATGTATATACTTCTATTGAATTTTAAAATATTATGAACAATATTCTAAATCTTTATACAAAATTTACTATAGTCTACTTAGACAATATATTAGTATTCTATAATTCAATATCTCAACATATGTTAGATTTAGAATAATTTTTAAATATTATTAAAGAAAATGGTGTAGTAGTATATGTACAAAAAATGAAATTTTTCCAAACAAAAATTATATTCTTAGGATTTGAAATATACCAAGGAATTATTACTCCTATCAATAGCTCAATAGAATTTATAGATAAATTTTTTGATGAAATTAAAGATAAAACTCAATTACAAAAATTCATAGGATGCGTCAATTATGTAACAGACTTTATTCTCAACAAAAAAATTATTTTGCACTTCATTATATAAAAGACTTAGAAAAAATCTTTCTTAATAAGATAATACCATGACTGACTCCATTATTACCATAAAACAATTGTTAAAAAACTTCCATGCTTAAGAATCCCAGACCTCAATGCCTCACTAATAATATAAACAGATGCGTCAGAATTAGGATATGAAAAAATATTAAAACAAATCTCTCAAGAGTCTTCAAAAGAGCAAGTAGTTAGATATTATTCAAGAATCTGACAACCAGCTCAACAAAAATATAGTACTGTTAAAAAAAATTTATTTATAGTATTATATATTATAAAATTTCAAGATGACTTATTCAACAAATTTTTTTTGTTACGAACAGATTATAAAGCAACACCCAATGTTTTACAAAAAGATGTTCAAAATATTGTTTCAAAATATATCTTTGCAAGATGGCAAGCTTTACTTTCCTGCTTTGATTTTGATATTATTCATACAAAATGATCAAAAAATCTTTGGCCTGATTTTCTTACCAGAGAATTTTTTGCAGGGAAATAAACAAGAATCTCTCACTGAGATTCAATGAGTTCAAAAAGCAAGTTAGTCTCCAAAGATCAATACAGTTCTCCTTTGAGAGTCAAAAATATTCAAGACTCAAGTTCAAAAAGTTTTTTGCAAACTGTTCAACAAACTCTTAGTTTAATATGCCCTAATCTAAATACTACTCCTATTTCCAACAGGTTTATCCCTCTTGTCCCTTCTTCTTCTACTATAAGACCTTCATTACCTTTCCCTTAAAATCCTCCTTTAGATACTTAACTATATTAAGATAAATAAGAATATCTATCCATTATGATTCTTGAACCAAAATGGATTCAAAATAATTCTATCTCCCGAAAAATTGCTCAAAAAATCTTTCCACCCTCTTGGTATTATCCCTCTTTGGATATACAAAAGAATAGACTATTCTATGAGTTTATTCTTGTAGATACTGATTCTATCAAACTAACTCATACCTTAGATAAAAGTGATTCATTAAAAATCTTATTCTCCAAAATCAAGATCCTTAAAGTTTATTCTCCTTCAGAATGGCCTATCCATATATGCACTCAAAGATCTTTCTCAAAAACCTTTTCTCCTCAATACTATACCTAACAAGATTATGTAAATGCTTGGTAATATCTCTTTTACTATCAACCTTATTCTCATTCTTAGTTTATTTGGTTCAAACGAGGAATATCCCTTAATTTTTCAAAACAGTTTATTAAATGGTTTCATAACTTTGGACCCACTGTCCAAGCTTTCCCCGATTATGCTATCTCTTCTTATTATAAGTTTAAAGATCAAATTACCTTTCATACCGGCCACCAACTCTTATTTTTTGTAGCCTCCATGAGTATTAGTTGGATAATGACTTAGGATTATGATATTGCTCAACAAAATAAAGACATGGATATAAGGTGGATAGTTAGAATTATAAAAATCAAGTGGTGGAGTAAGTTTGGTCAATCGTTGTTATCTGATCAAAAGTTGAAAAAGTGATTTCAAAAGAATCCAAAATATCTCAAGAATACTTCAACTCAAAATATTTCATGAGAAACTTTATTTTTAGTAGAAAAGTCTAAAATCATGGCTGAACTAGTATCCTCTTTTTCTAAAGAGGAATTTTTGAGAAAGTTCAAAGATGTATTATCACAAACCTTTAAAGAACAGGATCAAGATAATAAAGATGAAGTTAATTCCAGTCAATGTATCACTCTGCTCACTGAAGATGATTGCTACGGCATAATTCATCTGTAAAAAGCAGTCACATCATTAAAGCTAACTGCTTTCGATGCAACAATTCTAGTCACATGTCAAAGCTGTTCTGACAAGATAAAAAGATATTGATCAACACTACTTTTCAAAAAGAAGAAGATGCTCATTTACGTAAAGCCTGTCAGATTCTCATTACCTTTGGCTACTTTGGCAAAAGAGACAATAATGTTCATTCACAGGTCCGACAAAGTTCATCAGACTCTCTTTAGCTTTAGAAAAGTAATTGTTACTGGTCAAAAGTTCTAATAAAATATATCTATATGAATTATTAGGGTTACTATAGAAAGATGCTCTGAGCCTCTATATAAGGGGCCTTTTAGTTCTCAACAGATCATCGTTCTAGTTTTTCTCTCCCTTTTAAAAATTCCCTCTTGTAAAAACGCATGTTGTTCTTCTCTTTGTAACCCTCCCTCAATATCTTTGTATGTTTATGATCATCTCAATAAATTTGTTTTTTTAATATATAATTTTATGTATTTTATTACTTTTCTGCCTATATATTCTTATATATTTTCATATATCTATATTTCTTATATTTTTATATATATGTATATATGTGTGTGTGTGTGTGTGTGTGTGTGTGTGTGTGTGTGTGTGTGTGTTAGGGGTTTAAGTGATAAAAATCCAAACTTCAAGAGGGTTAAAAAAAAATAACCTTCACTTTTGCAAAATTAAGGTTATATGATATGCATGTGTCATATGTTCTATTTGATTTAATTGCAAAAGTAATGTTTTCACTTAAAACCAAACTTAAGAGATTAAGTGATCAAAATAAGTTTCAAGGAGTAAGTTAAGAGAAGACTAGATAAAATTTATTTTACCCTTTTTCTTTTACAATCTCAATTGTGGATTTTAGTTTGGTTATGGACTGTACAATAATTAGTCAAATTATAGTTTCAATTATGCTTATGTGCATTTTTTCTTAATAATTGTTAATGCAAAGTTTAAAATGAATTGGTGATTCTAAACTTATATTACAAGAGACCAATGTTTAGGAAAGTGGGCATACATAGGAATATAGAGATGTTCTTGATATGAGATGGGTAAAGGAAATAAATTTCAAGTGCCTAGGCATCATAGAAGATAAGAAGGGCAAGTCTTCTAGATGAGATTTAAGCATGGACGTTACCTAGTATCCAATCCGAGATGTATGATTTTGTAACTCCAACACTCTAACAAACAATAGTGGTGGTACCTGCAATAGCACTATAATACTCAAGTTAGAAAGAGTACTTGCAAGAAGTGTACTGAAAATCGGACCGGACCGCCCGGTTCAACCTGTCGGACCGAGAATCGGTCCCCTCACTGGTTCGAGCTATCTCCCAGAACCAGTGAGGTCAAAAACTGGTGAACTGGTTCTAAACCGGTTAAACCAGTCAACTCGGTACCGGTCCGTACAGTCAACAGTTCGGACCTTTTTTTTTTAACCAATATTAAGAAAAACGACATCGTTTGGGTCACGTTTTTACAACAAAAAAAAATTTAAATAACTGTGACGTGAATTCGGTGTGACAGTTCAATAATGCAGGGACGTGAATTCACTAAATTGTGACAGTTCAATTGTCTAATATTTTAATATTAAGATTTGAAACATAATTCACAACATTATATTTTAATATTTTAATATTAAATAATTATAAAACATATTTTAATATAAATTTCATTATTCAATATAATTTTTTTTAATAAGTATATCATATATCATTAACTAAATTGTGAACTATGTAAATTATGTTTATTTTAATTAATTTACATACTATATTGCTATGTAGATTAATGTTGTATTACTTATATGAATGTAATATTTTTTATTTTATGACTCTATTTTTTTTATGTTTCAAATAATTTTATTATTGATTTGTATTGTATTTTTATTTATTTTATTAATATATAAATAATTATATTTATATATAAATATAAATATATATTTAATTATATTTCGATTCGACCACAGTTCGACCATTAAATATTGAACCAGTACCTCAACTGATTCAGTGACCGATTCGATTTTTAGAACTCTGCTTGCAGGTGTTGAATATAAGGTGAATTAAATCATACTTGGAAGTAGCCTTCATGTAGGCGAGATCATTGAGTCCTTTATGGGATATAATTCATAATTAATTAAGATAATTCCTTAAGTAATCAATTAGGGATTGTATTTTTGAGAATTGACCCTTACTAAGTGAGATTTCCCTTTAATTGGGATTTGATCCCTTGGATCTCGAAATATTGGGGATTGTTGAGTCTCATCGCCACGTCCTCTTGGTGAGGCCTGTGTTACATCATATAAAACAACAAGTGACTTGCATTTGATGATTCATGGATAATTGGTTTTGTATACACTTCTTGAAAACAATAATAAATAGAAAATAAAGTTCTTAAGAAATAGTAGGAAAGGCATTTTGTGATCATGAATAAACAAAAATGAATTGATAAGGAATGTAAATTGTTTATTTAGTTTGATTTATTTATTGGTTTATTTCATGATTTATCATATGTGTGTATTTGTATATTTTAAGGCACTATAAATTTTATTTATTTTATCTTGGTAATTCTTGAATTTACAATTAGTGCTTAACAAAATGAATTGTAGTCATGGCTTCATTGCAATAAATTTAAACCCATTAATTAGGTCAACGTAGTTGTAACTGTCTTTGACCTTGAAATAAATTTAAAATTATTAATTAAGGTCAATGTAATAACGACAAATCAGTATTTTCAATCTCTAAGGTGTTGCCACATGGACGTCTCGCTTTTGCAAGAGGATGCCTTTTTCTCTGCTTTTGCCACTTCAGCAATTTATTCCTCATTCATGCATTTTCTTTTTGCCACCTCAGTTTTGCTTTTCCTCTCCCACTCTCATCATCCGTTTGCGCAGAAGGCAAAGTTCCAAAATTTTCCCATTCTCATATCTTAAGTGTCTTCTAAGCTTTTTTCTAGTTTCAGCCAATTTCAATCTCATTTATTCCTTGTTGGTGTGATTGGTGTCTATCCTTATTGAACAAGTATTTTCAACAAATCAATTGGCTGTATAGAGTGATAATTTGGTGTTTGACAAACTTTGATACAGGCAATGTAGCCATGGTCCTTATCTACAATTTTCATTCATACCCGTTCTTAATGATGTCACTTTTAAACTCCAATGCACTTGTTTTGTTCTCTTTCTTTATCTATTTCTTTTGTTTACTGAAGCAATATGTGTCGGCCTCAGACATGATTACGTCCACACTGATAATATGGAAGGCATTGAAGTGCATCACTGGCAGTGAATCTCCTGTTGTTGTTGTTGTTCTTTCTGGAAGCACGGAACTAGCTAGGATTCAAGCAGGTAAGTCAATATAATGCCGAATGCTTCAATAATTTTGTATCAGATATTTTCTACGATGAACATTATTCCTTGTGTCTTGTTGTCCTCATTCTAGGTTTATGCTGAGAATCTGCCTGCTTGTATAATTTTATTGTTTCTTTGTTCATTCAACATGCTCTCTTCCATGTCATGTGCAGGGGGCATCTTATTCTTGCACATGAGTAAAGATCCATCCAATTCAAGGGAGATTTGTGTTTAATGAGGATTTAAGTTCTCTCTCAGTTTTATTCTTTATTTACAGGTTGGCGTTCGTCTTCTCCTCCTCTTCCTTTTATCAAGCTTCTTTCTACGAATACAAGGAGCAAGACAGCAAGAGCTCCATATTCATTTTTGCTCACTGTTTCATATGTCTCAGCCGATGCTTTTTTATATCCAGATTTGAACACAAAAAGGCATCAAATTCTTTGTTCACCAAGTAGGTATTATATAGGCATCCTGAATACTTCTCTGAATGATGTTATCCTTCCCATGACAAAGGTATAATTCAGCAGCTTTCTTTGGGGCTTGGGGGAAGTCAGAAAAAGTACCAATGGAAAATGCTTCCCATGACAAAGGTCTAATGTTGTCCTTCCCACGGATTTAAATGCTTTCTTCCCATGACAGTCACGAGGACAGTGGATATCATCCTCAGGGGTAAGATTGCAACAGGAGCAGGTTGGACGAGCAGCCAGACCACGTCGATGGCGCAGCTAATTCGTAGGCAGAGCATGGTGAGCCACAAGCTTGACAAGGAATCTCACTTTCTCTGGAGCATGAAGCTTGCAAACCCAACTCCAAGAAACTATATTATGCAGATGCTATTACGAGACAGCAACCGAAGGTATCCAGGTTTTATATTGAGATGTCTATCACACCAGTTGTATATTTTAATTCTATACAAGTATCTCCCCTAACTATAACTTTGTTATTTCATTTTACATTTTTTCTCTCAAGTATGATTTTGCTAAATATAATGAGGGCAATAGTTTAATTCTAACACCTTTAAATTATGTAGACCCTCATTATTAGCATTCCTCTAGTGACTTTGTTAATTATAAATTCTACTTCCTTTGAAAAGAAACTATAATATTCACTTTTTCGGTTTGAATATACACTTTTTTATTTATTTATGATATACAATGATTGAAAAGCACAATAGGAAAATTAAATTTAAAAAATTTAGTATTAGAAAAATGAGCAAATCAAACAGTTAAGTTGTACTAAACTGCAAATTACCTTTTATAACTTCAATCCTTTTAAAAAATAGTCTGATTTTGATAGTTAATTTATTTAAACTCTTAATCTATAACAAATAACATCCCCTAATTTTAATTTTGACAATTAACCCATTTAAATCATTGTGATTTTAAATTTAACATTTAGCCAAATGGATTAGTTAAAATCATATACACAAAAAATTTTAATTCCAATTTTAAAACCACGACTGACTATTTATCACAGAGTTAAAATTAAAAATTACAATATACAAACTAAATTGAGGAATATAATAAATTAATTCATTCAATTTATTTTTAGGAATCGCATTTTATAGGAAGAATCATATTATTATATATCACTTTTGGTCTAAAGAGATTAAACTTATAAGACGATTCAAATAGACTGAATCTTTTAAAAATACTTCTGGTTTATATCAAAACATTCATTTTATTATTGCAAAGTGCATATGTGTTTTCACGCCACTAGTTAGTGTAATCATGACACTCTTTCGCTCGATAGTGATGTAGGAGTCAATTTAATTAATTAATAAATAAATAATTTTCATTTAATCAATCATTAATCTTAATCAAAATTAACCTAGCCATCAATTAGTTACCAAACAAAATATGGTGCTTTAATTATTTAATTGAGGATACATAGACACTTTAAGTAAGCCAAACTTATAAATATTTTGATTTAGCATATTGTTTTTTTTCAAACTTTTAAATATTTAGTTTAGTTCATTGTTTGCTATTTTCTAAACTTGTAAATATTTTAATTTAATTCATTATTTAAATTATTATAATTTAGTTCTTTGTTTCTATTTTGAATATATTTGTAAATATGTTAATTTAATTCATTATTTGTTATTTTGTAAATATTTATGATTTAATATTTTAATTCTTTATTTTTGTTTGATTTTGTGACATAAATTAAATTTGTTTAAGTTATTAATAATTCACACAATTAATTTACAGTAATCATTTTTTAAAAAATTTATAGATGTGCAATGATATTTATGTTTTCACCCTTGTCTGAGTATAAAACAAACTCTCAAACTTAATTTTGTTTGACTAATTTTTATTTCTTAAAAAGAGTTTTGTCCATTATTTTTTTTGATTAAATACAAGTTAGTTGTTACTCCCAAATTTCATTTTAATTGTGACAAATAATACCAACACTATCATATATATTTTACTAAATAACCGCAAAACAGAAAGAGATTTAAAGATGGAAATGATCATATCTACGTGCAAACGATAGAACAGGTCGTATCTTTAAAAAATAAAAATAGAGAAGGAAAGAGTTAAAAAGTAATAACCTTTGAACACAAATTCACTCATAGGTATGTTCCTGAAAATGGTGCAAAGACAAATCTCACAAAAATCTTATGTATTTTTGTGACAAAAAATTGTCCATGGAGCAGTATAGCCAGCCAATGGTTTCTTGAAAGTTGAAAGCCTAAGCTATGTTCCCATGTTTGTTTGTTGACAAGAAGAAAATCTCTTCTGGAAGGATCAAATAATTACGATTAATGTGTTATAAAAAAAAACATAATGATATACTTTTTTTAATTTTTTTTATAATAATTCTCTTAATATTTAATAAAATAAATATTAAATAAAAATAAAAAATTTAAGATCTTAAAATTATAAAAATAATATGTAATCTTTATTTTATTTAATAATTAAGAATATGAAATAAAAAAATATAAAATTATTCAAAAAAAAATTACTCCCAAGGAAGTGAAAATCATTACGGCAGGTGGATGGATTTTCCATGAAAGATACTTGGGAGTCGTTGGACGTAGACAACGACGTGGCGCTTTATTAATAATGGAAGTGGTTGGTGGTGGCACATCAACAGTCCTATTATTTATTGCATATAATATAATATATGAATAATTGAAAGACACTTGGGATCGATACACGTGGATTTCTGGGGATGCACCGCAATCTTCGATGGATGTTGGCAACCACGTGGCCCTTTATTGCATATAATATAATATATGAATAATTCTATGTAGTCCCTTCCATTTTGTCTGTTACTTTTTACATTCGGCTTATTTCTCCGAACCAGTCATGGCCACGATCACAAATGCAGAGTCCATAATAAGTTGCAAGAATTTTATGACTCGATTGGTGTTGACTTAGACCTGTTTCCGTAGCCTGAACTCTCGCATGAAAGGTAGAGATATTAAAATCTTATTAATAATTAATTAAAAATAAATAAAAAAATAAAATTATGAATATAAATTTTTTTATAATTATAATTACTTTTAAATATAATGAGTTATTTTTTTATATATATTATTATAATTAATTTTAAATATATTTTATTTTTTAAAATTATTTTTGTTTAATTAATTTTAATTATATTAAAATTATAATTAATTAATTTATGAAATAATTATATAAACAAAAACTAAAAAAATGTGAATTGAGAAGTACAATAATATTATTCAAGACGCTAATAATAATAATAATAATAATAAGGTTGATTTAATTGACATAATTAAATTGCATCTATATAATTTTGAGTTTTAATTTTTATTAGTAATTTTTTATTTATAGGCATTCACTAACTAAAGTGCTTCTAATCTTAATTTTGAGACAACTTATTTATTTTTTGAATTTTTACCTATAAAAGAAAGAAATATGAAATGTATATGAAATTAAATTATAACATTGAAGTGATAGTAAATTGAAGTGAAATAAATTATCAATATTTAATTATTAATTTTTAAAAAAATATCAAAATAATTATCTGGCTGCATATTTCAGCACCGTGACAAAAATATCCGAGGCACTCTAAAGACATTTTGTAGGTAATATACTTCTTCATTTGGTAAAATTATTATCATTTTAAGATAGCTAAATCACCGTATTTAACGTATCAAAAGAAAAATTAAAAAAGAAAAAGAAAAATCATTCCTGAAAGAAAAATTACCACGTTTTATGTTAGGTATCTAGCATTTTCTATTAATTTATCATATTAATATTTTCTGTACGTTTTCATTTGAGCCATGCAAAGACCGCCATGCATTTTACTTTGCATCCAAGAGTCCAACACGCACCAAACCTTCTGACTGGGGGTGGCTAAACATTCCACTTCTGTTCTGTCGTCAGTACTGAAATTGAAGACAAGAAAAAGAGAAAAAAAAAAAAAAACGAAAACTGAAATACCAGTGCTTGAATCACGTGCTTGTACGTTGAAACTTGAAACTTAGAAGCAAGAACATCCGGGGGTGTCTCAGTTATCCCAGGTATATACAACTTTCCACATTCACTCATCTTCATAGTTGAATTCTTTGTACATGTTTCCTCAATTGGTTGAAGGAGCTGGGAGATTTGGTTCTTATCAATGTTATTCTGTAAGTTTTCTCAATTGGGTATGTGAATTCCCTTGTAAATTTGATGAAAATTAATAGCAGATTTATCTTTTCTGATTTCTGTGTCCCAGGTAAATGATAAAGTCCCAGTCAATTTCAGTTAACTGAGGCCCCCCTTCCCTTCTGTCGCAAAGGTTTGCTAAGTCTGTTTTCACTGGAGAGGCAAAGGGTTCAGTTCAGGTACAATATTTTGATTCCAGTGGCTTTAAATTGCTAAATAAGTTTTTCTAATTCTAAAGGTATAGCAGTTATTCTATTGATTTTATACAATATTCTCGTGTTTGATGTTTCTAATGATTATTAATTGCTAATTGATACAATATTCTCGTGTTTGATGTTTCTAATGATTATTAATTGCTAATTGATATTCATTTAGGAAAGAACTAATGTCGAACTCTAAGCTTTCTATGGTTGGTTGTAGGATTAGCTTTTACTTACTTAAGTCTGATATATTAGAACAAATTGTCTGGGATGGAGTTCATCAGGTCACCTTTATGTTTACTGATTAGTTTCTTGCCTATGATTCATATTCCTCATTAGCAACCCTTTCTTTCTGTCAACCACCCCAAAAATCATGTTGACCCAGTTCAACTATACAACATGACGAGCTTACTGCCTTACTGGTGGTTCTATTGAACCTTGCTAAGAGTAAGATATGGCATCAAAATGGGACTATTGCCAAATTAATTCAATTTCAGTTATTTCATGTTTACCATTTGGAGATCTTAACACTTTTTTGGCATTTTGATCTATCCACCTCAACCCCCCTGCCCCCCCTTAAGCGTTGTTCTTTTGAGAATCCAAATTTTGTTCATTGATTTTCTCAGTGAATTTTAGAACTAACTTGGCATTTGTCATTTCAAATTCTCACTGTTAGATCTTGATGTTTCTTCAAGGTATATTTATCTTAGATGGCAGTAACAATGGCTTTGCATGGTTGTTATTGTCACCATATAGTGTTGGCAAATCAAGGAAGAACACTAGACAATTTCAGTTTTTCAGGCTCAATTTCAGTTGATAAATTGTCAAAGAATAAAAGAACAACATCTGATCTGTCAGGGAATGATAGATTTCCTAAGTTCCATGTGGAAATGCGACAGACAGAATTGCCTCCGTCAAAGTTTGGTACCAATGGTAGAGCTGTTAAAATGGTACCGGCAAATGAGTTAGTGAGAAGAAAGACAAAGCCAGAGAATAAGGTGGAGATGGTGAATGTTTCAAACCAAGCTGTTAACAATGCAAGTCTAGTAAGAAGAGATCCTGCCGCAGCCTTGACAAAGACAACAAAATCTAGAATCTCTAAAGAACTTCCACCTTTGGAGGAGCTAAAAGTTTTGCCCTCAGATGAAGGATTCAGTTGGGCCAATGAAAATTACAATTCCTGCCAGAGGTCTATTGATGTTTGGTCTTTTGTTATTTCTTTACGTATTCGTGTTCTGTTGGACAATGCAAAATGGGCATATTTGGGTGGCTTCACAGAAGAAAAGCAGGTAGGTTCTGAAAGCTCTTTTATTTCCAAAATCTTCTCTTCCATGATGAATTTAATCATAGCTGGTAGTAAACGTCTTAACAAACTTTTCTTCAGCACTCAGCACATTTTTTTTTTTCCTTTTTATTGGTTAAGTTTGTGTTTGTGTTTGTGCTTTGCTGACCTGAAGTATTTTAACATTTCATTCAGAAAAGCAGAAGGCAGAAAACTGCCTCATGGCTAAGGGAGTGTGTATTACAGCTTGGTCCAACTTTCATTAAAGCTGGACAGTTATCCTCAACCAGATCAGATCTATTTCCCCGGGAATTTGTGGATGAGCTTGCAAAATTGCAGGTATTTTTATAGATTTTGTCTTCACATTGTCAGGCTCATAAGAGATTCTTTAACATAGATTACTAAATTTGGATATCAGATTTGATATATTAATCTATTGAATTCTTAATATAACACTCTTCAGGATAAGGTCCCTGCCTTCTCACCAAAGAAAGCAAGAGCCTTCATTGAGAGTGAATTGGGAGCTCCCATTAATATTTTGTTTAAGGAGTTTGAAGATCGGCCAATTGCTGCTGCTAGTCTTGGTCAGGTGAATTACGCCTATGCAGACAGTCATACTTTCTCACTTCTTCTTGTAGTCAAACTAATGATCTTAATGTATTAATATTAGTAGTGGTCTTAATCAAGTGATATTCACAATAAATTTGACTGCAGCTTCTTTGCAGTACAGACAATAAGATGAGATAATTCAGTTTTGTTTGACGTCAATTTTGGGGTGGCCCTCTTTGTAGGTTCATCGTGCTATTCTGCATAATGGAGAAATAGTAGTTGTCAAAGTTCAAAGGCCTGGTTTGAAGAAGCTTTTTGACATTGACTTGAGTAAGTTGTGCTCATTTTGTTTGTGACTTTGTGCCCTTGGCAACCCCTTATGATTTTGATGAAGTTGATGTTGCCAAGGAACAAATGAATCCAAAAGCTTAAGGTCCTAGGCACAAGCTTAGGAAGAGGTTTTACTTTTAATGCGCCCCATCATCCGAAAGCCCTTTCGGCTTGAAGCATCAAGGTGGCAAGGATCAAACTCCACAATTTGGTAGCAAAGAGTTTGATCCAGTTTGCCGCTAATCTCCCCCAATGTTTCCTCTATCCTTTAATTCCACAACATAGAGGTAAGGTGGAGCTGTAAGAGTTGCCGTACTTCCTTTCAAGGAAGTGCAGATACAGAAACACGTTGGTGCCACTTGAGCAATAGCGCAAGTGGTAACCTGCCTCTTCACCCCAGGTGGGGAACCAAGTTCAGATCCCCCCTTCCCTAGTTTGCAAATGCTGACTCCCTAAGGGGGGGAAAAAAAAAAAAGAAATACATTGGTGCAGCAGTGAATCATATTGCAAAACAATTGAAATTGCTTTAAATTGCATGGTTCAACATTTCCTTTTTCCTTTTAAATAACATAAATAATTGGGAGTTGAATATAAGGAAAAAAAAAAAGCCTATCAAATAGTTTTTTCCCTTTTTTAGCCGCCGGGGGGGGGGGGGGAGGTGGTGCGACTCAGATGAATTCTGATAAATACTTTCAGCTTTCCTTGTGACTGACTGGGTAGATCTGTTTATACCAAAACAGAAAGAGCAAGGTTTGAGTTGGCTGAGACGGAAGAATTATGACACGTTTCAATACAATGCCTATGACATATACTTCCATACCTTGTTTTCCAGAAATTCCAAGAAAAGATGAGCTCATTTTATATGTTTATCTTTTTGTCAAGTCTAATAAATATTGTTTGAAAGACTGCTTTATTTCTAGAAACTCTAATCTGAACAGTGAGTCTGACTGAATATTTTTTTGTATAACTGCATAGAGCTTTTAGATTACTAATTTTACTGAATTAGTTTTGTTTGTTACTACCTCAACAAGTGGGATTAACGCTACGTTGTTGTTGAAGTTTCATTTTTTACTCTAACAACTTTGCTTGTTCTGTGCAGGAAACTTAAAGCTGGTTGCAGAATATTTTCAGAGAAGTGAAACTCTAGGGGGTCTAACTAGAGATTGGATTGGTATATATGAAGAATGTGCAACGTAAGTAATAAGCATAAAAGTATATCATTATTGAGATCTCATGATGTGAAGTACTAAAGCATAAGTTAAATTATGTTTGAAGAGGTTTGGAAGGGGACAACTCCCCTCCTCCTTAACTTTCATATACCAAAAGAAAAGTTGTTTTTGGGCTTCATTCATCTACTCTCACTAATTAGTAATTACTGATGTTGTCATTATTTCTAATACTTGCTTTGCTCTTTTGCCTTATGTAATTTATATTGGCTGCACATGCTACTTTGCAGGCTTTTGTATCAAGAAATTGATTATATAAATGAAGGGAAGAATGCTGATAGGTTCCGCCGAGATTTTCGAAACATAAAGTGGGTCCGAGTACCTGTATGTTTCTTATTGCAACACTACAACTATTAAATATTCAGATAGTTTCAGTTCCCACAAAACATAATTTACCTCCTCCCTCCCACCTGGTACCCCCGCTTGATATGTTAACTTGTTGAAATTTACCTTCATAAATTACCAATGTCTAGCACCAATTTTATTTTTTGACCACATCTTCTCCTTCCTTTCTCCTTTGCAGCTGGTTTATTGGGATTATACTGCATCAAAGGTGTTGACCTTGGAGTACGTACCAGGTTTTTATCTTGACTAGTTCATATTCCTTGTTTTCTCCTTTTTCTTCACAAGTGGAAGACCTTCTTCAAAGTGATATGTTGTATGCCATTCAACTTAAATTTCTCAGCTACTCCTACTGTGATTTTTACTTCTGGGACAGGTATCAAAATAAATCAAGTTGACACATTAACTTCGCGTGGTTATGATCGGTTACGGATCTCATCACGTGCTATTGAGGCGTACTTGATTCAGGTCCATAGCCTTGTTTCTCTCTGAATCTCGATCTAATATCTGATGTTGAATATGATCATCTTTTTGGTTTATGGGAATGATTAAATAACTCTAAGCATGCTTATATTTAAATAATAATAATAATAATTGTCACTTCATGATAGGTGTAGATAAAAAATATTGAGTCAATGATTTATGAAATTTTGCTTGTCTTACAGATATTGAGAACAGGTTTCTTTCATGCTGATCCTCATCCTGGAAATCTTGCTATTGATGTGGATGAAGCAATTATTTATTATGACTTTGGCATGATGGGGGAGATAAAATCTTTCACCCGAAGGGGACTGCTTGACCTTTTTTATGCTGTTTATGAGAAGGATGCCAAAAAGGTCTTGTTTTCTGCTATGCTTAAAATATTTAAAATGTAGAACCTTGTCTTTTACTAACAAGCAATTATAATGTGATATCTTGATAAGCTATTTTGGACCTATTCTCATTTTCTGTTTGCCTCTCTGTGTGTTCTTGTAAAGCAAAGATGTGTAGGATGGTCCACCACTACTAAGATCTTTATAGATATGAAATTATGAAATTTAACCAGGAATTTTAACTGCCAATTAGTAACAGAATATTTGCATTAAGAAGTAGGATATCTATGTGTTTCCTGCTTCTATGTCTTCTAACGCAATTTTGGGGAAAATGATCTAAGTTCTTCAAAATTTGTGTAAAGACCAAGCATATGGATCCAGAAATTAGATCCTTATTTAATTCTGTGTTAATAATTTTGTCGTCAGACTATTTATAATGTAAAGGGTATCACCACTTTTACCATCTGATTGAAATTTGTGATAAATGTTAAATTTATTGTGATTACAGCATATAAACATTTTATTCTAATAACTCGAAGAATTTGTGTATCATCAATATCCATTTTGTAATTTGATAGTTGATTTGACCTCAATTAACTTGAACCAGCACAATAACATAATACAGCTTGTGCTTTTAGTACAATGACAATTGTATATTTCTAACCAGCTAACTAGTGACAATTTTCAGATTCTAAATTTACTCTGAACTTGAACTTACCAACTTCAGGGCTCCTTTCACATGTACTTAAACTTTCAAGGAAAAACGATGCAGGTTATGCAATGCCTTATAGAACTTGGAGCACTCCAACCCACTGGGGACCTGTCATCAGTAAGGATGTTAACTAACTGCACACTTCTATAAGAAGATGATCAGTTAACAGTTTCAAATTATGATCCATATCTTAAAATTATGAATGTCTAAATTTGGCAGGTGAGGAGATCTATACAGTTTTTCTTGGACAATCTGCTAAGCCAGACACTAGATCAACAGCAGACTTTGTCTGCAATTGGAGAGGTATGTGAATATTTAGCTATATTGGATCAATAAATTCTTAGTTGTATTCATCATTATTTTGCATGATTGTTGCATTGTGAATGAGGATTAACTGAAGATGAGAATCCTTGTTTTACTTAGTTGTTCCTAATTATCTACAAAATCTATAGTCTGCAACTTATTATTGATGGCTTTCTGTGGCAGGATTTATTTGCAATAGTAAAAGACCAGCCACTCCGTTTTCCATCCACCTTCACCTTTGTTTTTAAAGCGTTTTCAACACTTGAAGGTTTGCCCCCTCTCTTGCCTACTCTCTCTCTCTCTCCTGGTGCCCATTCTTCGAAGTTTCTTTTAAACACGCCCCATTGTGTACTATTAATTTCACATTAGTTTATGCATTATAAGATGGTAACCCCATCCTTTGCTATGTAAAGTTTAACCTATTTAGTGGATCAATCCAGATTTCTTCTTTATCTAATCTTTAATTGTCTCTGTTTCGCTGACAGGCATAGGTTACATACTCAATCCAGATTTCTACTTTGGGAAGATTGCTGCACCTTATGCTCAGGTTCAGATTGTCCATGAATAATAATTATTCTCATAATGCGTTAAACTGTAGCGCTCATACATAATATCTTACAGGAACTTTTAGATATAAGGCAAAAGCGGCGCACTGGGCCACAACTCCTGGAGGAGATAAGGAAGCAAGCAGATGATGTACCACACCTTACCTGCAACTCTCATTTTAGCTTTTCGGTCCAAATGATGTTTCTTTATAGTAGAAAAATCTCATGTGAAGCATTTACTCAATGATGGTATTGTATATCCACTTATATTCATAAATCTCATGGAACATTTTTAGGCAAGAACAAATTCCATATCAATGCCATACAGAGTTCAGAGAATAGAAGAATTTGTAAACCAACTTGAGGCAGGGGATCTGAAACTCCGAGTCCGGGTGCTTGAGGTGAGCAATTTTCTTCTTCACACGGTATATGATGTATGTCCAAGTATTTCTATACACTGAATGACACTACTTCTAGCATTTTCCTACTGAGATAAACCATTTTTAATTAGGCTGGTATCTCCTTAAAAGGATCTAGATCCTCTCCTAACACAAGAGGGTCTTGCTCAAAAGATAAACATATAATTAGATTTAAATTATAATTACTGGACCTTAAGATCTATCAGGGTAAGTTGTTACATAGTAAATTTTTTATTTATTTCTCTCTAACAGGATAGTCTTGTAATAGGAGAGGATCCAAATCTCTCCTTAAAATAAGGTGAAAAGTTCTGGGATTAGTACATGAAAAATTACACCCTGGACTTTTCCCCCCAATTTTGAGAGGTTATAAAATGGTCCATGGGAGGTAGTTATTCTGCAACTTATTTTTCTCATTTGAAACTATTTAAATTGAATTGCCAGTCTGAAAGAGCTGCTCGGAAAGCAACAGTATTTCAAATGGCTACTATGTATACGGTATTAGGAGGAACCTTGCTAAATCTTGGTGTCACTTTGAGCAGCCAAGGCAATCAGGCTATTGCAAATGGATCATTCATTGGTGCAGGTATTTTTATATCACAAAGCTTCTTTTTTTTTCTCGAGATAGTGTTCAATCATGTTCAAGTTTAGTTTTAACTTTGTCCTTGTGGCTGATTGGTATCTGCTCGTCAATATGCAGGGGTTTTTTTGACACTATTTTTGAGGTCTATGCAAAGGGTAAAGAAGCTCGATAAGTTTGAGAAAATGATATAATTCCTACCCGACAAATTCACTTCTTCATAGCATATGCAAAATTGTCTTTATCTCCATTTTCTTGCTTTTAAGCAGACCAAGCTATACGAATATTACAGAAGCAGGATTGAAGGGTGATTAAACTGCAAGACGCTGTATACGTTCATGACAAAGAAAATAATAGTTTTGCAACCACCCTCCCCCTCATCACGATCTCATTATATTATGTTTGGATTGAGAAAAATAGAAAGAAAAGTGATGGAAGGAAATGACTTATTTTAAGCATTTTAAACTTAAAATTTTAAAATAACTTTTTCTTTTCTTTTCCCTTTATTCTCCTTCAATTCAAATACTCTTAAAAGAAGGAACATAAGCATAGGATGAATTGTGTGAGTTCAAAATTTTGCAAGCGAAACATAATGAACCTAGACATTCAAATAGATTCTCTAAGAAGTTTTGTGCTGGCTTTCACTTGTAAAAGTGTTATGCAACAAGTCAAACTTTAAACACATACAATCGCGGTTAGGCCAATGAATACAAGGTAAAAGCTTAGAACCTTGAAGTGTCGCACCTTGGGATTAGACGATCCTAACCCCACCCTAAAAAAACCCCACCCTCGGACCAAAAAAAAAAAAAGAAATAGTTTGATGGATTGAAAGCAAGAAACAATAGAATAGTTACAAAACAAAACAAGCAGTCACTCAAATCAATAACAAGGACAATCCTCATAGAATAAGTAAAATGGCGAATACCCTATTTTGTTCAAGATAAGATTTCTCACTTCTGATCCCTCTATGTTTGTTTTCTCGTCGCTAACAAAATCAAGGATTAATTGTAATTTTGATCTTTTTATTTTAACAAAATTAATGATTTAGTTTTTTTGTTTTAAGAATGAACTATTCAGTCTTTTATTTTCACAAAATGAATACTTTTTCTCTTCTCATTAATGTGCTATTAAAAATTTCGTGACAAATACTGACGTGATATTAAAAAATAAGATTAATTGTAGTTATAGTTCTCTTATTTTAACAAAATTGATGATTTAGTCCTTTAAATTTAAAAATATTTTTTAATATTTTAAAAAAATGAAATTATTGTTATTGGTTTTTAAATTAGGGGACTAAATTATTCATTCTATTAAAAACAAGAGGATTAAAATTGTAATTAAGTTAAATTTATAACGTTATGTCAGTATATTCTGTTAAGTCTTTAACAACTCATTAATGAAAAGATTAAAAGTGTTCATTTTATAAAAATAAAGAAATTAAATAATTTATTTTTAAAATAAAAAATCAAATCATTTATTTTATGAAAATAGAATAATAAACTTATAATTAAGCCCAAAATTAATTCCCACTGTGACATTGCAACTTCCTCCAAGCAACCACCAGAGAAATTAGCAACCACACCAGTCACCCTCAAGCCATCCTACGCCGCACACCACGTATCACGTTCGTTGCACCTACACCATTTTCATTTTCGAATGGTCAAACTCTGCATAAATGACCAAAGAAAACAAGAGAAAAGAGATTGGGAGAGAGCGTAGTTATCAGAGGAGGGGCACAGATTCTCTTCCATGATTTGCAAAAGAAATTGAGGGAAGAGGCAAGCACAAGGAAGGCGACTCTCATCTTCTTCCATAAACAAAGCCACCATAAACAAGTTTATTATTGATCAAAGAGTAGATGTTCATTTTACTTCTTTAAAAGTATATGCAACATCAATCTTCCATTTATAGACACTTCAAATTGATCTTTCAATATTAATTTATATCATTAAATTAATTTTTAAAATAATATTTAATTGGTCATCAAAAGACAAAATTTATGACATTAATTGTTACTAAAAATTTAAGACTAAATCACTAAATTAGTTTCTGAAAAATTTTACTTATTTTTTGATATATTTTAATTTTATTTATGATACTTGATGCATCATGCTATTATTTAAATTAATTTCTGAACAGGAACTAATTTAAATAACGAAATAATTTATTAGAGATTATGATAAGATTAAATTTTTAAAAAAATTAATGTGAAGTCAATAAAATTTTTTAATAATTAATTTAATAATTTAGTCAAAAATTAATTTAATATATTTATAAATGAAAGTGTAAGATAATGTCACATAAAAGGAAGATTTACTCTTGATCAAACATCAGCCCAATAGCTTTAGAGATACTGTGAAACATTGAATATGGGTTAACAGATATTGCACATCTGGTTGTTAGCTTGCAGTTGATAAATTTGGTTAGTGGGTGAGTTAATGATCCTTTTGTCCAAACTGGTAAGTATGGACCACATGTACCATTGAATAGGGGCTACAATTAATGAGGTAGAATTGGTCAGCATCAACTTAAGTCATCCAAGAAATATGCATCATGCTTGCTAGAATAAGCTAAGCCTCTTCATCTATGCAATTCATCTTTTCTTTAAAAAAATATTAAAAAAAGAACCAAGGTGCTGAAGTTCTTCAAAAATTGGTTGCTCTGTTTTCACAGCTGACGCGAAGCTTATTTAAAGAAGAAATTATTGGTTATTAAAATTATGTTCTCATTTAATTTTATATTAATATTTTAATATTAAATTATTACAAAATCTATTTATTAATATAATATTAATTATTTTTACTTTAAAATATATTTTTATAAGTATATTTATAATTATTTAATATTAAAATATAATTAAATATAATATAATTTTAATAATATTATACGAACACGTAATAATTTGTTCATTTAAAGAGCTTCTAATAAACTCTTTTGCACTTTGCTTAGATTGAGAAAAAAAATAAAAAATTTAAAAAAATGAACAGAAGAGAAAATAGACAAAAAATATCTTTTCTCTTTTATTATTTAAAAGAAGAGAAAAAAAAAGAAAATAAGAAAAAATTTCTCTTATTTAATTGTGTAAAAAAGTAAAAGAAAAAAAAATATTTTTATATGAAATGATAAAAATATACCTTTATTCTAATGTAATAAAATATAAGTATAATGTTATTAAAGAAGAAAAAAGAAAAAGAGGTGAGTAAAATTTTAAATGTATCTATTTTCTTCTCCAAGTGCAAATTTTTTGGCCGCCACATCTATGATTCTTTTTCTTTGCTTATTTCTTCTCTCAACCAAGCAAAAGAAAGCGAGAGAAAAGTTTCTTGTATCCTCATTTTCTCTTCTATTTTTTTTCTTTCCTCTTTTTCACTTATCTAAGCAAAGAGTTACATTTTTTTTGTATATTACAATAATTAAAAATTATTATTATTTTTAAATTTGTTTTCTTTAGTTTGTGTTCTATTGTTATTATTATTTTAGCCCTATATCATTTTAAAGAATCTTTAATTATAGACAAATAATTAATGTACGTCATTTTAAAGTCTATCATTTGCCAATGTTTACCCATTTACATTCTAAATGCATTTGTTAATAATCTATATACAATACAATATATTAAAGTTAGCTCATTTAAATTATAGAATGTTATGTCATCATATTTAATAATGTGACATCTCACATCATCTCATGTGTTAATATGACCTAAAAAAATTAAAGTTAAGTTTTGCAAGTTATAGAATGTCATATTATCATATTTAATGATGTGACATTTTTCAAATCATACAATGCTATGTCATATTAAATGATAGCATAACTTCTTCCAAAAACTTACTAGGTCATCTTATATGTTGACGTGACATATCAAAAGACAAGACATATATAACGTCACGTCCTATTATATGTTAACGTGACTTCTTTCATATCATATGTAATTTCACCTTATGTTATATATTGATGTAGTCTCATTCAAAGACTTTTACAAGTCATGTACCACCACGTAATGTCATGTGTTGATACCATACTTTTATAAGTCGTTTAATATCATATAATGTTAAGTGATAACGTGGTCTCCTTCAAATAAATTTATATTTTCATTGATGAGTAGAAAGTTTTCGTATTCAGTCAATAATTTATATTAATTAAAAAAGATAGCAATGATATAAACTATAGTGATACTTTTATGAATAACATTCCTATTATATTAACTAACTTATATATGTTGTTTTTTTATTTTTTAATTTATGATTTGTATAGTCACTGTATGGTAATGTATAAATCAAACTCATAATTTAAGACAATTGATTAAAGACACACAATCATAAAAAAAATATGCAAATAAATTTAAAAAATAATTTTCTACTAAAGTAAAAAAATAAAATATATTAATACATATTTAATTCATAAATTAAGCTATTATAGTAAAATTAATATATAAATCATATTAAATTTTTTTAAAAAATATTAATATACAAGTATCTAGAATATTACAAAATATTCATGAATTATATTAAAAAAATTAATTATAAATATTAATATACAAACACTTATAAAATTATATATAAATTATATTTAAAAATAATTATAAATATTAATATGCAAGAACGCATGCAATAGGCTTGTTTTTTTTTTCTTAATTTACTCACCCATCAAAGTCAATTAAGATCATTGTTCTAATATTTTTTCACGTGATGGCTTGCAGAATCATTTTAATGTACTTTGTGGCATATTCGACTCCGGACAAGCTAATTAGGAATTTATTATATATGTTTTATGTCATATTCGAATCCGTTTAGATATTGTTTCCCTAATTATTCCATTTAAATATTTTAATAATAAAATAAAAAATTCCATCTTTCAACATTTAAAACATGTAATTAAAATTAATTAAAAATTCGAGTATATTTTTTATAAATACCTGACTCTGACTTTTTTATTTGGAAATGCATGTGTACTTCGAGTAAGTTAACCTGGAAAACTTTTGTAATTTTGTCTTTTAATATTTTATTTTCATTTTATTTTACAAAGTAAATTAAATATTTTAATATTATTAATAATTTACACAATTAACTTTAATATAATTATTTTTACATAATTAATTTTATTTTATAAAAAATTAATTTTCTAACTTTCAATCGTGTTTTTTACTATGAGAGACTTATCAATAATGCATATTTCATTCACATTTATTAGAGATCGAACTCCGGACATAATGTTTAAAAAATTCAAGTTATTTTTACTTGAATCAATGCATATTAGTTAATATAATTCTTTTTGAACAAATATATCAAAGATACAATGAAATTAAATATCCACCCTCCGTGTGCATAAACAAATTCATGAACCCAACTTTAATTATCACATTTAATTTTCATTTTTAAAAAGAATTTTTTCAATTTTTTTAATAAATAAAAATTAATAATAACTCTTTTTTTTCTGAATTTATCGCATCATTTCATTGCAACGTCCTTCAAATACAGTCATGACACATGAACTTATCCACTAGAGGAGTGAGCATATCCCATTCTCCATTGAGTTGGTTTTAAATGTGCCGTAATGGATGCCGCAACCACATTTCAAGGTGGTGTTGCACTCAGTCTCACTCAAGAAATTTTTGTGTAAGTATGTGTAGACTAAAAACTAAACTAATAAATTAGTTATACATCATTATTTTTAATATAAAAACAATTATATAGCATTTATTTTTAATAAAAAATTAAATATTTGGCACAGAAATTTATATAATTATTTCATATAGAATGGTAATGTACACAATTTTTTTTATCTCACCCTTATTTTATGATGTGTTTGTATGATATTGTCTTCTGCGCCTAACGTACATTTGCATGGTTGTCAATGTAACTCTATGAGAATTTTCTCAAAACAAAATTTTTTTACTTTGTTTAAATGTGCATTGGCAATGGATTTCAAATCTAAAATTATAAATGTTCATGGCCACATTAAATTGAGTTTATCCTTACTTAAATTTAACTTGATATTTTGATTAAACTAATTTTTTTGACCTAGATTCAAATCTAATTAAACTCTAAGAGACCTAATTATACTCAGATTTTTGTATGGCTTAAATATGATGGGAGCAGATTGAGTTGTCTTAAAATTTAAACATAATTTATATTTGAACATATCTAAATAATAAATTAAATTATAAAATTTTAATTTTTAAAAGTAATTAATAAACTAAAATATTTTTTTAATATTTAAATGATAATATAATGATATTTATATAAATTTTAAAATTAAATAAAAATAATATTTTAAAAAAATATATATTATATAATATCAAATTAAATTAAAATATCCAAAATATACTTAAGCCACGTGAAAATACATTGAATCTAATTTTTTAAATTCAAATGAAACCAAGTTTTGCTTGGCTCGGCGTTACCCGAGGCTGGCCATCAAGTTGAGTTGGATTTTGTGCACTCGTATGTAAAACAAACTCATACATTGCTTTCTCAATCGCTGACGAAAAAATAAAGTCGCTGAAAAAGACAAAAGAAAACAGAGTTTGAATATGTTTGCTTAAGACAATGCCGATTGATGATATGTTGTCCAATCAAACAGTGGCTAAGTAATTAATACAGTGCTTGCTCATTGTCTAGTCAATCGTTAGCAGAACTGTAAATATGTATTTACAATCGAATTAAATTAATTTAAATTAAAAAAATTAAATTGAATAACTAAAAATTAAATAAAATTAATTAATTTTAATTTTTTTGGTTATCTCTTTATAAAAATTAATTAATTCAATTCAATTTTTAATATTCATTTATAAAACTAAACAAAATCAAATCAAATTAAATTTATATAATTATATATATATTTATAAATAATTAAATTTTAATTTATAATTTTTATAAAAATATTTAAATTAATTTATTATTTATATCTATTTAATAATATTTTTTATTAAGATTATTAGACAAATATGTTAATAAAGTTAAGCATAAATTTTTTTTATAATAAAAAAATACTTATAAAAAATTAAATAAATCGAACCAAATTAAATTAATTATGATTATTTTAATTCTCTAAATAAAATCTAACCACTCTGTTTTTAATATAAAAAATTAACTAGTTTATTTTGAATTATTTTTTTTAAATTGAATAAATCCAAATAATAAATACCTTTATATTCAAGCTCACAAGTTGTAAGAGAATTATAAATAGAGTGAAAAAGTAATTTGATATAGAGTAGGACAACTTCATATAAAAGTTTAGGTTCATTGTCCAAGAATAACTTTTATCTGATTAGAGAGTTCAACAATTTAAATTTTATTATAAAATATAATAAAAATTAATTTAACAATAAGTATTCCATTTTTGTGCTTGGATTTTAGTATAAAAAATTATAAAAAATAATAAAACTCATTTATTTTTCATATCATATATTAAAATTTTTAATTAAATTGATATATTATTTAAAAATATTTAATTTTAATTTATTATTAATATAATATATTTTATTTAATATTTAATTTTTTAAAATAATTATTATTTTAATTAAATTATTTTAATAATTTAATAATTTATAATTAAATAATAGTATATTTTTTTTTTATTTTTAAAAGATTGACATTAGGTACAATAATTGTACATGACACACGGCAAGTGAGAATTGGTGTGTGTGAGCCATCGTCGGCAACAATTTCTAGTTAGTACACTAATTCGGCCATTAAAAGAGACGTATGATTGATGAGAGATTTCACTGCAAAATTTTATTAGGTACGACCAGAATGAATGGTTACAATTGCAGATTATGAAGTCCACGATAATGTTTCAACGGTTTTATTATTATAACTTACTCATTAAATTAAATGAAAGAATTATTTTCTACCTAATAAAATAAAAAAATGAAAAATAATTGTTACTAATTGATACAAATATATTCTCTTATTAATTGGCAAATTTGGATTCAGAAAGATATATTTGAAGGTGTGATAAATGAAGCCTAATATAATGATTAAGGAGATATACTCCTAATTTGACAGTTAAAACTGTGTTTGAATTTTTTTTATTAATAAAATGAAACGAAATAAGTAGAGATAGATTAGAAAGAAAAAGGAAGAAATGAAATAAAATAATGTTTTTCTTGTTTAGAAGATTAATAAACGAATGGATCAGAACTTTATTATCTTTGGTTAGAAATTCAATTATAAAAAAATAAAACAAAACTATTATAATTCTAAATTTTTTTAATAGTTCTTTTAATTTTTTAAAAATAAACAAAAATACTTAATATGAGAAGTAAAAATATAAAATACTTACTTTTGACTTATAAAAATTTTTAATTTCTCTCATTCCACCCCAATTTAGAGGGAACAAAAACTAAGTCTTTGAAAAGAAAAAGAGGGAACAATTTTCCTTAAATTCCTTTCTTTCCTATATATTTTTAAACTCCTAAACAAAGAAAATGTTTCTTTTCTCCTCGTTCCCTTCCAACTCTCCTCATTACTGGTCATTCAAACATAGCGTAATATTCGAACCTTGGACCACTATCTACTATATCCCCTAAATATACCAAGCTGTTGTGAGATTTTTCTAATCTAGGTTGCTTCTCTCAATAAGGTCATGAATTCATGACTTTCAAAATTTTTCATCGACTTTTAAGAAGTTGTAAATTTCTCACTTATGACTTTTTTTTTTGGTAAATAAAATTGTGTCATAACTATTGATATTACAAGTAAAATTTATTCAAGGCACAATCCACTTCTATCGTGTAAACCACACTTAGATCTTACTCATGACATGTTAATTTTACTCATTTGGATAAATATATTGAGGATTCGCACCTCACAAGTCAAAAACTTGGATCTGGGTTGAAGACTGTGCTTTCATTATTGTTCTAAGAGGACTTTAATGTCAATCAAACTTAATACCATACAATGAAAGCTAACTTAGTTTGGTGCAAGCTTACATATGAGAATGAGAAATTTAGAAATAAGTTTTGTATATAATTTTTTAATAAAAATTATCTATAAATTTTTAACCTTAATTTTTATTAAAAGTATATAAAGCTAGTGACCTAAGATGATAATATATTTTGTTTTTACCTTAATGTTTTTTCATTCAGTTGCCATAAATTAAATCATTTGGACTTGTAGTGTGTTCGATTAAACTTTTAGAGTCACAAAATTATAATTTGGACAAAAACTTTAAAAGACAAGCTTTTAGATGATTTAGATATTTTGAGAAGTTAAACCAAAGGTTATGGTTGAGTTGGTGGGACAGGGACATCACTGAGAATCAATTGCACCATTGACTTGAGAGACTTGTAAAACAAACAAGTAATAAGTAGCGTGCATCACATTGTCCACTTCCCCACAAGGTAGGATAGTCCACTCACCAAGTTGGCCAAGTTATATTATTCTAGAAAAAGTTGCTTTCTATTGTCAAATCTTACATCATTTTATTTGGATACGATATAGGGTAGTATCACTTTTTTTTTAATTAAGAGTATTCTTATTTAATATATTTAATTTTTTTAAATAAAAAATAATAATAATATAATTTTTTTTATAAAAATAATATTATTTTGTTATTATATAATTTTAACTTTATAAATAAAGATATATTTAATTTATATAATTAATATGTTATTTTACTCAACAAAATTTATTATCGTAATACTAAATTTTTAAATTAAATCTATATCTATTCACTTATCTTGGATAATATGTAGTTAAGATATTATACGAGTTTTTATAAAATTAAAGGTTTAGAGAAATCTTAATTATATTAATTAAAATTAATAAATTTGTAATCTATGTTAATTGAATAAAATTATAGGAGATAAAGTACTAAAAAAACTAACCACTATACTACAGTGATAAAGACAAAATTATAGAGTGACAAAGTAATTTTATCTGGAATCACAAAAGACAAATTAAATTTAACTCTTTTATTTTTAATAAATAACTATTATAAGTTTTTTTTAAAGAAAAGTAATTTTATTAAATTTTGTAAAAAATAATTATAATTTATTGAGAATATGTTATTTTAAAAATTTATTTTTCTAATAATAATTTAAAAATATTTAAAATAATATTAAATTAAAGTTAAACTTATAAATCATACCTTTAAATGAGTCAAAAAAATTTATCTTGTTGTTAAGAGGAAATATTTAACTTCACATTTTTTTAATTTTTTAATTATATAGAAGGTATGCAAATTTGGAGAACGGTGAATATTAAGTAAATACTAGAGTATCTAATTATCTATATATAATATGTTAAAGTAGATTCCTCTTAATTATATAGTGTCTTGTTATTTTATGTATTGATATAATTTTTTTAAATAATATATTATTACGTTATATTATCTGCTGACATGATCTCGTTTGATAATTATAATAAGTCATGTAACACAATTATATAGTGCTACGTCAATGTAAGGAATCAGGCACCAGAGAGCGAGTTAGAAGTAAAGAGAGAATATGACAACCATGAACTGAAAGCTTAGAACACGAGAGAATGACTTGTATTGATCATTTGAACACTGTACAAGCTATTTATATATGATATTACAAATGTGATCATATAACACAATGATATAACAGAGAACCTAACACCTAAGAGATTATTTATCTCAACATGCCCTTGCAAATAGATTATTTATCTCGACAGCCAGCATGTGAGGTGATGTGATTTTCTCCGAGCCATATAGCATTATATCATGTTACGTGTTAACGTGGTTTCGTCCAAAGACTTATTTTAACACAACATAATATTAGGTGCTAACATAATATCCTTAAAATAAATTTAAAATTTCATTGAAGTATAAAATTTTTTATATTTAGTCAATAATTTATATTTATGAAAAAAGATTGTGATAACATAAAATATTCATAATACTTTTATTAACAACATTCTTACTATATTAAGTAACTTATACTTGATTGTTTTATTATATTTTTAATTAGTACACTATATACTAACAGTGAAATAACATATAATGTAAAATTATAATTCAAAATATTTGATTAAAGATACACAATCATAAAAAATATATGCAGACAAATTTAAAAAATAATTTTCTATTAAAGTATAAATATAATAATTTTGCTGCATATTTAATTTATAAACTATATTATCATTACATAAATATGTATAAATTTTATTATTTTTTTATAAATATTAATATGCAAGTACTTATAAAAATATTCAAATTATATTAAAAAAATTAAATATAAATATTATTATGCAAACGCCTAGGCATTATGGGGATTAATGGACTAGTTATTAATTAAGTTAACTCCAATCTTAATTTTGTTTCCCTCAGCCCCGTTTTTATACTAAATTTGTACAAAGATGGTTAAATTAGCATTTTATACTTCAAAACAAAAATCAGTGAAGTGTTTTTATTTTTAATATCAATATTACTTTTTTTATGAAAAAGTTCTTGCCGTTATTTTATTTTTTATTCCACTTCGTCACTCTTTGTGACCGCTCTACTTTTATGCCACAAAAGTAACATAGATTTTTAGCCACGTTGAAAATAATTGATAATTCATATAAAAATTAATTATTAATTATACCAAAAAAGTAGTTAATAATTTTATTTAACAACATTCATTAACAATGAGAATATTATTTAGATAAGTTGAAATTTGATATTTCGATATATCACCTGCTTTTGATTGAGATTGCTAGTAATGTAGTGTTGGGTCGACGAGGTTTATCCTCTGATATTTGAGCTCATGAATCGGGTCTTGAAACGACAAAGAATACGACGGGCTGCACGACTAGGTCCACTCAATACACGTCAGTGAAGTCACACAATAATATAATCAAGGATAAATTAAAAGAAATTTTCTCCAAGAGTTATATATATATTTTTTTATATTTTAAAACCCATCAACATAATTTTTTAAATTTATAAAATTATATATATTAATTTTTTATAAATTATGTACATTTTAATAAATTAAAAAGTTATATTAAAAAATTTTAAAATATAAAAAAAATTTATATATAATTTATAATTAAAGAAAATTTTTATAATTTAACTTATAATTAATTTTAAAAAATTATATTTAATGTGTGTTTAAAATAAGTTATTTTATAATTAAAATAATTTATAATTAAAATAATATTAAAAAAACTTTTGAAAAACGCGATTTTTTAAAAAATTAATCCATTACTAAAGAAGGTCGCTGTTTATAATAGGCATTAGTGAGTTACAAGCCATAGCTGATTATGGTGGCTTGCTGTAGGCAGTAACTACCCCTTGATGGATTGGCGCGACGTGAGCTGAACCAGGGGGTCTCGACCCTGGTTGCAATTGATTGGTGCACTTGCACTCCAACTCAGTACTTGTCAAGGCGGCTATGCGAGTTGGCATGCCGTACAAGAATTAAATAGTATAATATATAGTTGTGTTTGGATGTTTTATAAACTAATACTCGTATATATTATATGTTATTTATTATTTATATAAACAGGATCAAATTCAATATCATATACATTAATTAGATATTAAATAAGTTTATGATATTTTGTCTTTAAATAAACTGTTGGTGATTAATATATACTTATTAGATATATTAAGACTAAATTTATGTTAAACTAAAAGTATTTATGAAACTTGTAATAACTATTTTAAATTGTTTATTTAAAATTATACCTTGGAGTTTTGTATGAATTAGGTAAACTTATCCTAAGCCATTATCATGCGTTAGTAATAAACTTCCAATTCAAATTGTGACATTTGTTTTTATTTACATTTATGATTCTTCTGATATTCGCATTCTGACAGCAACATTTTAATATATTTTTAATTTTATAATTAAATTATTGATTTAAAAAAGATCTCCTTTTAAAATTGACAATTAAAATTAAAATTTCATCAAACCAATGACGAATCAAGGGACTGTATTTATTGAATTGATTGAAAAATTTTCCCATAATCAACAACTTAAAAAAGTTGTTCCCATTTTGCATCTCTTTACCTTTTTTGTGATTTTTTTAATATTAATTACAACATAATAATAATTAAATAAAAAAAATTTTGGTAATATTTTAGTTAAAAAAAAGTTAAAAAACATAACCTATCCAATTTAGTAAAAATCAATTGATTTAGCAGTTATGACCGACTTAAAATGGTCAAAATCATAAATTTAGTTATAAAAGTAAATCATAATAAAAAAAGAGTCTGATTTTAAGATCCAATTGATTCAGTCCAATTTTAATATCAATTACTATTAGTCTACCACTTTTTTAACCTTTCTCTACTCTTCATTGTCATTTTTTTTTTTGGTGTTATGTCTTGAGTAGTTTGACAGCCTAACTAGGATTCTTTTCGATCACCTCCTAATATCGAGATTTCAAATCCCAATCAAGAAAATTAATTTATACCTAGTTAAATCTTAAATTAATTTGTTAATCAATCGCGAGTAATTTCCATTAATATTCTATCATAAGTTTAATTTCTAATTAATAAGAATTGATTATTCACCAATTAAATTCTAAATTAATTTTTTTTTCTTTATTTATTAATTTTTAGAAAAATTGGGTTTGGGCTTGGGCTTGGGACCATTCTCATTATTTATTTACTACATTTTTTGTTTTAAATCGTTTATTATTTTTATAATTTTTTTTATAAAAAAATAATTAAACAAAATATCGAGTTGACAAACCATTTATATAACTAAAAAATTCTATTATTAGAAGAAATATTGAATTTTCAATTTGTGACTTATTGTCACATTTAAATTTTAGAGAATATGGCCAGTTAGGGATTAGGCACCCCTATTCCCGAAGTTTCATTATCAAATATTAAACTTAATACATTCTAACATAAAATCATAATAACTTAAGTTTCATCATATCAAATATGAAAAAATATTATCAAAATATCTTACAAGCAGATAAGCTATTCAAATTTTATGATCATTTATTTAAATTATAAATACTAAATATAAAAAATAAATAGACCCAACCCTATGAATGCAACATCAGATATGCTTGTCTTCAATAATCTTCATAAAGAGAATCCTTCTCACTTTAGAAGTGAACAATTTTCTAGACTGGAAGTACAGAAAATTCTTGATCAAGTTTTGAAAAAAAAATATGAAAAGTAGTAAGTTTTGTAATTCAGTGAGTACAAAAATACTCAAGTGCTACTAATAAAAAATAATATAATTATACTTTATGTCAATAATAAGGAGTAAATAAGTTAAAATAAACAATCGGTTCCTATAGTTTCACTCATTTATATTTTGGTCCTTATCATGAAAGTATTGGTCCTTATATTTTTCTCTCATTTGCATTTTAATCCTTATAATTTCTATTTATTAAGTTGTTTGGTCCCTATTTTCATAAAGGATTGATCCTTATAGTTTTCAATTATTAATATTTTGGTCCCTCAGGGACCAAAATCTAAATGAGTGAAACTGTAAGGACCAATATATAAAAAAAATTATTGAAAAAAAATAAAAATTAGGTAAAACTATAAAAACTAATTGTTTATTTTATCATAAATATACTTCAATACTTTTATCTGATAATCAATAAAATTGAATTCAAATTTCAATATATTAGAAATATTTTCTTCAGGAAATTATTTTTCAAGGAATATCATATTTATAAGGAATCCTTCTCACGAAAATCCTTTATCATCAAACAGTAATTTTTTACATTAATATTTTCAGGCATTATTAGAAGAACAACTTAACATATACATCAGTCTTTTAAATTTTTAGTCTCAAATATTTTCAGCTGGGTATTAACCAATCATTTCTATAGCCCAAAGTTTTTCCAGTTAGGCATCAACCAATCATTTCTATAGTCCTAAGTATTTCTTGCTTGGT
This sequence comes from Castanospermum australe, assembly GCA_019955255.1. NCBI lineage: Eukaryota > Viridiplantae > Streptophyta > Magnoliopsida > Fabales > Fabaceae > Castanospermum > Castanospermum australe. The sequence goes on along the minus strand of NSJW01001025.1, from coordinate 609,000 downwards.
ATCAGACATACATAAACTTTATAACAATATGGTCATTATCATACTATAGTATACCAATGATTTTTTTTTAGTGCCTTTGATATTCCTAAATGTATTATCAAAATAGTAGTAGTATAATACATACATGTAATCATAGTATAAAATATTAAAATTATAAATATGAACAAAAGTAAATGTAATGCTCAAAATATACTGGTGCCATAAAAATATATTTAACTCAAGATACCAAAATCGTGCATTCAAAAATTGGAATATTTAACTTTAAGCTCATAAATCATATTGCGTATAAAAATAACATAACATAAATTATAGTAAAATCACCATTATAAGCTTTCAAGAAAAATTAAACAAAAGCAAAGTAATAGTAGGATATTAACCCATGAACATTCTAAATACTCACAGAATACACGAAGATTATACTAAATCTATAATTTTTTATTTCTCTCTCTCTCTCTCTCACTTGCAGAGACTCTTTTTTTTTTATGCCTTATGATGCTGCCTTGGAAACCTTCTACTTATAGAGGCTTTGTGCATGCAAACATGTGGATTTTCCACCGGCATACACTCTAACCATTTTGTTCATTGTTCACAAATGTCCACCATCTCTTATTTTTTCTTCTTTGCCTTAAATGTGCCAGCCATCATTGATGGCTTTCTAAATTTTCTATGACACACACCTCCCCATCCTATCTTCCCAACCACATGTATTTAAATTGTCTCCTTTTCTTTCTTTTTTTTTAAAAAGGTTATGACAATTTTTCTTCCATTAACGAAATTCATTCTTGAATTTCAGTTCTTAAACACATACTCGAATGCATGTATACTTAGATACTTAAATAGAAAATAGTTGAGGATACTGCTGCTTCATTGCTTCCTTCGGCTGCTAGGTAACTTCTTGTCTTTTATGATACTGCCACAATACTTTGACCGATAGTACCTTCTTAGAGCATAACTTTTGTACTTGTCTGTCCACTATAATTATAAGTTACTCTTCATAATTTAAGTGTGAATTGACTTCAATTACTTGTGGTTAAAGAATATGAGTTTCATCTAGCAAATATTTTCGTAATATAGACACATGGAATACTGGATGTACTTTACTTAAGTTAGAAGGAAGAGCTAACTCATAGGCTACAGCCTCTCTGCACTTTAGGATTTGGAAAGATCCAATGTATCTTGGGTTAAGTTTATCTTTCTTACCAAATCTCATGAAACTCTTAAAAGGAGAGACGCGTAGAAATATATAATCACCTTTTTTAAACTCTAATGGTCTTCTCCTGTTGTTAGTGTATGCCTTTTGTCTACTTTGTACTGCCTTTAGTCTTTCTCTTATAACCCGAACTTTCTCTAAAGAATCTTGTATCAAATTGGGTCCTATGAGTTTAGACTCACCGACCTCAAATTATCCTATCAGTGATCTGTATCGCTTCCCATACAAAACTTCAAATGGTGCCATCTATATGCTAGATTGATAACTGTTATTGTATACAAATTCTGTCAGAGGTAGGTATTGGTCCCAACTTCCATCAAAGTCAAGTACACATACTCTGAGCATGTCTTCCAAAGTTTGGATAATCCTCTCTGATTGCAAATCAGTTTGTGGATAGAAAGTGATACTAAAGTGTAGCTGACTTTCTAAAGTTATTTGAAAAGACTGTCAAAACTTAGTTGTGAATTGAGATCCACGATATAAAACTATAGAAATTGGGATGCCATGTAATGATACTATCTCCTCCATAACATATTGCGAAGTTGTATAAGTAGTCTTGACTGGAAGAAAATGAGTAGACTTTGTTAGTTTGTCAACAATTACCCATATAGAATCATAACCTTTTGAGATTTTGGGAAATCCAGTGATAAAATCTATAGTAATTCGTTCCCATTTCTACTTTAGAATTTTAAGGATTTGCAAAATTCAACCAAGCTTTTGCTGCTCTGCCTTCACTTGTTGGCACACTAAATATTTAGCCACAAATTTAGTAATATCTTTTTTCATACCTTTTTATCAATACATTTTCTGTAAGTCATGATACATCTTAGTAGACCTAAGATGCAATTTATAGGAAGATTCATGTGCCATCTTAAGCAATTTTCTCTTCAGTTTTTTTCACTCCAGGCACTATAAATCTATCTTTGTATCTTATGATTCCTTCTTGGTTAACACGAAAATCTTTGTCTTTTCCTTCCTCCAATAATTCCCTTTTTGACTTAATATAGGGATATGCAGTTTGAGATATCTTAATTTCTTTTGTAAGAGTAAAAGTCACCTGTACGTTGGCTATCAGAATTCCTGAGTTTGAAATTTCTAATGATACTCCATTGTCTAATATTTCTTCTAGTTTCTTGACAGTTTTTCTTCTTGCTACCGATATATAGAATAAATTACCCATTGACTTAATACTTATGGCATTTGCTACCACATTTACCTTGCCTGGGTGATAGAGTATGGTGCAATTATAGTTTTTTAAAAGGTCAATCCAGCGTCTTTGCCTTAAGTTTAGATTTTTTTTATCAAAAATATACTTTAAGCTCTTATGATCTGTGTAGATTTCACATTTCACACTATACAAATAATATCTTCAAAGATTATCGCAACCATCTCCAAATTATAAGTGGAGTAGTTTTGCTCATGTCTCTTTAATTGTCTAAATGCATAAGCAATAACTTTTCCATTTTGCATTAAGATACATCCTGAGCCAAATCTTAATGTATCCCAAAACACTACAAATCCTTCAGATTCTGAAAGTAAGGTTAAAATTGGTGCAGTAATCAAACACTCTTTAAGCTTTTAGAAACTTTGTTCACAAGCTTTGGACCATTTGAGCTTTATTCACTTTTGGGTCAGTTTAGTTAACGGGAGTACTAAGCGAGAAAAGTTTTTCACAAATTTCCTATAGTAGCATGCTAACCTAAGAAAACTATGCACTTCAGTAACAGTTATAAGTCTAGGCCACTCCTGAATAGATTCGACCTTCTTCGCATTAACACTTATTCCATTTGCGAAAACTATATGTCCTAAGAAAGTCACACTAAAAAGTCAGAATTCACATTTTGAGAATTTGACATATAACTTATGATCTCAAAGGATTTGTAAGGCAACACGAAGACATTTCTTGTGCTCCTTAATATTCTTAGAATATACCAAGATATAATCTATGAACACAATGACAAATTGGTCTAGGAAAGGTTTAAATATCCTGTTCATCAAATCCATGAATGCGGCCGGGGCATTAATAAGTCCAAAAGACATTGCTAGAAATTCATAATGACCATAGCGAGTCCAGAATGCTGTTTTTGGAATATCATCCTTTCGAATTCTTATTTGATGATATTCCAACCTTAGGTCAATCTTTGAAAAACACTTAACACTTTGTAATTGGTCAAACAAGTCATTAATTCTAGGCAAAGAGTATTTATTTTTTGCAGTTACTTACTTATTTTTTACAATTAATTTATTCAACTGACGATAATTAATACATAGTTTCAAGGATCCGTCCCATTTCTTCACAAAAAGTACCAAAACACCCTAAGTAGAAGTGTTAGGATGTATGAAACTTTTATCCAAGAGATCTTGTAACTTTGATTTTGATTTCTTTAATTCAGCAAGTGTCATCCTATATAGAGGGATAGAAATAGGTCGATTATTATCTACCAACTCTATACTGAACTTAATTTCTTTCTCTAGTGGTAGATCATGTAAATTTTCAAGGATGATATATGAAAACTCTCTAATAATAGGGACTTGTTGAAGGGAGAAAGATTTTGCTTAATATCTTGAACAAAGGATAGAAATCCTACACATTCTTTTTTTGGTAAGATCAAATTGTTTGGATCCATATTCCTATCTCCTTGATAAATGAAGATAGGTTTCCCAAGTATTTCAAAAGATACTATCTTGTTATGACAGTTCAGAATGGCATGGTATGCAGACAACCAGTCCATTCCCAAGATTACGTCAAAATCAAGCACCCCAAGAATAATAAAATCTACTTTAAAGGTCTCATCTCCTGTCACAATATTGCATGTTGGAAGGTACTCATTGGCAAAAATAATCTCACCCATAGGAGTGATCATAACTAAGGTTATTTCTAACAGATAACTAGCATTGCAAAGTTGTGAAACAAAATAGGATGAAACAAACGAATGAGTAGCATCAGGATCAAATAATACTTTAGCAGAATGAGAAGATATTCAAAGTGTACTAGTAACTACTGCATTGCTTATCTGAGTGTCTTGATGAGTGAGTGCGTAAACTCTAACTTGACCTCTTCCTGAGATGTTTTGACCTTTGCCACGACTTCCAACAAGAGCTTACATGGCTGGTTTGACTGTTGAGGCTACAAATATAATGCTTTTGCTGGGTCTGCCTTCCTTGAGAGGACAATATCTGATTAAGTGCCCCATTTGTTGGCATTCAAAGCAAGCCCCAGTTTCTTTTTGATAGCTACCGGTATGCCTATTTTGACAAATACAATATGAAAGAACTTTTGCAAATCATGGAGGAATAGAAGAGGTTGCTTGTGAGATAGTTACTTTTTTTAACCTTTTATCTTGGCCTCGTCCTTGCGATATTCCTCGAAAATCATGATTAGATACAAGAATATTTTGGATTCTATAAAGTACAGAATCCTTTGTTTTTGCCCTTTCTGATTTCCTTTATCAGTTTGTCGAGCATTAAATCACATTTTAATTCGTATGGCTGCATTAACAGCTTGGGCATAAGTCATTAAATAAGTAATCTTTTAAACCATTCACAAATTGATCTACCCTTATCTGCTAGTTGCAACTAAGTGAGGGGCATAACGAGATAGTCTAATGAACTACATGTCATATTCTACTATTGACATATTGTCAGACTGCACTAGTTATTAGAATTCACATGCTCGTACACTCTTAACACTTTGCGGAAGAATGTAATATAAGAATGCACTATTAAACTCAGGCCAAACTAAAGGTTCTCTATTATTCTTGCATTCAATGTAAGAAAACTAGCAATCATAAACTACATCAGGGAGTTGATAGCTTACTATTTGCACAGCTCTGGTGAAAGAGCATTATAGCGATATGTACAATCGATATGACTGCTCTAGGAATACATTAAGATCCTCAGGATGATCAGTGCCTGTGAACTTATGAGGTTTCAGATTTCTATATTCTTGATGTATTAAATACTCTTCTATCATTGGTGGTGCTATTACAGGATCTGCCAATTCAGTATTGTGAACTGGCTGATTTTAAGATTATTATTGTCTAGCCTCCAATTGCCTCAAGACTTATTACATATTATTTATCATTTCTACTAGTTCATTTAGTTTGGTATCAGCAATTCTTCTACCAGTCATTCCTCTGCCAAGATCTTCTTCATCCCGTTACCTTCTTATGGGTTCACGAGGTCTTGAGGAAGCTTGATCAGAAAGGTGTTCATGAGGGTTCTTAGGATGACTTGCTATAGTATCTATTAAAGAATAATCAGTTGAGCATGTTTAAAATATTTATAAAATAGAAAATAGAGATGCACATATTTGATTGACATGGATATAAGAGAAATAAATATCTTGCAAGTGAGTATCTCGGGTATACTACTTATGCAAGACACGTATCCCCTAAATTTTTATGGCTTGCACACTATATATATATATATATAGGGTGTTACATTGTATACTCACTCCTCTCTATGTTTCCTTTGACTTTCAGATGCAGATAGAGCAAGACACTCTTAACTTTAGAGCCATAATTGTTCATCATCCTTGGTGAGCAACAATTTGGATTAATGTGAGCTTAAGGTGATGATACCTAACATTGCACTTACTAGGGGACATTTTGCATATGTATTGGTGTATTGCAAATTATAACATTTTACAAGACACGTATCCCCTACTATTTGTTGTCATAGACCTCTAAACCATGATCTGATACCAACTTTGTCACATCCAAATTTTAGGAAATGTAATCGGCCAGGGATTAGGCACTCCTATCTTTGAAGCCTCATTATCAAATTTTAAACTTAAAGCATTCTAATATAAAACCATAATAACTTAAGTTTCACCATATTAAATATGAAAAAATATTATCAAAATATCTTACATTACACATAAGCAGTTCAAATTTCATAATCATTTTTTTTAATTTACAAATACTAAATATGCAAGACAAATGGACCCAACCCTATGACTGCAACATCAAATATTCATGGCTTCAATCATCTTTATAAAGTGAATTCATCTTATTTTAGAAGTGAACAATTATTTAAGCTAGACGTATAGAAAATTCTTGATCAGGTTTTGAAAAAGAAATATGAAAAGAGATAAGTTTTGTAACTCAGTGAGTACAAGAATACTTAAATGCTACTAATCAAAAATAATATAATTATACTTTACATCGATAATAAGGATTAAATATCATAAATGTACTCTAATGCTTTTATCTGATGATCAATAAAATTGAATTCAAATTCTGATATATTAAAAATATTTTCTTTTAGGAAATTATTCTTCAAAGATCTCATATTTATAAGGAATCTTTCTCACGGAAATCTTTTATCCTCAAACAGTAATATCTTGCAAGAATACTTTTAGCCTTCAGCAGAAGAACAGCTTAACATATGCATCAGCCTTTAAATTTTTAGTCCAAAATATTTTTAGTTGGGTATCAGCTAATCATTTCTGTAACCCTAAGTGTTTCTAGTCGGACATAAGTTAATCATTTTTATAGCCCCATTCATTGCCGCTTAGGCATTAGGCACACATAAACCTAATAATATTATAGTCATTTATCATATCATGGTATACTAAGGATTCTTTCTAGTGTATTTGATATTCTTAAATATATTATCAAAATATTAATAGTATAATGTGTACATGTAATCATAGCATAAAATATAAAAATTATAAATATGAGCAAAAGTAAATGTAATGCTCAAGATATACTGGTGACATAAAAATATACTTAAGATACTAAAATCGTGCAGTAAAATATAGCGATTCAAAAATTAAAATATTTAACTCTAAGCTCATAAATCATATTGTGTATAATAATAACAGAATATAAATCATAGTAAAACCATCATCATAAGTTTTTAAGAAAAATTAAATAAAAGCATAGTGATCCTATGACAGTAACCCAAGTACTTTCTAAATACTCACAGAATACACGAAGATTTTACAGAACTAGCACTTCTTTATTTCTCTCTTTCTCTCATTTGTAGAGACTTTTTTTTTATGTCTTTTATCGTTGCCTTCGAAGTCATCTATTTATAGAGGCTTTACGCATGCAAAACATTATGTTTTGTATACAGATTTTCCACGCCCACTATCTCTTGTTTTTTGTTAAAATAAACAATTAGTCCCTATAATTTTATTCGATTTTTATTTTAATTCCTATAGTTTTTTTTTGTATATCGATCCATATAGTTTCACTCATTTAGATTTTAGTCCTTACCATTAAGGTATTGGTCTTTATATTTTTCTTTTAATTTGGATTTTAGTGTCTATAGTTTCTATTCATAAAGTTGTTGATACCTCTTTCCATAAAGGATTGATCTTTATAGTTTTCAATTATTAAGGTATTAATCTCTCAAGGACTGAAATCTAAATGAGTAAAACTATAGGAACTAATGTATAAAAAAAACTATAGGAGCCAAAATAAAAATCAAGTGAAACTATATGAACTAATTGTTTATTTTAACCCTTATTTTTTTCTTCCATGCCTTGAATGTGCTAACCCGATGACTTTCTAAATTTTCTACAACACTTACCTCCCCCTCCCATCCTCCCAACCACCTGTATTTAATTTGTCTCATTTTCTTTTTTTTTTTTTGAAAAATAGGTTTTGACACTTACATTGACAATTGTTTTAGATCATTGAAAAATATTGATATAGACATCTGATTTGTGTATGAAAAGAAAAATTAAAATATGTTAAAGCTTGAGTTTTTTGAAATTTACTCAGTTAGTTTTGATTATGTCTAGTGAATTTTCATGTATTATTTATGTTATAGTTGGTTACTCTATAATTTGATTGATTATTGACTTACTATTTTATTACAATTTTTAGTTAGAGTTTATCATGTTTACAACCTTTAAATTGATTTATTTTATAAATTATTATTTTTATAATTATTTTATTGTTAAATAAATCTTAATTGAGTAATTGATACGTACATTTTCAATAATTTTTTTATTTTTTTTTACAAAAAAACTTATGCTTTGCTTGTCCCATTTCTTTTATAGTAGTATTAACTACTTACTAAATTGTAATAACCTCCAAATTACATGTTTTTTTTTTCAGATGTAGGCATTTAATTAGATTGCATTTAGTTTTACTCTTTCTGTTTGATTGAGAGAGTTTTAACTTACTTTAATGAGTCCAATACGTTATTCATGAGGATAAGTTTAAGAATTAGTTTGTTTGTGAATTTAGATTTGGAAGTTTTATGGACTGACACTTATAGATATGTTCCATTATTTTTAAACATGATTCATGTCAATATTGTACGCATTAATTAGAGATTAGACAAGTTTGTAATATTTTGTTTTTAAATGCATTTTTATAAGTTTATTTTTATAAATTTGATACTATTAAGACATTTTTTTTTATATATCACTATAATTTTGAAATTAATTCTTTGGACAAAATTATTGCTAGACGTAGAATCTAATAGTAATGAATGTTAGTTTGATGCACCGTCTATGATTAAATTAGACCTTAGCAAGTTAGGAGGATACTAGCTTAATGTGTCATGTGGGTTAAATATTATTTCAAGCACAGTACTTGTTAGTTCAAGTTTTGAGCATGTTAGATTCAGTTCAAACATTGGACTTGTCAAATAGTTAGTTTTCATGCGAGTTGTGCACTTAGTTAGCTCATGCGTTGAGCTTGTCAGATTTAGTTTAAGCATTGTACATGTCAGACAGTTAATTTTCCCGTGAGACGAGTACTAAGTTAATTTTAATTTTATCGTAATAAATTCTTCCATATAATTTATGTTTAAATTAATTATTT